>JAKSZT010053860.1:4018625-4093072 GCA_026826555.1 Tolypeutes matacus | reverse complement strand
GGAGATGTTTGTGTGGAATGTGGTGGGAGGTGTGGGAGGTGGGCAACATGGGAATCCCAGTGGGTTCCGTGTGATATTTTGGGTAATCTAAGCACCTCTTAAAATATATGTATATATATATATAAATAACATTTTTGTAAGCAAATACACATATATGCATATATATTTATATATCATTTTGCAAATGTTTGTATGTATTGTGAGAATTTTGATTTTACCCATAATAAAAAATAAAAAAATAAAAAAAAAAGGCATTAAGAAACACCTGGTTCACCTTTTCCTATGATTATTTAATTGATAAATATTTATGGGGTCCTTCCTTTGTTTGCAAGTCACCTCCCAAGACTCTCTATCATCTTCTCACCTCATCAATCAGTGGGGGCTCCCACTTTATGTCTGTGCCCATCCCAAGCACCTCACTGACTTGCTTCCACTCTGCATTGCATTGAGAACTACCCTTTTCCATAGCATGTTTTTTAAGCTTTTCATTAAATCCCAAAACCTAAGATTCAGAAGCAAAGAGAAGCACTTATTTCAAAATGAAATTATTAGCATACCATTTAGAAAAAAATCACGTAAAATAATCAAGTCTATTTGGGTTGGGGGCGGGGGTGCTGGTGTACAGAACCTCAGGTTGCTTCAATGTTCAACCAAGCAGTGGCAGCTGTCCTGTAAGCCTTAACTCTAATGTCTATGAAGATGTCAGGAGGAAAGTGCATGCTAATACCATAACATGATTCTATGAAACAGCCCCCGGGGCACCCACAAGACAAGTTAACACAATACCACAGAGAGTGCAAGTAGTGGCAAGGGACCAGAAAACTTTTTTTATAAAGGAGCAGATAGGAAATACTTTTGGCTTGGTGGGCCATATGGTTTCTGTTGCAACTACTCACAAGGCAATGGTATGAAAACAGTCATAGAAAATACAGACACAAATGCGTTCCAATAAAACTTTATTTACCAAAACAAGCAATGTAGGGCATAGTTTGAAGCCTCCTGCTCTAATACATTGTCAGTGAGATTGTAAATTTGTACAACCAGGTTGGAAAACTAAGGCTGAACACACACACACACATACCACACACACATGCACTAAGCCTCAGCAACTTCATTTCTAGGAATATATGCATGGCAATATGTAACTATGTTCACTAAAAAACATGTACAAGAATGTACATAGAAGCATGACTTGTTATAGCCCCAAACTTGGAACCACCACAATGTTAATCAATAGTAGGATAAATGAATTGTAGTATATTCATATACTGGAATACTACACAGCAATGAAAACAAATGAATTACAACTACATGCAGCAATCTGGATGAATCTCACAAAAATCATATTAAAGCCTGATGCAAAATAATACATAATGTGTGATTACGTTTATATGAGGTTTGAAAACAAGCAAAACTAATCTATGTGATTATAAGTCAGGACAGTTATGAACTGTGGTGGAAGGGGCAGAGGGTGCCTGGAGAGGGGGCAGGAGGGTTTTCTAGGGTTCAATTTATGGTGATCTTCTTTATCTTCACCTGGATGCTGGCTATAAGGATGGGTCCATTTTGTGAAAATGGATCGAGGTGTGAATTATTATTTGTACACTTTTCTGCATGTGTGCTCTACTGCAATAAAAGTTTACAAATTATGCCCCTGAGAACTTCAATAACCCACACAGTTCCAATCCCACTTCCTCACCAAACCTTTCCCTGAGGCCCCAGGCAGAATTAATCACTTCTTCCTCTGAGTTCTCATGGTATACTGCTCACTCTTCTCCAATGAGTACTATTCATAATTATTTATCTATCTTCCTGCCCAGGCTAGACTCTTTGCTACTTGAGGGCAGGGACTATATTTTAATCATCTTTGGGTGTTCAAAGCCTAATATATTGGCTGACCCAAAGTAGACTAGTAATAAACACTATCAAATGAGCCCAGTAACTTTGGGAGCTCATCAGAAAATTCCACCAAGAGTCGATTATTTTGAGCCTTTGCCAAAGACTCTCAAAGAAGACATTTGATAAGGGAGAGCGAGATTCCCAGAGTCTGACGGAAATATCACCCATCTCTCCCTCTTGGATCCTTAGAGACTCTACCCTATATTTCTTAGATCACAAGCAAGGGCAGTAGCTGAATCATATTAGTTCAGCTACTCAAAGAAATGCCTTTAATTTCATAAGACCTAATGTCATGCCCTCTGTTATTTTTTTTTTTTTTTAGTAAAGAATCAAGACCAGAAACATCCATTTGCACATGCGCACACACACAGACAAGCAATTTGTGTCTTTTGCAAAACCATAGTTGAAAATTTGTCTATTTTATTATACAATGTTCCATACATAAAGCAATAAGACAAATTCCTCTCTGAATTCAGTGCCAGGGAAAATACAAGTTATCTTTGTTTTTTGATGAACTTATATATTAAAGGTTGCTTTGGGGAAGCCAAGAGCTGTTTCTTTGTTTCTTCGTTTCTCATTCGTTAGGAAGTTCAGAATTCGATCACTGTTCAATTTTAATGATTAAGTCCCTTCAGGCCCCCAGGGACATCTATGTTTCTGCTCCTTTTATTAAGTTGCAGTTCCAGTTTTATTTCTAATTGCCCCTTTTTATTATGTTTAATTTCTTCACCTGCTCATAGCCTTTTGGAAAGAAGGCAGAATATGTATCTTAAATCAGGGTTTCTGATACTTGGTGCTGTTGACAACTGGGGCTGCATAATTCTTTGTTGTAGGTTTTTAGCAGCATCCCTGAACTCTGTCCACCATATGCCAGTAGCAACTCCCCTCTCTCCCAGTTGTGACCACCAGAAGTGTCTATAGACATAGTCAAGTGTTCCCTGGGAGATACAACCATCCCCAGCTGAGAACCGAACCATTGTCTTAAATGTATAAATAAATATATCTAGGACTCTTTTTAAGTCCCCATCCCTAAACTTGCTCACCAAGTTGCTATTAAACAAGGTGCAATCCAAAGTCTTGGTTAAAAAAAAAAAAAAAAAAAAACAAACCAGTCACATCCTTCAGCAGCACTGAGTGTTGAATAAGTAGGTCTTTAACTGAATGAGAAACACACATACACACCAATTGGCTGACAGCCAAGAGACACAAGGCTGAAGAGAGACCATGAAGTCATTCTGTCACTTAATGATAGAGAAGGTCTCAGTTTAGAGCAGCGGTTCACAAGTGGGGGGCGACTGTGCACCCCAGGAGACACTTGGCAATGGCTGGAGACAGTTTTGGTTGTCACAACTGGGGTGGGGTGCTACTGGCAATCAGTGGGCAGAAACCTGGGATGCTGCTCAACATCACACAATGCACAGGAGAGTGCCCAGGACACAAAGAATTTTCCGCCCCCAAATGTCAGTAGTGTTGAGGCTGAGTGACCCTGGTCGAGGTAGCCCTCACCGCTGCTCACCTCCACATCTGAGTGCAGCAAGGACGTCCACACTGTCTAACCCACCTGAGCCACCAGGCGTCATACCACTGCAGCCACAGCCTGGGGAGTCACCTGGAAGACCCACGAATCCTCAGGAAGTCCTGTGGATGGGAGGCCCCCCAGCAAACGCTGGCTGCCATAAAAGGCAGCGGGCTGGCATGGAATGAGCAGGAGTATTAGCCAATCATTCCTCAAAATGTCCTCAGGCCAAGTTCTTTCACTCTATGGGGGTGGCTACCATTTCCCCAGTCTTTAAAAGTTTGAATACACAGAGTCCAGTTAGGAACAGTCCTCTCCCAAGAGCAGTCATGAAGATGCCCTTAGATAAATTCTGAAGATTTACAAATCATTTTCTTCAGTCCCCAATGCTCAGCACAGAAAGCATCTTGGAAAAATTACTTTAAGCTTCCAGGTACCAACACCTCTTTAGATTTTCTCTCATTCTCCCTTTTTGCTTCCCCTTGAAATAGTTGGGATCATTTATTACTGTCCTCCCATTTAAGTAAGACCCTTTCTTTTCAACCATAACCAATGAGAACCAATGTGCTTTTAGGATCACAAGAGCTTTCTTTTCCAGTCCTGGAATAAACCACGATAGAGATCTAGTCAAACTGCTTCTAGACAGATGAGGAAGTAGGTCTCAGAGAGGGGAGGTGACTTGCTGGCTCAAAGGCAGCCAGTGGCAAAGCCAGAGCTGAGACCCAGATGCCTGCACCACCTGCTCCCTTCTCTACCTTGCCTCTCTCATGGTTTCACCGGGTCCAGTCTTGGTGGGAGAAATAGCAATGCTTGCACAGAACCCCCTCTTATCCCACATGCACGTTACCATGTAAGCCCCAAATGTTTGCCCCCTCCACCTTTTTTTCCAGTTTGGTTTGTATGGATGAATGCATTTGTATAGCTCTCCACGCCCATTTTTATTTTATTTACCAAACACTGTGTCGGACACTGGGGTAGGAACTTTACAAATATTCACTCATTTAATCCATACAACAATCTTAGGAGATTGATGTGATTATTCCCCCCATTTTACAGATGAGGCTCAGAGAACTCAAGCAACCTGCCAGCTCATACAGCCAGTCAGAAGGAGAGCAATGACTCAAACTCCCTGGGCTGCCTCCAGGACTTCTGCTCTCAACCTCCCTGCTGCCTCTCTTGACGTTTTTGCAATTAAAACATGTGAAAAAGGAGTCTGGCCACAGGCGGAGCTGTAAAAATGATCTAGATCAAAAAGGAAAAAGCTGCTAGATTTGTTCTAGAGTGTGACGTTTCCAGTGCTATGTCAATGAAGTTTGCTTAATAGAATGTATTTAATTATGAGGATGACAATAAAGTATGGGAATGTCACCCCCTGCCTTGACCCCTTTGCCACCAACTCCCTGGAGCTGCTGCTACCGACAAAACCCTCTGTAGCCTCTGGCCCTTATTATTGAGTAGTTTTGCCAGACGTTGCAGAGAGACCATCCAGTGGGGTGTGCAATTAAGTCCCAATGCTAATAAGGCCAGTATGCAGTCATTCAACAAATATTTCTTGAACCCCTCCTACAAACTTGCCCTGGATATATGTTAATAATCAAACCACCCTCGTGGAACTTGGTGTCTAGTAGGGGAGACAGTTGCTAAATGAAGGAATCACCAAATAAACAGAAAAGTACAAAGTGTTTTTACTTAGTATGGGGATGGGTGGATAGGGTTGCCAGATTTAGCAAATACAATACAGGACCCGCAGTTCAATTTGAATTTCAGCTAAACAATGACATTTTTAGCATAAGTATGTCTCATACAATATTTGGGACATACTTATACTGAAAAAAATTCTTGTGCTTCTGAAATTAAAATTTAACTGGGTGTCTTGTACTTTGTCATGCAACCCTGGGGGGCTGTTGGGTAATAGATTCCCCGGTGGTCTCAGATATGCAGGCTTGCCCCACTCCCCAACACAAGTCGTCACTCCCCCCTCCCACCAAGTCTATAGGATTGCCACCCTAAGTTTGTCTCTGTGTTTCCTTCCAGGAAGTGCCTTCCAGATGCAGGCACTTCATGCGTGTCCTGCTAGCCTGCCAGTCTCACTTCCCCCCAGGGACTGGCTCTTGATGCCCTTGGGCCCAGACACAGATTGGAGTCCTTATGCAATACACACGTGCCCCCACCCCCACCCCAGCTGGTCTCCCCACATGTCTCCAGTACTTGCCATGGCCCCTGGACTCGGAAATATAACCTCTTTGCTATCATTTTCTCAGCAGCCATCCCTTCACATCTCAGCTTCCCATCATCTTCACTGACAGCAAATACTGCTGAAATTCCAAATGTGCCCCATGCCCCAGCCAACTCATGTTGTTTACACACACACACACACACATACACACACATGCAAACAACAGGCTGCTCTCATCATGATTTGGCATTTTGTCATCCAGGTATTTCTATTTACTGGGACCTCCATGGTTTGCCAGCACAATGATAACCATGACATCCCATGGCATTGGAATCATCAAGAAAAAATTCAGTTATATGCATCTGAGTTTGAGAGATACGTTTATGCTTTCAATTCTAATCCTCTGCAAAGCAGTGATATACTTACAGTATGGATCATAACTCCATGAGAGCTTTGGAATCAACACATCTCATCCCCTACAATGCCAGTTAACAGACTTCTCCATGCTGTGAATGTTCCCCTAAATTATTTCTTTGCCACTCATTATATATTAAAGAGCTCCTCAAAGTCTCATGCCATCTTACTCAACTAAAGAAAATAAAATTTGAGATTTTGGTACCTAGAATCAGGGAGGAATGGGGTTAGACAAGAACTGGGGGCTCAAAAATAATGTCTTTGGTCCAACATATAGTATAGTCTAAGTCTAGGTAATAGGAATACCTTTGGAAAAATATCTCAAATACTATGCAGCACTCTGGTTTCAGGCTATTTGGGGAACCTCAGAATCACATGCATTCAGAATTGGGAGTGACTTCTAGAGCATCCACTATTTTCAGATGCTCTAGCTTAGCTTTGCAGAACTGAGGTCTTGCAAAGCTAAGTGACACCCCCCCACCACCACCACCCCATCCTCCCACAGGCAGGTGGACCGTATCCATTCTCAGTCTTCCCTGATGTTTCCCTGCAGGGAGATGACTGTTCATTGATTTATTAATTTTAAAATTCAGGGTGCATTGTTAAAAAAAAAAAAAAAAAAAAAAGAGTTGTTTTGAGAAATGTTCTATTCAGGAATTCAAAGTCATAAGTCTAAACTCCAGAAGGTTATCAGAAAAGAAATCCAGAAAGTGAGAAAGGTTAGAAAAACATAAGACACTCTGTCCTGTGTTAAAAGTTGCATCAACAAATAGTGAAGTGGAAAGAATGTGGCTAAAGGCAAGAAAGGCTATGTTAGACAGTGCTCAGTGGCTGACGTGAGCAGAGTCATCGTTAGGAAAGGGTCCAGTGCTTTCATGGGCCCCACTTCCAGGAATCAACTCCTCTCACCTCCCTGTGTGCGGAACGAGAGGGCCTCTTGGGCAACAAGGAACCTTCAGATGCTAAACAAAGGATATTCACAGACAGCAGTTGATGGTGCGGAATTCTCTCACGGAAAACATTCTGTTGACCTTTAGCATATCAGATTAAGCCTTGGAATGCCCAGTCATGTGTGCTTTCCCGTAAAAGAGATATCAAATGAGGGCAAAATTATAAATGGCATTTTCCTGCAAATGACTAAGAGCAATAGTCGTAGGAAGCTATTCTCTCCTGAAAAAATAAATCTAAGATGGATTATTTAATTCCCTTCTTTTCCTGTCTTGAAAAAGGTTGGGAGAAAAATAAGACGGAGATTATTAAATTTTTCAATAAAGGAAGGGGAAGGTGAGGGTGGAACATTACATTAATGGCCCCAATGTTTCACCCTTCCCTGAATCAACACCCATTGTAGTCCCTCCCCCTAAAGGATATATTTCTGTGCCTGTTCACTTTGGATCCGGCATATGACTTGCTCTGGCCATTGGAATGTTAGCGGGCGTGATGCAGCTAATCACCTGGTAGCCTTGCTCTCTTGCATGTCTACCATGGACTTAAAAAGAACCTCCCCCGGGTAGCTGCTGCCACTCAGTTTGGGACCCAGAATGAACATATTGGGTGGGCCTCTACCTCCATGAGAAGCCAAGAACCACTGGATCCAGAACCTGAAGCAGAATTACCTGGGTCCAAACCTACAATGGCTGAAGACTGGTGAGTGATAATGACAGTCGTTTTAAACTAGGAGATGGTAAGTATGGCCTGCATGCCAAATCTGGTCACCACCTAACTTGGCCACCAGTGAGCTAATTACGGTTTTTACATTTTAAAGGGCTGGAAGGAAAAAAAAAAAAAACCAGAAGAGGATTATTTTGTGACACATAAAAAATACATGAAATTCAAATCCCAGTGTCCATAAATAAAGTTTTATTGAAACACAATCACTCTCATTCATTTATGTATTGTTTATGGCTGCTTTCACGCCATGACGGCAGAGTTGAGGAGGTGCATCAGAGACCACGTGGTCCACAAAGCTGAAACTATTTACTATCTGGCCCTGTACAGAAAACTTTTGCCAATCCTGCTTGAAACTACTGGGTGTTAAAGTGGTTTGCTGTGCGGCAAGATGTAAGAAGTTTCCCCCCTACAATTAGGTAGTAAATAATTAGTAATAATTTTATCACAGTTTAAAATAACACAAAAGTAGGGAATCAGAGGATCTGAGAATGGACTATATGAGCCTCATATTGTCTCATAGTGCCAGAGATGCTTGAGTAAATTCTTAATTTTTCCTATACTTTGGTGGATTACTTTGTGTCCAAACGCAGTGACTAAAAGAGAGGAAGAAGACACCTATGCAACACCTGCAACTTCAGAAGACATCGGCGCTTGTTTCCTTACATTGCATTAGACTGGATAGCGGGTGATACTGTTCCCAGAGAGAAGATCGAAATGGGAGCATGAGTGTTCCCTCCTTAACCCCTGGGAGGTCTGGGACCTTGCTTCATACGCCCACTATACCCCCCCCACACACACACACAACTGTTGCCTTGCACATTGCCATACACACAGCGGGTGCTTGATAAACACGTGCTAATTGGGACATATCTGTGAAGACCCCATGGTCTTATGGAAAGTGCATGGAACTGGGTGCCCACAGGCCAGGCAAGCAACCCGTGGGACTCACTGGATCCGTTGATATTTTGATCCATTGCAGAACATCCTAACCAGCCCACTTTCCTGGTGGGTAACAGGTATGTGGAGATGGTGATCAATTCATCCCTCAGGCCGCCAGAAGGGACATGGAGATCATATCCCCCAATGCTAGTGCCCCCACCTACAAGCAGCATTGTCCTTTTACCCTCGTGTGCCACAAAACTACAATTATTTCAGCTATGTGCCATGACATGAAAATGGTTAGGGTGTATTTAGGGCAAATTAAGCAAGGATCTAACACAGGAGATTATTTTAGTCGGATTTTTTTTTTTTTTTTTTAAGTATAGGGAATACACTAGGCAGGCCTTTAAAATTAATTCTTCACTAATGAAGAGTAATGAATGTCCTTGAAATTATTCTGGGAACCTCATTAATTGCCCTGGAGTTTATGATGCTCAGAAGCATACATATCAAGCTTAGTTCTCTTTTCACACTACATGGTAGCCTCCTTCCAAACTGTGGTAGACTGATTTTGTTGATAGTGCCAATTAAAGACCTCTCTGAATCCACATCCTCTGCAATATCACTTTACAAATACTCCTATGAAGAGAGGGTCTATTTCTCGACTCTTGAATACGAGCTGGGCCTGTGACTTACTTTGGCTAACAGAATGTGGCAGAAATGATGGTACTTCAGTTTTGACTCTAGTCCTTAAAGGGTCTTGAGGGCTTCCACTCTCTCTCATGGATCCTTGACCCCAGGGTCAAAAAAGCCCAGAAGAGTCTGATGGAAGATGAGAAACCATATGGAAAGGAGTCCAGTTGCCCCAGCCATGACAACCTTAGAGCAGCCTACAGCCAGCCAACTTCCAAATATGTGAGCGAGCCAGCCAAGATCAGCAGAGTAAACTACAGTACCCACAGCAGAGAACAGATGCATGAAAGAGTCCAGCTGAGACAAGAAGGACCATCTAGCTGACTCACGCACATGTGACAAATAACAAGTGCTTATTGCTTTAAGCCACGGAATTTTGGGGTGGTGTGTTATGCATCAACAACCAATTGATACACAGACATATTAACATAAAATTTTCTGCCATTCTAATGGAAGAAAAATTATTATTTTTCTCATTTCTAATATTCAAATATACATTGATACATGCCATTGATGGAATAAATTCTTCATCATTTATTCTGTGCCAGACTGGGAAGAAAGCTCTAGGGATACAGCAGTGAAACCTACTCGACCAATGATGACCTCCAAAACTGCATTGCCGATGCTACAACCTTATTTAAGGACTTTGGGCCAAGCTCTGTATGAATATTTAACCATTACTGAAACTTCATCAAGTTCTAAATCTTAAATCATCATTTCCTCCTCCAGAAACTCCCAGCAAAACAAACAAAACAATACCATAAACACAGACACATAAACACACACATACACATTTTGCTCTCACTTTCTCCCTTCCCATATATCCATTTATTCCTGCTGGAATGTAGGTGAGGCACTCAAGGCTACCTTCAAGGAGATTATGATTTACTTGGAGGATGCAGCAAAATCACCTTTGTTAGGAACCACACTGACCTATACTGCTTAATATGCCCTATTGTGGATCCATTTAGTGTGCACAGACTTATCTCTTCTAGTATATCAAACAGTTCTCCATTTTTACCATAAAAATCCAAAGTCCTCTAGATGGTTTTTGATACCTTCTTAATGTGACTCACTAAAATTACCACCCAATGCAACAAAAGAGTCGCCTGAATATTGCCCTCCTCCCCTTTGCTTATGAACTGTGCACACTTACACACATACACACCACATACATTTCCACCTCTGTGTGTGTGCTCCTAACCAGCCATTCTCATGAGGCTTTCTTTGATGGTGGTGGATTTCTCATTGATTTCTCCCCTCTGTAAATTCCTGGAGCCATAAAGTTATCTACTATGGGCCAAAACATTGGTTTTATCTCACAGGCAAACTATAACTGATTGACAGAAGCTGCCGGGAGCACAGTGTTGGAAAGGTGAGGTTGTGTACAAGGTCAGCAGCAGTGTGTTGTGATTGATTAGTGATGTCTGCCATGGATCGGAAAGAGAATGGTGGTATCCACGCCATCCTAGATTGGCTCCTATTGCTTCTGTTCTCATTGCCCTGTCCTATTATAATTTCCTTAAAAGCAGGACCCATGTTTCACATGGTAAGAAGACGATATCTGTCAGAAAAGAAAATGCCAGTTTACAGGTCACTAAAAGTACAGAGAAGGGAAGCGGCTGTGGCTCAATCAGTAGGGCTCCCGTTTACCATATGCGAGGACCCGGGTTCGGTTCCCGGGGCCTCCTGGTGAAGGCAAGCCCGCCTGCATGGCGTGGTTAGCTGACCCAGCGAGCACAAGCAGCAAGGGGGGGATAAATGAATAAATAAATAAAATCTTAAAAAAAATAAAAAATAAAAAAATAAATAAATAAAAGTACAGAGAAGTTTCCAAAAAAATTCCAAAACCTTCTACTAATCCTTTAACCCAGAAGAAAAAGCTGTACCCTGATGCAGTCATTTCCGAGGCCCTGGGTCAAGCACACAGTCATGTTAAGGAGCTTTATTTTGTCAAATCAGTTTGAGTAGAAATATATATTATATATTTATTGGGGCATAAAGACATGCCTACCCCCACTTTTTATAATAGCCAAGAGTTCCCCTTAATAATCTTGGCCACATTTCTGAACTTGGCTAAAATACAGAAGATGGAAAGTTATACCTTTTAAAATATTTTTTGGGAAGCTGCCTTCTAAATGTTTCTCTTTTGTTATTTTTTCTTTTAAAACATATTTTGTGTTAAAAGAACCAAATTTGTCATTGTCGTGGGCACAGAATCATCTTCTTGTTTATTATAAAATGATTCATACACATTAATGCTGGAAGAAATCTGTCCCCTTCCACCAGCAGTAAACAATTCATTGGCACAAAACACTCTCTAAAGTTTAGTTGAGTTTTATCTCAAAACCTCATGTAACTCATGAAATTTTACTGAATAGTTCTAAAACAAGAAACGATGACTGATTGCAAGAGTCCAAAGATCCCATGAGTCTTTGCATTGTCAGGCAACCCCCACAAATGAAATCCCCATGGAAACCAACAATTGTCCTATTAAAGTTGATTGTCCATGAGCAGACATAGACTCTCAAAATGTCCTGTCAGTCTAGGGTGGCGATTTCCAAACCTGTTTCTGAGGAACTCAGAACTCCCGTGGCACTCACACATGTTTTCATTTGCAAAAGCATTTCTTGAGCATTTACTGTGTCTCATATCTACTACTTACTAGTTGAGAATCTAGTTTAGCACCCATTGATTCCCACAAGTTATATTTCACGTTTCCTTTCACTGAAATGTTTTTATCTTTGATTTGGAGAAGCACCATTTTTTTTACTTAAAAAGACCTTTCAGATATCTGACCCTGAGTATGCATGCAATATATTAGCTATTGTGATTATTGTACATTTTCCAAGTACTTTATTAGATTAATCACATACTGTGGTAAATTCCTTTATTCTTCCCAGTAATCTTCAAGATAGGCCTTCCTTTCCTCCATTTTACACTTGAGGACCTTGGAGTTTAAATATCTTGCTCAAGGTCACACTGCTAGAAAGTGGTAAAGACATGACTTGGAGGTTTCCTGAGTCTAAAGTCTATGCTAGCCTTGCCCTCTTCTTCTGCATTCTAGCCCTTTTCACTATGATCTTCTCTGGCTCTTCCTCTAGAACGTGAGAGCATTGTGGTATACGCAAGCAGGGCCTCTATCAGCTTTCACATTTTCAGCTATCATTTCTAGGAAGATGATCTTCAATACCTACTTTCAGTCCTTTCTCCAGAACTCCAAATCCACACTGTAAAACAACAAGGAAATCACAAGATCTCAGAGGCACACAACAATATAACAGTAGGCACTAATTTAGCTCCTGAGTCTCTGGATAGGCTAGGGCTGGCTGTTCAAATCTGGGCTCTGCTCCCTGTGCCATTCATCATCCATCTGGACAAGCTCAGGTGTGTTTTTCTTCAAGATCTCAACATAGCAAGCAGACATGTGCAAGATCTCTTAGGCTCAGAACCAGCACTCTGTCATTTCCACCTTTTTCTATTGGCCATAACAAATCACAGAGCACAGGGAATTAGATTCTGCCCCTTTTGTGCACAGAAAGTCTACATGAAAAAAGATGTGGATGCAGGGATGGGCGATGAATTGGGGCCAATAACACAATTGAACCCACCAAGTTCTACTTTGGGACTTATCTTCTTTTTTGCTTCCTTCTCTATCCTGAATTTTATCCACTTCCACAGACTCAACTCTCATGTCTATGAAGAGAGTGTCCAAATGCATCTCCCCAGCTCTCACCCTTCTCCTAAGCTCCAAACCCATGAGTTTGGCTTGGCATCTTCAGGATAATATCATTCCCCCAAATACCTTAAACTCGGAACTGTCCAATCAGAAACCATCACCATCTGCCTCACCCAGTCATCCACCCACTAACCTAAACCAATTTTTCTTCCTATCTTTGCAATTTTCATTAATAGTTAGATAATCTTATCAGTTACTCTGGGGAAAACATCACAGGCCATCGACTTCTCCTATGGATACCACATCTCTTACATCTGCTGCTTGAACTACCCTTGACTGTTATATAAGTAAGAGATAAATCTCTATTGTGTTGAGCCAGTAGATGCTTTGGTCTAGGGTTTCTCAACCTCAGAACTATTGACATTTTGGGCCAGGTAATTCTTGGTTGAGGGAGGCTGTCGTGTGCATTAGAGGATGTTAAGCAGCATCTCTAGCCACTAGATGTCACTTACACACACACCCCCAATTGTGACAACCAATAACCAGATATTGCCAAATCTCTCCTGGAAAACAAAATTACCATGGTTGAGGATCACTGTTCTAGGCTACCTTCACCAATACACCCATCTTCAGAGGCATTCAAGATGCTGCACTCATACCTCTTTTTAGGGGTTGTTGAAGAGAGAATCTTGAAATGTTGAAGTCTGCCCATGATTGAGGATCTCTTTCAAGTCTGCTATTTACACTAGGAAAGGATCAAAGACGTATGTGTGAATGGATTCTTAGAGATCATCTGGTCTCTGAGGAAAAGAGGACCATGAGATGTTACAGGACTTTCCCAAGGTCATGCAGCACTCAAGGCTCCTAACTCCCCGCTCAATTCTGTGTGCCTGGCATGAGACTGAGGTCATTTTCAGAGTGGATATGTTGTTCTGTTTATTATTTGATGTTTTTCTCACTAAATGAAATATCTAATTTATCTTAGTTTAAAAGAACATTCCCAAAAAGAGATGCTGGAAGAGAGGGGCTAAAGGACAGCAGTTATTCACCATGTACTGTATATAATAATCTGTCAATTCTTTATTTACAATGACCAAAATTTAGAGAGGAAAAAAACCTACCCAAGAATAATTAGTTGACGTCAGGCTCTATTTACACATGTTGTTAGTAACTAGATGGGCCCCTCTGTCAAGAATTGATACTAACCAGGCTCACCAACCTACTCACTCTGAAAAGGCTGCACTTATTCTCAAAGCACAGAGTATCCTTCAGAAAAAGAATCCGAGGGCTAACCTTTTCTAATATTGGTACCTAGGGCAGAGTTCTAAAATCTGAGAAATCTTCTCAGTCCACAACTTAACACTGGGTTCTCCCAGAAGCAGATGGTGAGGCAAGGATTTGAATGTAAGTCGTTTAATTGGGACAAGATGCCAGGACGCATTGGGAGGGGAGGGAAGAAGCAAGACAGGGAAGAGCAGGTGGCCAATGTAGAGTACATTCATGAGCAGGTAACTGTGGTGGGTAACTGGGGCTCAGTCCTGCTGGGGATTTCTGGGAGACTGTGGAGAGCTGGACTCAGAGTCAGCCCACCCAAAGGGCAAGGAAGGTGTGTTGTTGTTTTTTTATACACCAAAGCCATCCATTGTTGTGTTGAGGGCTGCTCCCTGGGTGTAACTCCCTGCCATTCTCATATGGCCCTGCTGCAGGCTGCACACAAGGAGTAGGGAGAGGTGGCAGAGAGAACTTTCCAGTAAAGAGTTGCAGGTGTTTGCAGTATAAAGCTCCCAGGTAGATGTGGGTGGGGCACCAGAAGCACCTACTCTGGTCCAGAGTCAAGTCATTTACCTTCCACACGCCTGCCCCTAACATTTCTCTCCAACTCCAGTTGTCTCCTTTCCTTTAAGCTCATTTCTACGTTCAGGAAAGGAAGCTCATTCATCTTGGACTTTCTATATGATGGAATACTCTGATTTAGTGATTCCAAACCAGTGGGGCATGGATGCCTGGAGCTGGGAGTGGGAAGAGCCTCAAATTAGAGATAAGGTCCTCAAATCTGACTGTACATCAAGCAACATTCGTGGGATAAATAATTGATCTCAAGATATATGTTTTACTGTGTTTCATATGTAGTTTGATGCTACTGTGAAAATTCGTGCATGAATTCATTTTAATGCACACGTTAATTTGAAAATTTCTGTCATTATGTGATGTTTTAGACAACAAAGACTAAAAGAACAACAATTAGTAGTTTGAACCATGAGAGATTAAAATGGAGGATGGCAGTTCCTTCATCAGTGATTGATTTAATGATCAGAAAATACTAAAGGAGAGTTAGTCTTAATGATGTTTTGCTGTTATGAGGTGTGTGTGTGTGTGTATGCGCATGCGTGCATGTTTCTTTTAGTCTATCTGTTTCCAAAGCATTATTAAATGCTACTTAGACTGTACTCCCATGTTCAAAAGTCCAGGCTCCATGGCTCAACAGCTCTTTGACCCAAGACAAGTTATTCCTCCAAGCCTCAGTTTCCACATCTGTAAAATGAGGATTTGTTTTGTTTTGTTTTTGGTGGAATCCAACAGACTTTATTCAGCACAGGAATGTCTGAACAGCAGGGTTCCTGGACAAAAGGACTCTACTTCAAACCCCGCTGTAAACAGAGCAAACATCATCATGTAAACCACGGGACAAGAAGGGAGGGGGCTCTGCACAGGGGTTGAGGCGGGTCACAACGGTCAGCACAGGAGGGTCGCCTCACAGCACTGAGCACTGGGGAAGCTGGCGCAGGGTGGCCCATGCCCACGGCCAGCTGGCCTGAGAGAGTCCAGTGAGCAGCTCCAAGCAGCTCACACACAGAGCCAGGCTGGGAAGAGGGCACCCGCCTGGCGAACTCAGGGAATCACCTCCATCACCGAAGACGGTAGTATCAATTTAGCTAGAGCAGCCAGAGCCGCTGCACCAACCCATGATTAGAGGGCCCTGAGCCTGACAACCCTGCGAGGTAGAGAGGGGGCCCCCGGAGGTGCTCCCCAGGGACGGGGCGGGGCAGCTCTCCCAACCAACACACGTGGCAGCACTTCCAGGTGCCTCCCATCGGCAAACTGTCAATGACGCTGACCTTCCCTGCCGGGACACCACTCCCTGGACTCGGGATTTACACGGAAGCGGGGAGCGGCTCTGGTGGGCAGAGCAAGGCAGGCAGGCAGGCCCTTGATGACTCCCGCCCTGGGCTCCACAACATCACGATTGGGGGTGTGGAAGGGTCTCAGGGTCTCCACCAGGAAAAAGCAGAGATCCGAACCCTCCAGCAAGGAGGCACGCTGTGGGCAGAGCCCTTATAAGGCTTGGGGGAGGAAGAAAGAGGAAGCAACCAACCAAAGGGAGGGAAGTGCTGTGTGCTAAGGAGCCAGCCAGGACTCTGTTTCAGGTCACACCCAGCTGCGTTGTGCTGTGCTGGGTGCAAACAGGGAGGTCTGGGAGGGAGGAGAGAGGTGAGTGTCAGGTGGGTTAGGAAGGTGGTGCTGGATATCTTGGGATGCTTGTGGGGGAGGGGGGAGAAGCTAGCCAGGATGGTCCAGCTGGGCCCTGCTGAATTCCTGATTAACAAGCACTCTGAAGACCACGAGGGAGGCCGGAAATACCAGCTTCCTGGACTGACCTTCCTCTTCTGGGAGAAAACCTGCAGACACCCGGCCTGCTCTCTAAACCAATAATTGCAGGGGAGTTTTATTTTAAATGATATAAACATCTATGAGTGTTGTGAAGTTTAAATGAGATACATGTATGAGGCTCTCAATTCAGAACCTGGTAGCCAGTAAATACTCAATACGTGACAGCTTAACTGCTCTTCTACTGTATCTTTTCATCTATTCCCACATCTTCCTATGGATGACACTAGATTCGTGCCAGGAAAAATACAGAACACCCAGTTAAATTTGAATATCAGATAAATAAGGACTGTTTTTAGTATAACTCAAATATTGCATGGTTTTAGATGGGATGGGGGCAGTATGTTTTTGAGAACCCTGGAATTCACAACTTCATTGTCCATTGTGATCTCTTCCAAAGTAGTTCATGGTACATACTTATTCTAAATACCAAATGTAGCATGGGATACACTTTATTTAAGAAAAAACCCTTGTTTATCTGAAACTCAAATTCAACTGGGCATCCTGTATTTTCATGTGCTAAATCTGGCAATTCTATATTAGATGAATACGTGTGATCATAGGGGCACAAAAGCCTTTGGGAATTTTGGATATGAGTTTCACTTCAGTTCCTAATTTCTATTAAAGATTTTGTTAAGTGTTGCTGGATTTCTTTCAGGAGGCTTAGTTGAAAGAGTCATGTCCTTGGATGAGTAAGCACTACAGAATCAGGACCCCAAATTCTGAAGCCTTGTTTGAGAAGAGGTGGCTTATTGAGCTATTTCTTCCACGGATAGGCAGTGTTGTTTGTGTCTTTCTGGGACACGTTTATATGAAATATTTGCTAACCTTACAGCACAGTGAGATGAAACACGGTGAGTGAAGACCAGCTTATCTAGGGCTCATCTCCCCATTCCATTCAGGCACACATCTGAGTCAGCCTGGGCATGACGTAGGCTCTGCTGATCCTCACATTTCACTGCCTGCGTTTTACTAGCAGGGTTGCCTCACAGGTCCACAAGGTTTCCAAAAACAGAAAACTATGTAAGAAGTTGCCTTTCCTTTTAATCTACAGAATGTAGATTCTTCAGATGCTTTGATAAGACCACATGGGAAATGAAATTGTGAATTCCAGGGCTTCCAAAACCAGACAGCCCCCAGCCCACCTAGAGCCAGTTACAGAAGGCTCTTCATGAGACAGAGACACAGGTCCTAGACGTTAATGGCTTCATCTCTGGTTCAAGCAAAAGGTTCTATTAAGCTTTGGGTTTCTCCACCAAGTCTCCAAGGATAAACAAGCAAAGAAAAGTACAAAGAATCTGATATGTTTAACCTTACCTGCACCTATGTCTAAGCTTGATGGTTTAAATTCTCGAAACATTACTAAAACCAACCTACTAATGAAAGAAAATGAATGTCCAAATCAACGTAACTATCAATGGAGTGGCAGACATTCTAGACTTTCTACAGGAAAATATTATCCCTGAAAGAAGTCTGGAATAGACCAAGAAACTTCTGTGCTTCTGATGTTACCCAGTCATATCTACTTTTACTTTCCTCAGTCTCTTGCTCCAAAGAAAATCTGTTGAGTCTTTAGCATGATGTCTGGAGCATCATAAGAGTTCGATAAATGTTAGCTCTTAGCATGATTAATAGGCACTGCCACGTGAAGCTTAAGTCTAGCGGACTCCAAGCTGAATTTTAGTGTCCCCTGGAATTCAGGCTTGGTGTGAATAAAGGCAGTCCACAAATCATGTTCTAGAGCAGTGCTTCTTCAACACTGTAGTGAAAGACCAGGTTTTGTTTTTCTATTTTCAATCCAATGCAGACTTATACTTTTGTAAAATTGAATAAAAATAAACTACTAAAAAATGAAAAAATAATACAACATACAAGCTCATTTTTACTAGAGCCAATGGACATAAAATTATGATGTCAAATTTCTATAAAATTTTCTAAATGCTTACTCTTGCTTGATTTGTTTACCTCATTGTAGATCTGTAACACCTGGATACAGCACTCTCAAATGGGGAAAAGGGGGAAAGAAACAAATTTAAAATATATTCATAATATAGACCCAAATCAAGAGTTACCTCTTGAGTGCTTTCTCAACATTAACTCACTGACTCATTAACTCACTCATTCATCCATTCATCCAACAAAGGTATATTGCAATCCCTACTATGTACCAGGCACTGTTCTAGGTGCTAGAGATACAACAATGAACAAACCATAGTTCGTATCTTCTTGGGGCTTGTGTTCTAGTGGGAAAGGGGGGGGGGAACAAAAGATATATTCATAATAGAGTGCTGGTAGTTGATAAGTGTTACAAAGAAAAGTAAAGCTCAGATTCAACGTGGCTCCCTCCTCAACCACAGAACAGAAAAAAAAGGATTTGAGAGATGATTTTCTCAGCTCTCCCAAAGATAATGTCCAACTATTACCATTATGGATATATGAGAGAAGTTAATTCATTACATACAATGAGTGCTTTAGGGAATGAGGTCTTAATTCTCAGTCCTCCGCCTGAGAGAGTGGAATAGAGAGTGCCTGAGATGCTATTTGAGATAATGTGATTAGGGAGGCCTCTCTAAAGATCAAACAAGTGAGCAGAGATCTAAAAGAAATTCTAAGAGTGAGCCGCATGGAATAACTAAGGGAAGCATGGACCGGGCAGAAGGAATAGCAAATACAAATCCCCAAAGACACAGTGACCTTGTTGAGTCTGAAGAACAGCTGGGAGCCCTGTGTTGTTGGGGGGTGAGCAAAGGGCAGAGTAATGGCAGTCAGGTCAGCAGGTGACGGCTAGAAGTAGGGAGGGGCTCACACCAAGCCTTGCTGGCCCACCACTTCGTTTGCAGTTCAGTTATAGCACAACTCTACGACTCATAGTCAGGTGTGTATTTTTATTCAGTTATAAATGAATTATTTGACGGCACAGTCTGCGTGATGCTCATCTTTGCATTTCTGCACGCAGCACTGTAACATATTAAGATGTAAATGCATTGACTGGAAAAGTAAATGGATGAATGAAAGAATACAGGGTTTCTCAAACATTACTCCATTAATTATTTGCCACCCTTTGAGAAGGCAGGTCTGGTGTTACTACCCGTATTTTGCAGATAGTGAAATCTAGGATGTTCACCAACTTGCCCCGCAGTCAAAGAATTACTAATGTCTAGCAAAGGGTGTTCTAAATGCAGGTTTGTCTGTTTGATTGATTCCTGGTTCAGGGCCCTTTTTATACACTAAGATTCCAATTATGATCAACAGAATGCAGAGATTTAAGATTTAAAAAGAAATCACTGTGTATCACAATACTTTCTGGAAATGGTAGAAGCAAACATGAAAGTTTAATTTGCTAAGTTGGGGTACTGCCTGACCTCTCCTGGCAAAGTGAAAATAACATGAAATAAAAATTGGGATTCTTTAATCTAGGATGCCCCATACCATCCATCCTCCATCCTTCCCATCACTTAGTTTCCTCTTTCTTTCCTGGATATACTTTACATTCAGCTTTTCAAAGTTGGCTTAATGACAAGGGTTCCTTTATTGTGCTAGAAGATTTATTTTAAAACATGAACTGCACCACATATTTAATTCCTGTTTGTTTGCCATTTGTTGCTTTAAAATTTGTTATAATCTAGAATTATCTGAATATATAGGAATGACTTCTGTTTTCATTTCATTCTATCTTTAGATGGAACACACCTTAGGCTCATTTCCCCCTTCAGTTCTAAGTCTACAGTATGCCAAGACCATCTTATATCCAAATACAAGTTGTACCTACTAGGAGCACGTCTTCATTCATCTCTTGTGCTGAGTATATGATAGCTGCTTGGTCACATTACATATTGGTTAGAACTTACTTTTAAATTTAATGGATATGGTTAGTCGCTGGCAAACATGCTTAGATGAACAGCAAGAGAAAATCCCTCTTCAAAAATTCATGCCAAACTCTATTCGGTTTTCCTGCCCTTCTGAAGATGCCTACATTTCAACTAAAAACATCCTAAGTACTTGGTCAAGAGTGGGTTAATTATCATAGAAATATGACAGTGATAATGATGTAGTGAAATTCATTTTTAAAAAAGATCTAAACTACTGTAGATTACAGTAACCAGTGAAAATGAGTAAATATGAGATATTTAAAATGCTCATTCCAGAGGATAATAGTGCCACAATGCAAAATAGTTTTTCTTTTTCAAATGCATCAAAGTAAATATAACCAGGAAATATCAGAGCAGTATCATTAATTCTCTCCGTCCATTTCAGGGATATTAAGTTGGGCTTTTAAAACCCTATAAGGGAGACGGATGTGGCTCAAATGGTTGGGCGACCGTCTGCCATATGGAGGGACCCGGGTTCGATACCCGGGACCTCCCGGTAAAAAAAAAAAAAAAAAAAAAAAACCTATAAGGCAGCGTGAGGAAGGCAAAGAAAAGATCAAATCGGTTTTTCTCAGGAAAAAAAAAAAAAGACACCCAGTGTTAGCTATCTCCCAGGCCTTGAGCTTCTAGTCACACTCCTATTTTCCCACTTTGCCCAAGATCCAGACAGCTTTAATGGATGTTGCCCATGAAAGTTAACTGAATATAAGATCATTGAGATTAAAAACCGATTTTGCCATTCTTAGCACAGTACTCTAACTCTTGCTATTCAAAGCGTGGTCACCCATAAGCATCACAGATATGAAAAAAATGCAGATTCTCTTGCTCCAGGGCAATGCTGGTAAAACTCCCCAGGCGACTGTGTGCATATTAACCTTGGGGTAGCACTGCTCTAACCCAGTAAGTTGTGACAGAGCAAGCATCAGGGCTACAAATGGCAGGGCCTCTAAGGCTGGCTTATTTTTCACTATGTGGGTAGGGATGACAGATGGATTTTTAAAGCTTACATATGTCCTGTTTTTACAAGAAATAGAGAGGTGAATTCACCACTGTGTAAACCTTTCTTTTGCCCTGAGAAAGCCATGATAAAGGGCTCTTTAATAATGCAAATATAAAGCTGGCACACATCCAAGATTCTTGGGACAAACTATGATGTTTCCTAAATACAGATGTTCCATATTACAAAGCTAAATGTCCAATAATGTACATGTGTTTGTGTTTTTAATCAAATTACTTCTTTGTAGCTTTCACTGCTTCTTTGGACGATTTTTTTTTTTTTAGCAACGATGAATGTAAGCTCAACACACTGCAAATTTTCATAGTGATGTGCTTTTTCTGGTAGATATTTATTTGACATTTACTCTTTGTGTTCCAACCTTGGGTTGTATTGCAATATTGTGAGAGGCAACTGTCAAATAGACACGGTTTTTGCAAGCCAGTGGTTAAACAGTTGGGACCTTAAAATTGAACGTGATAGGAATATGCACACCGCTGAAAATGCCAAAAGCTACAAATCAGGGATTACTTCTTCCTTTTTGGGAGAGTCAGTTTATGAGCACAACACTGAATATTGGTAACTTAAAGATGGAAATTTAATTCCAAAATAAAGCTTCTATTACATTTGTTAAAAAGGCAAACAAGTGCTGTTAATTATTAAGTCCTCTAGCCATCCCTAAATCGCCTGTCAAAAATGCTTGGGGGTTTTGCTCAGGGCTGCTCTTATCTACTAAGATAGAGGATGAGAGAGAGAAAATATTAAACCTTTTTAGCCCATTGTCACCACCTTAGCCCTAGCCACCATCAACCCCTGCCTCTTAACTGGTCTCTCTTCAGGGAGTCCTTCTCCCCTCCCATTTTTTTTTCCTCCACACTTTCTTTAATCATAAGAAATATCCAATCACCTCTCTCTCTGCAAAAGTGTCTTCTCATTGCCTTCTTGGCCAACATCCCGATTTCTTAACACAGCATACTAGATCCTCCAAGATTTGTTCCCTATCTATCTTTCTACCATCAAAGCCTGCCACACTTCCCTAGTTTTCAAAGTTCCAGCCATACGTAACTTCTTTTAGTTACTGCAACTCACCAATATCTCACTGCTCCGGGGTTTCATTTATTCTATTTCTTTTTCCTGGGATGCTATCATCTCCTTTTACCGGGGCCCATTTCAGATCTCAACGAAAGGAAATGCCTCTGCTCTTTGTACTATATCACTTGGTACATTTGTAATTACTCACTAGCTGTTTTAATTTCCCATCAGACTGTCACCCCGAAGGCAGGGACTATGTCTGCCACCCCAATCCCTCCCCCAACACCATGTCTGGCTCAATGAATCTATTATCCACATAAAATTCAACTTAGACAAAACTGGTTCATCTTCACTGCTAAAATATCAGACTATGTACATTGTAAGAGATAGTTATAGATTTGTAGATACTATTTTTGAAATTGACTAGCTTGTCAAAAATGAAGTTTAATTAGCAGTTAAGAAATGGCCAACTTGTCACCACAATCTAAGTACCGCTTGGGTCTTCCCTGTTCCAAATTCTTCTCTCTAATTCTTACACAACTTTAGTCCAAGGAGACTCTCTTCTAACTCTCACTCATCTTTCCATTTCTGAATGTTTGAAGTCTCTTCATATTAAATTGCTCAGCCCTTGAATATGCAGCACCTGGCATAGCTAAAACAGTCAGTAAATTGTTCCAGTTCTTCAAGCAATTCACGTTGTCCATCTCTCCATAACTGTTTCTATAATCAAAATGATGCTCAACTTTACTGTTTCTTATCCCTAATTGGAGTTTTTGCCTGTTTTTGTACGGCCCATGAGCTTAGAATGGTTTTCACATTTTTAAAGGGCAGGAAAAAACTCAAAAGAAGACTATTTCATGACACATGAAAATCAGATGAAATTCAAATTTCAGTGTCCATATATGAAGTTTTATTGGAACTCAGTCACATCCATTCATTGACATATTTTCTTAAGGATGCTTTCATACTACAACAGCAGAGTTGAGTAATTGTGACATAGAGCCTAGGCGCCCTGCAAAGCCTAGAATATTTACTCTCTGTTCATTTTCAGAGGAAGTCTGTTGATCTCTGCCTTAGAAGACTACAGAGCTGCAAGATGGGAGGGGCCTGGGTCCCTGAATCACTCCCAGTAAGGCCGCACCACAAATACCCTCATTGGTACGTATGGGAGAAATAAGCTTTTATTTTGTTTCCCCTCTAGATTGCAGGGTTCACCTGTTTCAGGATGTAGGCTTATCCCCACTAATACAAAGATTTATTTATTTTTATTTGATGCCCAGGACAGGGAGTGGGGGGACAGGCAGACGAGTGAGACTAAGTCAGGCAAACTGAACAAAGAATATGTAAGAATGCATATTTTTAAGGAGATATCATTTGTGCTTTGCATTTCCCGCGGCTTACATTGGGTTGAGTTGGGCTACCACTGTGAAGAGAACAAATTTTCAGGAACGTATTTTAAAACACCTTGTGACTATATCACCTCTTTCCCACTAGGTGGCGCTTAGGACCCTTTACACTTTCAAAACTATACTATTGCAGGATCATCACGAGGTTTTCAATTTAATTAAACTGGTATTTATTGCTGTCTACTGTACATTCACTATTATTGCTGGAGATCCAGAAAAAGATTCAAACCAGAGATCCTCCCTCCAAAGAACTGATCACTGGTTGACTTAAAACAAATGTATAAATCTTCCTATCTAATCCCCAAATTGAAGTTTTCTCATTTCAATACATTTATTACTGGTTTGATAATTCCTTAAATCTCGGGTGTTTTTACCCACATGGTCACGAGTCCCACTCCTCGCAAAATCTTTGATTATAGAGGAAAGAGATGTCCCAAACCCTGACCTCGAAATACATCCCTCTTAACCATAGCCACTAGCATGTAACATATCGCAGTCATGCTTTGATCCTAGCACACTTCTCTCCGAATACACAGTGCAGCCTTCACAAACATTTGTTACATTTTGCATCACGGTTTCTAGGCTACGACCCAGTGAGGACTGCATCCTCAGGGTAAAGAACTATTGAAAGGTTTTGGTTTCTTAGAAAGATCACTGTGCTGTGGAAAAAGAATTGAAGGATCGAAGGGGTCAAGTCTGGAAAGCAATTAGGGGAGTGGCCCAGTCAATGGGAAGACAGAAATAGACTCAGTGACCGGAACCTTATCTACAGGTTACAGCTCCTGCCCCAGCGGTGGACAAGGCGCACGTGTTGTTGGCAACTAGCTTACGATTCCAAGCTGGCTGCCCCCTTCCTAACTGCAATGGCTCAGCCAAGTTCCCTGAGTCCTCTGAACTGCAGCAACTTTGAGGGGTGAGATGAAGATACTGCCCACCTCACCGGCGCTGCCACGGGATTAAATAAGACACTATCAATATAAGGTGCTGGGTGTACTGCCTGGCAGTTGGCAGATGAAAAGAAAGAAAAAGGATGATTTCCTTACCCCACGGATTGCATTCTAGGGAAATTTCTTAACACTTTCACAACTATATGCTACTCCTACAGCCCCCTCTTGGGTCTCCCAGCACCTAGTAGCCACCCATAGGGCAGGATTTCTCGGCCTTGGCCCTAGTAGCATTTGGGGCCGGAGCACTCTTTGCTGTGGGCGGCTCCCTGGACAGACTAAGATCTTTAGCGGCATCCCTGGCCACTACCCACTAGGTGGCAGCAGCACCCCAACACCAACTGTGACAACCAAAAACCTCTCCAAACATTGCCAAATGTCCCCTGGGGGGCAATGTGCTTCCATTGAGAACCACTGGACTAGGACAGGGTCTAGGACAGCCCTGCCCAAAAGAAATATGATGCGGGCCACAAGTGAGAGCCACTACGTAACTCAAAATTTTCTAGTAGTCACGTTAAAAAAGTTAAAAGCAACAAGTGAAATTAAATTTGCAACTATATCCTGTTTAATCCAATAGATCCAAGAGATTTATCACTTCAACATGTAATCGATACAAAAATTATCAACGACCTATTTTACTCTCTTTTTTTCCTATTAGTCTTTGAAATCTGGGGTGTGTTGTACTTAACCCTGACAGTACATCTCAGTTTGGACCGACTGCTTTTTCGAGTGCTCAATACCTAAGTGTGGTCAGGCACAGTGGACAGTGCAGGGACAGCATCTTGTAGTGGCATTTTTGTATACTGATATCATCTTATTTTCTTCCCCTTTCCCTCTATCCCCCTAAATCCTATTAATTTTAGGTTTTTAACTATAGGCTGGAGCTGTTTCTGTAAGTATGCTTTTTTTATAGCTATGAGGTGTGAAGAAATCTATTATAAACAACTGGCACCTCTCTCCGGTCCCTCCACATCAGGCCACTGCCACCCTTGTGGGCCTAAAATACAACTTGAACTTTGCCACCCTTCTTCCTGCATATCTCTGGCCCCCTCCCCCATGCCCCATTGCCCATAGAATTCTTTGTCTCTTTATCTTGTCCCTCTGCTCTCTGATGGCCACTTGTTTCCTAGAACCATGCCCCACCTACATGGAGACTCAAGGCAGTCAGGCTTACAGCTTATGGGAAAATTGCTTATCTCTTCTATGGCAGCGGTCAGCAAACTTTAAAATGATGTTCTGCAAATAATATGGACTTGACCAAAATCCAAGATCTGCAGACAAATACTTGGTACTGCCATGAGGCTGTTTGGTTTCCTTATGGTTAAAATATGAGCTTTCCTGCTGAAACATGTAGCCCCCAGTGGGCCTATACTGTCTCTGCACATTCTGCAATCACCCACCTTCTCGTCTCCATGCCCATCTGTGTTGAAGCAGACGCTGATTCTGAGGCTGCATTCCAGAAACTCAGAAATAGTGGTCTGGCTTATATCTGACAGCAGGTATGATGCAAAGATGGCCCTGATTAACATCCCGGCAAGGATAAGCCTGTGATACGTTCAAGTCAAACAACAGGGAAAAAAATCCTCAGTTTTCCTTTGTCACTCTGCACATCTCCTTTGGGCTGGAATTTAAATTTTTAAATTTATAATTCTATGGCCCTTGCAAGCTCCCTTCATGCTTTTGTGAAAGTTTGTGTCCTCCTGACTACTAACTTGATGCAATTCGCTCATCATTTATTCATTATGCCAGGATTTTGTCAGCATCCCTTTGAGGACCTGTTTCAGCTACTCTTCCTTGGCCTAACCATAATCAGCCACAGCATAACCTGCAGCGAGGCTGGGGGGCCAGAGCCTGACGAGCGAGGGTGGAGCAGAGGCTGCCGGTGCTCCCTTGCATCCTCTCAGTACTCAGTGTTCCGGTACTTACTGATGACATCCTACTGCACACATCTGCAGCTCTGGGCCTCACAGCTCTCTTCGCCAGAGCACATGGGACAGAACAGAAGTGCTGAGGAGCTAGTGTTCCCGGATGTAGCCCTTGGCAAATGGTGCATGGGCGTTGGAGGGTAAATACCTCAGCGTCCTTGTCTCTTGAATGGGTAACTCTGAGGTGTGTTCTACATTGGGCTCCCAGGGTTCCCTAATGGGATTGTGTCCCATTGACAAAAGAAGAAATTTGCTGGATACTGCACCCTTTATTGGATGTCCTCCCTCTCTGCCTCGTGCCTCTATGCCTCCACTTGTATTTCCCAAATAAATCTCTTGAATGCGATCTTTAACTCAGGGCCTGCTTCTGTAAGAATGCCACCCAAAACATCTTAACTTTCATTAAAAGAGAAAATTCTGTTTCTTTGTGAAAAATAACCATTAAGTGAGAAATAAATCCTTAATGAGAGTTGGAAAAAATTTTAACTCGTGTGAAAATATGCACAAAAGAAAACCCTATTTTTGGACAGAAATGTGACTAGGACAAAGCAAAGAACCCATATAATTATGTCCGTATGTCTCTGATTTCTGAGTTTGGTAGTATGCAATATCTACCAAGGATAAATGGTAGGCCTGAACTCTCCTAAATAATATCAAAATAGGATTTTGCATAAAATAAAATTACCAATTAGAAATTTCTCAGTAGAAGAGACTCCAAATTTTTATACATCAATGCTTTAGTAAAATCCAATTGACTATTGCTTTTCGTTTTCTTGGGTAGATAGAATGTTCTATCACAATCACAAACATTTCAGGCACAGGTTCTCTTTCCATGCATGATGGAGCTGTCCTCCAAAACCTGTCCTCAATTTCTGCCACAGTAATAGAGGATTCAATATTAAGCTGGCATGTACCCACCCAGAATAAGAATTACAGCCTCCCTTACAGTTCAGTATGGCCAACATGATTAAATGCTGGAAAATGGGATGGACGCAGAAGAGGTCTGTGGCAACAAAAGAAAATCTACCTCAAGAGATAAAAGTTCTCAACCGGGGGGTGATTTGCCCCCCAGGGAACGTTTGGCAATGTCCAGAGATGGTCTTCGTTGTCACAACTGGAGGTGGCTACTGGCATCTAGTAGGTAGGGGACAGAGATGCTGCTCAACATCATACAATGCACAGGGTAGCCCCCACAACAAAGATTTCTCCTGTCCAAAATGTCAACAGTACTGAGGTTGCAAAACCCTGAGTCAGACATTGGATTTGAAACACAAACTCAGGAACAATTGCTTCTAGTTCTTCCAAGCTGTGGCAAAGAATTCAAGTGTTTTTTGCTTCCCTGATAACTGCAAAGCAGTAAGAGATGGTACTAGCTCATGCCATGGAATTTGAAGTATCCTGAGTCCTGGACTTTGTTTAACTTGATTCATTTTCTCTGCCACTCACTAAATCATTGCTTCTCAGAAAACTCTGGTCTCAGGACCCCTTTACACTTGTAAAATTATTGAGGGCCCCAAATGCTTTTGTTATGTGGGTTTTATCTGCTTTTTATTGAATTAGAAATGAAAACCGAGAAAGTTGTAAATTTCAAAAATACATAAGCACACATTCCATTAGCTCTCAGCATGATGACATCATTACATAGCAGGTGACTTCTGGAAAATTCTACTGTACAATCATGAGAGAATGAGCGTGTAGAAGACAAATAAGGTCTTAGTATTATTATAAAAATAATTTTGACCTCACAGAACCCCTGAATCTCAGGAACCCCCCAAGGGTTCTTTGGACCATACTTTGAGAACTTCTGTAAAGAAGCCACTTTAAAGGCCTAGACAAGAGCAATTATTCTAGTATCCTTCATAACAGAAGCAGGTCTTTCTCCTTGTAAATATATGCTTATCAATCTGGTAATGAAAAGGGACATTCAGACCTTGAACTATATTTCTCTTCATAGTTGAGCACCTCCCAATAAAAGCTTTCTCTACGAGAAGAGCAAATCAAGTCGTGTCTCCCAGCCCAAATCAAATGTTCAGAAAAGAGACCTAGAATGGTTTTTTCTTTAGGAAGATTTCAGGAGAACCTCAATATTTTGTTACTTTTCCCCTATTTGATAAAGAATTGACTTTATCTGTGCACAATAACAACCAAGTAAGGAATGTCTCGTAGAGAGAGCTACACGTAGTCTCAAAATTAAGACTTCAGTAGATGGAAACAAGTTGGTTTTTCAAGAATGTTTCTGATTTTTTAAACTTTTAAGTAGTTCATTTTTAAACAATCATTTTCTCCATCTCTTACTATTCTGGGCATGATTTTTAGCATAGATTCCTTGAAACTCAACCAGTTATTAGAAAAATGTAGATCAGGGTTTCTCAATGGCACCACTGGGCTGTGCACTGTAAGATGTTTGGGGCTGTCCAGTGACTTGAAGGAGATGTAACAGCCTCTTTGGCCTCCACCTTCTAGATGCCAATAGCACCCCCCCACCCCCGAGATGTGACAACCAAAAATGTCTCCAGACATTACCAAATGCCCTCTGGGGAACAAATTTACCCCAGTTGTAAACCACAGATATGGTTCCTTCAATTTACCATTCAACTATCTAAGAAAGGGGTCAATGAGACAAGTGCTTTACTCATCACATGCAAATTTAGAAGGCTTGGAAATAAGACCCTGTAGTCTCTTGGCAGGATGACACGAGAGCTTTGTTTCACTATTATGAATTCAACTTAAAACTATTCCATTGATTCAAAGAAAGGTCATTTCCCTGTGATTGTGCAGAGCTTCCCACCCTGCTGAACGGCTGACCCCGTAGTGACCCAACACAAGCACCAGCTCGGACACTTGGAGGTCAGCGTTTTCTTTCCATCTTCTCAGGAAATGTTTCGCAGAGACCCAGTCCACATGGCGTCCTCTGAGCCAGCCTTAATGATCAGGGAATACCCTCATTCAGTAAATGTTAGTGGAGTGCCCAACTGCCGCTATTGCCAGGCACTGTTTTAGGTGCTGGAGATAAAACAAGGAAGGAGACATGACCCTCACTAGGAAGAAGAACACAGCCTTTCCAATCATGGTGCCCATGTCTTCATGCTCCCCCACCCTCTATTCTCACCCCACAGCAAATCTTCCAAACCTGCAGAGATTGAAAATCAACGAGCTTAACAGAGATAGCTAGCCAGAAGACCAGTTAGCGCTAAGCTTATTGGGTATCTACGGGGTAAAAGTGAAAAGTGCAATATTTTAAAGAGTTAAATTAGAAAATTCACCATGAGGTCAATACTATTGCTTGAGAGAGCAGCTGGTAGGAAGAGGTCCCTTAGCTGCAGGAGACCTCAAATTTCCTCCTTCTCTTTCACCCAGTTCGAGAATCCTCTTATCAACAATCGTCACCTTTGAGGAGGCTGGGGAGGTTTCCTAGCTAGATTACCCATGTGACAGGTAACTGTCTTTCCCCCCCAGAAGACTAGTCATTTTGATGTCCTCCAGAATGAAAGAGTGTTCCACCCCTTTCTGAGACCTCCAAAGGAGACTAGCTCCCACCTACCACCCATGGCTTTCCACCAGTGAGTTGGCTCCCTGGCACCAAGATGGCCCCAAGAGAACACATGGACCATTCTACAGGAAGTCGTTTCTTTAAACAAGGGCAAAGTGATCTTTCAAATAAAGATGGGACAGAGCAATCGTAGGTAGGGTGTTGGAAACAGTTAATAAGCAGGACTGTTTTAAGCAAACCAATGTTTCTCTGGGCTGCAGTTTATGAACAGGTAAGTCATCTGTTACACTCGCAACAAACCATGCCAATGGGAAGCCAAACAGCTGCCACAGACCAACCAGGGCAGAAGAGTTGCAGTTTGTGGCACGGGTTGGAGCAGTTTCCAAACAGCATCTGGCTGTGCCCTCTCCCAAGTGCCAGCAGGATTCGTTGTTTAGAGGTCTCCCCCACAAAACCACAGATTTTTTCCTTGTCTTTGTCACCCAGGACATGTTACATCTAGTAGGTGCTTAATAAATTTGACTCTTGGCACTGTCACTCACTAGCTGCATGATTGTAGGCAAGTTCCTTAACCTCTCTACACCTCAATTTCCTTATCCAAGAAATGGGGGTGATAATAATAATATCACCCACCACATTGGGTTGGTATGAGGATTAAATTAGTCAATATTTATAAAATTCATGGAAAATATAAGTGTTTGGTTTTAAAAATGTCTGCTGAACTGAATGGAAGCCATTTCAATGCCATGCACTGGAATGGGAATGAAACAGCTTTTTGTGAATGATTTCTATGTACTTAGGTTGTGTTTGCATTTTCCTACTTAGATCAAGGCTGTGTGTTTGTTTTCTGGAGCTGTAGAGAATGGTGGGGCAAGTCACTCTTTTTTTTTTTTTTTTCTTTTTTCACTCTCCCAAAGGGAGAAGACAGCTCAGCTCAGGCAAATCCTATTTCAGTCAGCTCATTTGCTGGACACTAGTCCCCATGCCAATGGTATCAGAGGAGGGAGAATGGGGCGGGTGGGAGGAGGGGAAGGATGGAAGAAACATTCCATGGCTTGTGGACAGATCATTCCCCATCTCCAATCCCCTAGTTGAAGCAACCTGCCGACTTCAGGTCTGAGTTCAGGGACTAGCCTTCAGAAAAGCATGCTGGGCGGCCTGAGAGCTGACTCCATTCCCTGAACATGGGTTTCTTTGCTCCTCTCCTCTTCCTTGTCACCCCTGCCCCAAGTACACACAATCTGTCGTCTCTCACACGCAAGCTTAAGACTGCCATGGAAAGACATCCTTGAGGATGAAGAGTCTGAATCTGAGGTACAAAGTTAGAGAACCCTCTAGGTTTGCCAATCAGGGGCTGCTGCTGCAAACCCCAAGCGTCAGCTGGCACACATTAATCTTTGAAGCAAGCACGTTCTTGACTGGAAGTCAACATGTAGGCACCTTAGAATAGAGGATGGGAAGGGTCTCTTTCAGGTAGAAAGGAACATATCACATTTGGGGGTAATAAAAAGAATGGCTTTCACTACCCGGTTTTCAAATGAGAGCTGAAGCAACGATCTGAGAAATGAAGCTGGTAGAGTGACCCAAAAATGGCAGTGTGCAGATCCAAACAGAACCTCAGAAGGGCAGGAAATCTAGACAGAAGACCCTCGGGGCTCCTAAGGAAAGCCCTAAAAGCTCCTGCTCTGAGCAGCTTCTCCGTTCAAATGTCCTTAGTGGCTTGATTCATGTCAAAAAGAGGGTGATTTTTTCTAATTTTAGAACAGCGGTTCTCAACCGGGGCTGACTTTGCCCCCCAGGGGAAATTTGACCGTGTCTGGAGACATGATTTGTTGTCACAACTAGGGGAGTGCTCTTGGCATCTAGTGGGGAGAGCCCAGGGATGCTGCTGAACCTCCTACAATGCACAGCACAGCCCCCACAACAAAGAATTAATTAGCCCCAAATATCAATAGTGCTGAAATTGAGAAACCCTGGTTTAGCATACAGGACTAACTACTGCTATTTACCAACAATGAAGTGAAAAAATTTTGCTCAAAGCATCTCACTAAATCCTAACAACTCCAAGAGGTAAGTATTCTCCCCACTTTGTGGCTCACAAGAAGGGGGGAGGCTGCCTTTGTCAACAAATGAGGGACAAAGCTCAGTCTAGACCTGAGATTGTCTGAGCCCAAAGCCTGTACTCTTCACAGTATGCTACATGCATGGTTCAGAAACTCTGTAAATAATTGTGTGTGTGTGTAGAAAGAGAGGAAAGACAGATCGGGTGCGTTCAGGGTGGTATGGCCGTAGACGAGAGGAAAGAGTTTTAAGTTCTAGTGCTAATTTTGGTTAATTTGATTCATTTCCAAAATGCCTCCTTAAAGTTTTCCCAAGGAACAGAGCAATGCAGCTGAGAACATATTCTTGCTGTAGATGGATTATCAACTTTCAAAGCATGAGATACAAGGAAATCTCCTTAACCCTAAAAACATATCAAATGTAATTGATAATTTAGAAGGTACCACCAGCCTTAGGACCCCCCCCCCCCCCCTTGTATTTATCTGAGCTGGTTCAAATACTTTCAGGTATGTGGGATGATTATGAAGCCTTAAGAGTTGAAACATACAATTATGAAAGGTGCATTGTCCTTGCAATGGCCAATGCTTAGTAAGAGATGAAGAAAAGTAATGAAGGAAATGATAAACATGAATATATGACGACAGGATCTACATTGGTCTAATGTTTATTTAGGAGAAAGTAACATGTTTAAAAGTTTAAAATCCAAGTATGAGGAATGATCTGTTGCTAGACTTTAGTCAGGAGCTATAGATTTGCCATATGTGGGGCAAGATGGCAAATGTTTAAACCAGGCCAAAATTCTAAGTGGCCTTAAAAATATGACCGAGATTTCAACCAACCCTAAAGGCCTGTCATTTTGAAATAAGCTCCACAACCACTTTATTTCTGAGGCAGAAAAATCTGATACTCAGAACAAGACTCTTTTTAAGTCTTTATTATGTTTGCTGAGGCCTTCTTTTTTTTTTTTATTTTTATTTTTAAAGATTTTATTTATTTATTCATTTATCCCCCCCTTGCTGCTTGTGCTCGCTGGGTCAGCTAACCACGCCGTGCGGGCGGGCTTGCCTTCACCAGGAGGCCCCGGGAACCGAACCCGGGGCCTCCCATATGGTAAACGGGAGCCCTACTGATTGAGCCACAGCCGCTTCCAGCTGAGGCCTTCTTTTGAATGGAGCTCACACCAACATCCTTCTTGTTGATTTGCTTCAAGTAAGGGTCAACTCCGGTATCATCGGTTCTCTGGTGGAAATTAATTTCACTCTGAAGTCTTGGTGGCTTGAATGGTGTGATTTATGTCTTGTGCATAAACTGATTCTCCATCAGCCTTTCAGAACCCAGCCTACTAGCACCCAGTGGTAAGAAGATTAAACATTTCAACAAATAGAGGAAATGAAATACTTTATGCTAGGCTTACATAATGCAAGTTTTCCAAAAGGGTTGAAGTTACTTGGCAGAAATTAAAACACATTATCTCAAACAAACAAATAAAAACTTTGAAGAAATGATCTCATTGTTCTGAATCTCTCTTACCACCACCACCACCTCCCCCCAAAAAAGTAGATAGCTCATGGTTACATTTCCAGTTCATTTGGAAATTGTAGGACTCGTAACTTCTCAGGTTTAACTCAACTTACACAATAGCTAGCTGGGCCGCCTGGGCAAATGCCTTTCCTTCTCTGATTTCCTCATCTATAAAATGAAGAGGGTGGGGAGTTCTACATGATACAGGAGGTGATTCTTGGGAATTACAAAAGGCCCATGCAAAACAGAAGCCTGAGCAGCATGTGGGTCAGGCAGCCACCCTGACTCTAACCTTTATTTTCAGCTGAGATTTGCTGAAAATTATGCCTTAAACCTTAGTCTGAACAGCTATAATGTGGGGGAAAAAATAGGCTTTAGTTCAGAGAGTTGCTCAAAAGAATGCATGAGCTGATGCATTTAAAGGTGGGCCAATGTCAGCTCAAGGTAAACACTCTGAAATGCAGATATTCACAGAGTATCTTACCATCAATGGTATGTTTCCTACTAGTTCAAGAAAGTAAACTGGAACAAAATAATTATAGGCCATGTTTTTGTGAAAGCGTGCAAGAATTGGCAATTTCGGAAGGTAAATACTGGCGATGCCATTTGCACAGACAAGAATGGAGCCACTGCGATTTGCCCTGCAGCTGACCTTCTGTTTTTCATTCTTTTTGAAGTCCTGCCTTCAAAATATTAAAGCAAATATGAAAAATGAGACTTCTCCTACAGGGAGAATTGACAAGAACTATGATTTAAGGGTTATTTCCTTGTTTTCTGTGAAAATCCTGATTTATAGATAGTTTGGGTCTTTCATTTTTACACTGGGGCAATATTTTATTTGTATTTATATTCCTAATGCCATGCCTGGACTTATTGGGTTTGCAATAAAAGATTGTTAGCTGTATACACACATGTCTTTCTCCATTTAGTAAGCCTTTGTTTAAATTTTTTAAGTTTGTTATATCAGTGTCACAGAATGCTCAGTTAACACAAGGTGATAACTACAATAACAATAAATCTGCTTTGGTCACAATCCCCCACCCAGTGCATTTTTGTTCATTCCTCAATTTTGAGGGATTTGGGACGATGTCCACTCAGACTGCTTCAGACTGAGAAGGGACGTAGGCATTACGGGGCAGCAGAATGGAATTGTTTTGCTTGCAGTTGTTGCTTTGGGGCTGGGGCTAGTCCATCATCGTCATGTTAGTTGTTGAGGGCAGGCCCGAGGAACTGGAGAGTAGGAGGTGGCCCCAAATCTGCTGGGTTTTAGGGCTCACCCAGCTCAATGAGCCTTCTGATTGTCATTCTGGGCAGAATTTGATGGCAGTGGCAAGAATCTTTACTATCTCTATCTCCAAAATACTATAAAATATAATAACAGAGTCAGGATTAGGGCAGTATTAAGCCCAAACTCACATCTGTTCTTGCTGGAATTCCACCAGAGTGCTGTCTGATGTTCAGAAGTTTACAAAGCAAGTGTTATGGGTGTGCTAATTCTATCAGTCTTAAGGAATTTCCTAATTTCCTTCTTCCCTGACAGGTTTTCTTTTCTTTTCTTTTCTTTTTTTCCAACCCTTGAAGACTCACACATTACTCTTTGTTTTATTTCCCACACACGCTCTTTCCATCTCGATGGACTGTCTCAGGCGGCTGCCATCTTATTTGGTAAACCCTTCCCAGCAGTTTTCAAACTCCCCTAACAATTAATGAGCAAATTCGACCCTCCACCACCACCTCTCTTTTCCAGGTTTGCACCCAATGTTCCTCCCTACCTCAAACCCCAAGAAAGTTTTGGGGTTGGGGTGACCATCCAATGTTACACACACTGAATGGATTTCTGGTTCCATTTCTCTGGTAAAACAGTCCCTTATTTATGACCTGTCTTTGTAAATAAGAAGAGGAAAAGGACAACCTACTAACTGGATCATAGTAAGTACACAAGCTTTTTTAGTCAGTAAAAGAGGGCTGAACTTGAGAGTAAGTGCCCCAGACATTTTTGGAAGAGCAAGGGTTTCAAGAAAATCCAGGATGGCTCGGCTTCATGTTCTCTGGGGCCATTTGGACATCAGAAACTCTGGCCTGTCAAGAAAACCTAAAAATAACTAATGGCTCCACATGATGGCATCTAGGTAGTGGCTTTCCAAGGTGACATATCACAGAGCGCTTCCACTACAGTGTGGAAACGGCTGTTTGGATTCTCAAGCGAAGAATGTGCCTAGACTCTTGATAGTCTTCCCTTTGTGACAAGCCCATCTTCCACAGAAGCAGGAGAAGAGGGAATTGAAACGGGGTTTGAGGGAGAAAATTGTCTCTTACAGATCATCACTTCTCAAACTTTCATGGGCCTAAGAATCACCTGGGATCTTGCTGACTCCACAGGTCTAGGATGGGGCCTGGGAGCCTGCATTTCTAACGATCTCCCAAGTGGTGCTGACGCTGAGGGTCCTTGGCCCACACTTGGAGTAAGATGATAGAGTATTTCTAAACAGGGTCTGTTCTATAAAGAGATCTGGCAATACAATCCAGTCCCTTCTCTCTGATTATCCAGTTGGCCCACTAGCAATCCTGAGTTTACTGGAGTAGAAATTGAGACACTAAAAAGTCCACATGAGCAAACAAGCATTAGAGTGCACCCCTAGCAGTGTTCCTTGTGTTCCTTTTTAACAGGGAAAAGGTGTCCCAGCAGAATCCCCTTGTTTTATTGGCCAGAATGTGGCCACAGGGCCATCTGAGAGCAACAAGGGAGGCTGGCAAAGAGAATATCTGGTGTTTCCAGACACTTTTCTGAGAGACACACTATGACCTTAGGAAGGAGGAGGAAGAGAATGGCTACTGGTCAGGCAACCAGCAATGACAGGAACAAGCCGCCTGCTGGGCTCTACCCCAAAGTGACACAGCCCTTGAAGCTGCACTTTAAAGACGAACCCATTCAATTTCACGAATTGTTATTCAATGAAAGCTGGAAAACCATGGATCCAAGCAGTCCTGCTGGCAATGCCCACCATTTGGTCTTGAGTTTACTAAGCAAAGAGAAAGGAGTGATAAATGAGTACATGGGAACCTAGGCTGAGTTAAGGGTTGGATTAACAACTTGGCCATTCTCTGGGGCTTTACGGATTCTGGACTCACTCTGGTGCACTCAACACTGGTTCTCACCCTGGGCTGCACACAGGAGTCACCTGGGGAGCTCCACAAAATACTGATGCCTGGAGGCCACCCCCAGAGAGTCTGATTTCATTTGCCTGGGTTACATCTCGGGCAGTGGAATTTTTTAAAGCTCCCAGGTGAGTCAAATATGCTGCCAGGCTAAGAACCACTGCCTGTAGCTGTGCTTTGTACTCAAATCTTGTTGAACAGCAGATTCTGATTCACTGGCTCTTGAGTGGGGCCCGAGTTTCAGCAATTCTTACAAGCTGCCTGGGGACGCTGATGCTGCTGGTCCATGGCCCCTACTTTGACGAGCAAGGCCCTAGAACAGAGATACTCAGAGTATGGTCTACAGGCCAGTAGCAGTCGGACAACTGTTCATTGCCATTCTGTGACAAGTAGTGAATTTGAGAATCCTTGGTTAAAAACTTTTATAGCAATTTGGTATTGCTGAGGCATCCAAATGTCTAATTTTGTATTTTACAAAATTAAAACAGATTGGGGGAAAAAACTGGCCCTTGAGTACAGATAATCTAAAAAGCACTACCCTAGAGGATAACCCCCTTCACCAACCTCCAAACTTGAGGGCAGGAATCACATTTTATTTACCACTGAATGTCCGCCCAGCACTTGGCCATCGAGGGCACACTTAGGCAATGTTGGTCGAATGAATGAATGAATAAAATGTTGACCATCTGGTTGTGGTTAGAGATACATCTCCAAAAGAGAAGGCTAAGCGGATGTGGACTTCAATATGCAGAGAAAGAGGCTGGAAAGTTGGGGGTAGGTTGAAACTGAATTTGGTTTCAAACTTTGGCTAAGAGCATCTACTCTAAACTTTGGAGAAACACAGATAGGAAAAATGTGGCCATAGATCTCAGAAAGCTCACTTTATCACCCTGCTACTCAAAGTGTGGTCCTGGGACCAGCAGCACTGGCATCACCTGGGAACTAGTTAGAAATGCAGACTCTCAGCAGGCCCCAGCCCCAGGGACTCAGAATCAGCATTTGAACAAAGCAATTAACAGGCACATTTAGACTCCTAAGTAGGGAGTTCTCACCTCAGGCTGAGCATTAGAATCATTTAGGGAGCTTTAAAAAATCATGATGAGTGGACGACACCCCAGACCAATTAAATCAGAATCTGTGGGTAGGGGCATGCTACAGTAGTTTGTAAAGCTCTCCAGGTGATTTCAGTGTGCAATGAGGGTTGAGAACCACTCTTTTAGAGCTCTAGCAGGTATATGAAGGTGAAATGTCTGACTGAGGAATTTGCACTCATTGAATGAGCAATGGATGGAGGGGCCTTGATGGATTTTGAGCAGCAAATTGCATTTTCAGAATTATACATTAGAAAGGTGATTCAAATAATTGCACATTGACTTAATCAGAGGAGGTAGAGACTAGCCATGAGAAAATTCACCTATGAGGCTATCCCCATATTTCATCAAGAGATGAAATCTATTTTCTTGTTAAATTCCCCCCTTAGTGGAGAAAGTAAGGAGGCTCAGTCTGTGTGCTGGTGGGTGGACTGTTGGCAGTGAGGATTGATTGGCAAATGGATGGCTAGGTGTAGGTGGTACATTCAACAACTTGATTTGAATTTAGGGGAGCCACTAGAGTTTGTCTAAGACAAATTTCTTAGGGGAGGGTGAGTGAAGAAATCCAGAAAACACATACAAACTTCTAAAAGTGGGAGAGAGAAGCAAGATTCAGGAGCTGGGGAAATGGTTAAAATAAGGAAGAAGGGACTGAGACAAATGGCATGGACAACATCAGGATATCTTCAGTTTGCCATAATGGGCACAGTGAAATGGAATGTGGGTCTAGATGAGGGGTACAAGGTCAGGATGGAAACCAAGAGCTAAACCGAGAGATAGTCAGTCATCAAAATTTCAACTATGTATACTCTCCTGGAGGAACCAAAGCTGGCTTCTCACCATGTCATTGACAGGTTAATTCTCAGTAAACTAGAAAATGCCATCATTAGAACCTTTCATGCTAATCAAGTGAAGTTTCACTGTATCTAGCTTCAAAGTTAAAAGATTCGATAAAGAAGAGAATGGATTCCTTTAACTAACACCAGAGTTTCATGTTTCAGAAGATGAGCTATAAGAGAAGATGGTGTGGGTGGAATCAAAAACAGGGGAAGTTTATTTGTTAAGTTAGGACAATGCTACTAATGAAAATGGTAATTATTAGCCAAGAATATGTTTTCTAAAGAAGGATGTGAGGAATTCTTAAAAATGAAAGCTTTATGATTAATCAGTTTTGAAAATCCAATCTTGAACAACAACAATAACAAAACTTGCTTGAAACAGAATAAACCCCCCAAGAAATGCCAGAAACAGTCATTTACCATTTGAAATGCAAAGCTTTTTCACCCTTGAGGCAATTCACCTTTGGACTTACTAAAGCAGATAATGGTTTCCAAAAAGCCAAAGGGGGAGGAGGGAGGGGGGAATCAGGGAAAGAGCAAGGAGCCAAATGGATTAATAAGGAAAGGAAGAAGAACAGAAAATATCAACATGTGTTGCACAACTAGTTCTTGAAAAAATGTGTCAGCAAGTACCAGGCCAGCTTCAATTGGCAAGTAGCGGGCCAAGCTCCTTGGGGTAAGGGAGGCAGTGATACAGAATCCAGCGTGATTATCAACCTGGGTTTAAGCATTTCAGGAATACGTTGCCAGGGCACCAAGTTAGTGAAAATGTACTAGATTCACAAGCTACTAAAAATCCTGGCAAAAATCTGATTCTGTGCCTAAATATAATCAGTTAGAATTTGCTTTTAAGTATCATCCTGTTCAATCTTTTGAAATTAGGAATTTGCTGTTTAATAAGGTACCTGCATTTCATCAAAAATAGAAAAATACATTCTGGCTTTTTTAGCCTTCTTGGTAGTTGGTCTTGGTGGTGGTGGTATGAATAATACAAAATTAAGCCAGAATCCACCATGTTTACATGAGAGTGAAGATACAAATGCTTTTGTATAATCTCTTCCTCCCATAGATATCTACATTGAAAAAATTGTCTGATGACAAGTCAAAAGTGCAGGAAGGAAAACAAGGTGATTAAAAAAGGTGGGTGAAGCACACCAAGGGAAGAAGGCCAATCCTTTTGAACTGGACCATTTAAACAATCTATCATCAATAAATCAGAATTTATTGAGCAACTACAGTGTGTATGTGTCTGTGCTGGTCTCCATTTGGGAAACCAAAAAGTTTCTGATGGGGTGTGTTTTGAAGGGACTCATACAACCCAGAGAGTGAGATTAAAGACAACTCAGAAAGCTATCTAGAAATACAAGCCAGTAAGTGGACCATGTCCTCTGATGGTAGAAGCAAATTAATTTGTTCATTCATTCACTCATTCATTCATTTCAAATTCTTCAACAATACTTTAAGAGTTGTGCCTATGTACTGTGCGCTATTCTAGGTTCTGGGGAAACGGCTGTGAAGAAAACAAAGCATTTGCCCTCATGTAACTTTGATTCAGTGGGGCTGGAGTAGGGGAGGAGAGACAGGCAATAAAAAAATAAATACATAAATCAAGCATAATACGTAAATCTGACAAAGAGAAATAAAGCCAGATAAAGGGGCATGGAAGGAAGGCAGGGGCGATGCTCCTTTATACACAGTAGTCAAGGAAAGCCTATCCAAGCAGGGAACATTTGAGCAGAGATTTGAGAAAAGTAAAGGAGTGAGCCAGATTGATATTTTTTGGAAAAGCATCCCAAGCAGAGGGAAGAGCATGTGTAGAAACCCTGAGAAGGAATCGTGTATGGGTGCTTCAAGAAGAGCAAAGAAGCCAGTGTGTCCAGGGAGTGGTAAGAGTTGAGATCAGAGGGATGTAAGAGGAAGGCCAGAGTACATAGGCCAAGGAAAGACATGTGGACAGAATGCTGATAAAGTGGAAAGTCATTGGAGGGTGTTGAGCAATATGGGTGGCATGCTCTATGTTAGGTTTTAAGAGGAAACTGGCAGCTCATGCCATCCTTCAATTAACTTTATGAAGTGCCTACTCTACCAGATACTAGGCATCCAAGCATAGCAGATACAGTCCCTGTCTTATTATTATTATTATTATTATTATTATATAACCTTATCATCAAGACCACCAGCAGAAGCAGCAATACCATCATCACCATCATCTCATCATCATCGCCATCATTACCATCATAATCAGCAGCATCAACACTTTCATCACCATCACTACTTCCACCTCCGCCATCATCAACATCATCACCACCATCACCATCACCATCCATCATATCACCATCATCATTACCATATCATCCCCATCATTACCACCATCATCACCACCATTATTGACATCACAATAAACATCATCATCATTATTCTCCAAATATGGTTACTATGTAGGCCAGCACACTTTTCCCCACAGTGGCCCAATGCCTTTCTTTCCAGGAAAATTGGACATATGAGGTCAGAGTTGGGGGTATATTTGACTCCATGCAGCTACCAGGGCTTGCAAGGTGATTTGAGTTATGAGCAAGGCCCCAGAGGCCAGTCCCTATGTGGATGCAAATCAGCCAACCTGTACCATACCATGGCACAGACTGCTATCTGACCAGCCAACACCCAACTGGGCAACTTTCTGCAACAGACCCATTCCCTGTGGATAACAGTTTCTCAAAAAGATCAACCCAACCCCTTCTAAACTTACAGTTTCTTCTTTTGGGTCGCCCATGAGGTAAGACTCTTTGAGGATACAAGGAAAGGAGGTCCTCCAGGACAGGTTATCAGTTACTATTAAGATAACTAACTGCAGCTGTCTTATGGTATGATTCTAGGGTTGCTCTTATTTTCAGGAATTTAATTTAAGGACCTAAATTTCTTCTCCACATTGGGAAATGGCTCTGCTTTCACAGTCTTCAGTGCCTCTAAAATATCCTGTTTATTACTTGCTATCTTATACAGAAATTTTCAGTTTATACGACTGTCTCCCTAATAGGTGCTGAAAAGCCCAAAGCTAGAGATCATGTCTTATCAATGTCTGTACCACCAATAATTTGCAAAGTGTCTGGCACATAAGTACGTGCTCATGAAATTTTTTTGAACTAACTTGTTTTCCTGCTTCTTCCCCCAAAACAACAATAAACATCTTCTATCCTAGAACTTGCTATTAAAGAGGACAAAGCCACTATTGTAATAAAAAGAAATCATAAAGGTGCTGCAAAGCGAGCTTTGCTAAAAGAAAGTGAGGAGGAGAAGAGGCGGAGGAAGTGGAAGAGATGTTGGTGTTTGATGTTTTCCTCCTCTCAAGAAGTTCATACCTATTACTCAGTTCACAGTTCCCTCTCTAAATCCTACAACCCTTGTAAAAGTCCTTTCTGGAAGTAGATCAAAAGTTTTGAAATTGCCCTGTTAGAGACAGTTAGACAGCTATGAATAGAATGCAGCATGAATATCAGCTTGCTCATCATGAGAAAGATAGCAGTCCAATGCTCCAACAGAAATAAAACACGAAGAGCTAGAAAGGACCACAAATGGCACCAACGGGCTACGAGTTTTATCCTCAGAGCCACAGCAATCCCTTGAAATTCAACTCCTTCTTCTTTGTGTTTTTGAAATGCAAAAATATATATGGAAAAAGGCACACGGAAAAAACATTCCACAAGAGAAATGAATAGTTATGATATAGGAGCAAAAGCAGGAACAACGTCATTTCAGGAATAATCCTTTAGAAAAAGGAGAAACATTGCCTTTTTCTAAAGATGTGCCTGGTGATTTATCCCGGTGTTAATTGCCATGGAAAACCCTGCAAGCACAAGGAATATCATCCCAAAACCGTCCCTGTAGTAGGTAACATGAAGACACCCTTAACTAGAAAAGTATTTGTAGGTGCCACAACACGAAATGGGAATTTTGGATCACATCTCAAGAAAGGGAAGTTTCTAATCTACAAACTGCTAATCAAACCCAGGCTTGCTTTTGAATAAATCTTAATTCTAAACTTACACCTAAGGCTAATGTGACCCCCAAAGGCTTGGATGGACAAGAGATGACCCATATTGGGAGCAGCTTTTCCAGAACACCCCAGACAGAAATGGCAAATAGACCCACCGTAACGCACACTCAAACCTCCAAGAGAAAAATGGAACGGGACCATCACCTGCAATTAATCGGATGGAGCTACCACGCTCAAGCCGGTATGCTCCATGTTATTTGCTGTCAAAATTAAACTTCAACTCTCTGCCTAGGGGAATGATGAAGCCTGACCACCATGGCACTTTAGGTGGGGCCACAGCACGAACTCCCAGCATTATTTACCATTGGTGTTTGTTTTACTTATAAAAACAAGTGGTGGGCTGGATTTGGCCAGCAGGTCTGTCTGAGCTTTCCCCCTAAAGCCTGTGGTTTATCTATAACATCTGGGCCTCATTGTTGACTGAAAAGCTTATGCCGAGTGAGTGAGGCAATGGAAATGGAAAACAATGTCAGAGGATTGTCAACAGGCATTGGGACATTGCCAATTGTCATGTTCTTTTCCAAGGAACATCCAGGATGCAAATAAAAATCAAACAACTCGTCTTGGCAAGAAATGAGCTTGATTTGATTTTTTTTCTCCTCTCTTGGTTTTAACTTGAACTGGGCTACAGAGGGCAATGAAGACTTTATCAATTCTAGTTGCTCTCCCAAGGTCAAGAGCTTCAGCTGGAGTATGAAAAGGAAAATTGTTTCTCAGTTCCAAGAAGATGCTAACCCCTTGGAGACACATCTACAGTGAAGTCATGTAAACTCCCTCTACCTCCAGATTAGCTGCTTTGGAGATTTGCTGGGACCTGCTATTCTGCCTCTGGCAACTTACCTGCTCTGGCCACAGCTACTTTTCAACTGAAGTATCAGATCCTCATTTTCCCTTCCTTTGAAGAAGTCAGGGATGGCACCATTACTTCCCAAAGAGCGGCCCTTCATGGCCAGCAATTTCTAGGTCACGGCCCTCCGGTGGCAGGTGGTGGTATGGAAGGTAGAGGCAGTGGTTTCATTTTACTCTTGCATTACCAATGTCTTTGGTCCATCACCATCAGGCCCCTTTCCTTCTCTCTTACCTCTTCTTCCATTACCTCAGTCCATTTAAAGCAGTTTGAGGCCTCAGCACCTTTGCACATGCTAACTGTACCCTCTGCTTCCCTTGCCTTCTTCTTCCTTCTTTGCCCAACTCCTTCAAAACTTAGCTCAAGCTTTACCTTCCTGCATTGGAAAGCCTTTTTTGTCCTCCAGAATATGGATGGCTCCCCCTCCATAGCAGTCCCTTCATACCTCTACTGATTTATTTATGTGTCTCTACCATTAGGTTTGAAGATTTTTACATAACAAATATATCTTATTTGTCTTCATATTCCCAGGCTTGAACATAGCAGGTGTTCTATAACTGTCTCCTGAATGACCAAACGTGGAGCTCACTATGATGAAAAGAAAAATCAACCAATCAGCCTGGTCCATTCTTTAAAAACTAAGGAATAGGCAGACTGCAAGGTCTCAGTCTTGAAAAATAAGATAAGATCCCCACAACTTCAGAAAAGGGAGCAAAAATTCTCAAAGTTGGGAAAGGAATGTTGCCATCTAAAAGAGAGGCTAGCAAACTTTTTCTATAAAGAGGCAGATAGTAAATATTTTCAGCTTTGAGGTCCCACAGTCCCTGTTACCACTACTCCTCTCTACTGTTGTAAAGCAGCCCATAGACAATGCATAAACAAATGGACACTGCTGTGTTCCAATAAAACTTTATTTAAATAAACAAGTGGTGGGGGAAGCAGATGTAGCTCGAGTAGTTGAGCACCTGCTTCCCACGTACAAGGTCCCGGGTTCAAGCCCTGGTACCTCCTCAAAACAAAACAAACAAAAAAACCAATTCTCATTGGGAAAAGGATGTAGCTCAGTGGTTGAGTGTCTGCTTCCCGTGTACGAGGTCCTGGGTTCAATCCCCGGTACCTCTTTAAAAAAAAAGAAACAAGCGGTGGGTTGCATTTGGCCAGCAGGCCTTAGCTGGCTGATCCCTGATCTAGAACTTCAAATAATTCAAAAGCATGGAGTCTTGTGTGATGAAAAGGGAAGTATCATTATGTGATACCTAGAACCCCTGACAAGAGTCAGATTGAGGAAAAAGTCTGTGAGAGGCATTCAAAAGTGGACATCAGGGGAGCAGATGTGGCTCAAGTGGTTGAGCACCTGCTTCCCACATGGGAGGTTCCAGGATTGGTCCTCGGTGCCTCCTAGAAACAAAAACACAAAAAACAACAAGGAAAACAAATGAAAACAAACAAAGAAACACACAAATGAAAAAAACAACTCAGGGAAGCCGATGTGGCTCGGTAGTTGAGTGCTGGCTTCCCATATACGAGGTCCAGGGTTCAATCCCTGGTACCTCAAAAAAAAAAAAAAAAAAAAAAGTGGACATCACAGGGATAAGATACACTTATCATCTAAAAACAAATGGCTTTAACGCATATGAGATATGTCACTACACCCAGTTTTGTGGGTGATTCTAAGTTTACAGGTGAGACTGAGAATCCATAAGGACAGGAAACAAAATTTCAGAGTAATAGCATTAGGAAGCATCAGTTTAAAATTTATCCATTAGAAAATTTTCTCATTCCAGTTTACTCCACATAAGAAAGAAGTCAAAGAATCACCTTAAAAAAATATTTTTTAACATTGAAAAGTAGCATGCTTTTAAAGTAATATATTTTCCATTTAAGTCTCTTTTGATACCAATATCTTTATCAAATCTTTCATGTTTTAGCAGTCTTCTTATTCTCAAGAGCAAATTTTCATAAAATAACACACCAATCAATCAAGCATTATCTGTAAAGCACTTGCTGTAGGCCAGTCACAGTGCTAGGTGCTATGACAGTACTGCCCTAAATTGCCTGATCCTAGGTTTCAACAAAAGTTTACAAAACATATAAAGAAACTGGAAGCCATGGCCCAGGCAACGAAGTAGATTAAAGTATTAGAAACCATCAGGAGGAGGATCAGATGTGGGACATTCCAAACAAAGACTTTTTTTCAAATGGCCCTAAGCCTGTTCAAAGAGCTAAAGGAAAATACAGACAAAGAACTAAACAAAATCAGAAAGAAAAAAAAAGATAGATGAACACAAAGAGAATATCAAGAAAGAGTGGGAAGTTATGAAAAGGAACCAAACAGAACTGAAGACCACAGTAACAGAAATTAAAAATTCCCTAGAGGTGTTCAACAACAGAGTGGAGCAGGCAGAAGAAAGAATCCGTGAACTTGAATATAACAATTGAATTCATCAAGTCTGAGGAGCAGAAAGAAGAAAAAAGAAAGAGAAGTGAACAGTCTGAGGAACCTGTGGGACACCATCAAGCATACCAGTACACGCATTATCCATGGCTACTCTCACGATACAATGGCAGGCTTAAGTAGCTGTGACAGATACCATATGGCCTGCAAAGCCTAAAATATTTACTGTTTGATACTCACAGAAAGCGTTTGTCAACCCTTGATTGAAAGCAAAAGAGCAGGAGCTCGCAGGCAAGGCAAGGAAGCAAGGGCGACACAAATAATCCGTCACCCCGGGACTGGCCCTGACCTCAACAACAACAACAAAATGAATACCATCCACACTGGGGGAATTAATTAAAAGACGTGTGTGTGGAATGTGACTAGATTCATTATGACAACATGCCAAAGTTATGGAAGATAAATACTATCTTTCAAAACATTGGAACTCTCATAGTACTTTTGGGAATTGCTCTCAGATCCACATCAGGAGTCTGTGAAACACCAAGTCAAGCAGCTTGTAATGGACATGGCATGATCATTCATTTATTTGTAAAATGGCCAAGTATATTTTTTAAAGCATACTATCATAAAATTAATGTATTGAAAAAAACACGAAGCTTAGAGTCAATGATCCCATACAATGGGACTATTATTTGGAGTTGTTTCTTTCTCAAAATGGAAATAACTATTATTATTTTAATAGTAGGAAGATATAAACAACATAGAAAACTAAAAGGATAAAGAGTTTTAAAAACAACTAAAATTTCACGTTCATGGAATGTATAGTAAATCTCTTTCTGATCCCTACTCCCCTCCCCCCCACACACACACACACAAGAATTTCTTCAGGACATCTAGCTAAAAATCTCGAAATGGAATAGCATGTGCTACCCTAGGTGATTCAGAAATGAAATCTCTTCTTTTTTGCCCTTCTAATACCAAAAATGACCTTTCCTGTGGTTCCCACCTTTGAAATACAATGTCCCTCAAGGTTCTGGCTATTTTGAGAATAAGCAAATCTAATTACCCAAGCCTTTTGCAAACTCACGCCACCCTGAAAAAGTGAATGCCATTAGGTTCATTTGATCCACTTTCTATTTTTGGAACTTTACTACTTGAAAAGATGCCAGCTACCATATTTCTAATTTAATTGCCTGATTGTGAAATTTCTGTGCTACATATATGGGACTGACTAATTTCTGCTTTTGAGAGAAAAACCACAACAAGTAAAAGTTATTTAAAACTATGCACACGAATAACCACAAATTTATATCATTTCTTAAAAAGACATTGAGCTAAAATCTAAAGAAAGAAAGAAGAAAAGACCCTTTTATTAGAAAACTCATAAGAAAACAAACATGATATTAAATGATTTCATAATTTGAAATAAGCTATTTCAATATAAAAATTCCTGCAAGAAATTAATTCACCAAGAAGAATTAAGAGAGCTAAGAGTTGGTATATTCATATATTAAAAAATCATAGAAGTACGTAATTGATAATAATTTAATACTAATAAAAAATTTCAGACATATAAATACCATGGTGAATAAAGCAGATATTATTTAAATGTGTCCTGACAAAACTGAGTATTACTGCTATTTTTGACTAATTTTCAATTTTATGAAAGCCTACAGATTTTATATAATTGGGAGCAAATTCATTGAGAAGAATAAGCACTTTTTTTCCTCTAACATGCATGCGCACACTTATAAGTATACATCCATTGATTAAACAGAAAGATGTCCCCATGAGTGAGAACAATACATTTACACAAAGATTGTAAATATACTTAGCATATATTCATCACTTATACAAATGAGGAACTTGATTACAGTTACCAGTTATTAATCTCAAATTACAATGTAAAAAGTGTAAATGGAATGGGCATAAATTCACATTTCTCCAACAGTTAAAATCTGGGTCAAAAACTACTGGTATTCTTAGTTTCTCTTACACTGCGAAACATGATACCCTTTGATAAGTTATTATCAGAGTTATTTTCAGTAACATGACTCCAAGTTTTCTTAGTTTTAATTTATCATCTTTTATTAGTTGAGGGATCTAAGGCATCATGTTAAAGGCCATAAAGAGTCAGATGCAGGCCCAAATCTGCTCTCTTAAAAATCATATTTGACATGTTACCAATCTTATTATTGCCACCAGAAAAATTCATACAAGGGCAAAAAATGCCTGTATTGCAAGAAAGAAAATAAAATGATAGGCAACAAGGAGAGACAATAGACTAAGTTTCTATGCAACTAAGGAAGATTTCCAATATATACAGATGAAAGATCACAGCTTCCAATTAATTAACTGTGTCTACTTTGGAAAACAAACTTAAATTTTTATATTTTCATTATTAGGTCATTAGTATAACTTTCTGTATGCTTGCTAATCATTATCAAAGAAACAAAATTTCAGTATTAGATATCTCTCTATGAAGTATGCTCCAAGCAGAATATTTTTAAAATCTTCAAAATAATATTAATTACAATTCCAATACAAATTTCCTATAAGAAATAGATCAGAGGTATTAGATATCAAGGTATTAAGACAATTTAAAGTTAATATTTTTGTTGGATCACAGTGAGGGTCCCTAAGTACTTAGTTTGAATACTTTCATTTTGAGTTATCTAAGAAAACAATTTACTTTACAGAACTCTGGTTTTATAATATGTTCTTGAGAGAAAATACATCATAGTTTTATTTTTACTATCGGTTAAGCTAAATAGAGTAAAATTCTTTCACAAAACCTAATAAAAATATTCAAAAACTATTTTATAAAATATAAAAATTTTCCCTGGAACTGCTGTCCCATTCAAGATGGTGGAGAAAGATGCTTCCGGGCTCTGTCCTCCCACAGAAGCTTTGAAAAAACAAAAGAATGGGCAGAAACACATTTATGAAAGGTCAAGAAAACAGCTAAATGATTGAAGTAACAGTCATAGTATACATAGTCTGTGTACTCTGTTGAAAAAGCAAAGAAGAGTGTTATAGATTTAGGATACTAAATTTAATTCATTCCCATGGTAACTACAAAGAAACTATCAGAAAATATGCAAGCTCATTGAGCCAGAAATTAGAGTACAGGTTGCCAGGGCCGGGGGTGGGGCAGGGGCAGCAGGCAGAATGGGGAGTTAAAACATAATGGGTGTAGGATTTCTGTTTGAGAAGATGGAAAAGTTCTAGTAATGTAAGGTGATGAGGGTATTTTAGTATCGTGAATGCGATTCATCCCACTGAAATGTATGCTTGGGAATGGCTGAGATGGGAAAATTTATGTTGTATATATTTTCCTAAAATTAATTTATTAAAAAAAGAGCAACTAAGCGGCAATGACAATTAAATGCAATACATGTTCCTGGATGGGGTCTATCAAGGGAGGAGAAAAGGTTCAAAAGGTCATTATAGGGATATATGGAAATTTGGAATATAGACTGTAAGCTTTATATCAATTTTAAATTTCTTGAACTTGTAAACTGCACATAAGTGAATATCCTTGTTCTTAGGAAATGTACATGGAAGTATTAAGTGTTCAAGGAGCATGATGTATACAACCGACACTCAAGTGTTCAGAAAATGGATGGGATAGATAGATAGGATGATATGGCAAATATGGCAAAACGTTAAAATGGGTGTGTCGTGGTATCTGGGGCAGTAAGGGTATGTTGGAGTCTCTGTAGGGGATTTTTGTTATTTTTGTAACTGTCCTGTAAGTTTGAAAGTATTTCAAAATAAAAAGATAAAAAAGAAAGGAAAACAAAACAAAACAAAACAAAACACAACCCTGTTTTACAGTACAATGGAAAGAAAAACTGACTACTAACATTCTATGAAGAATAAATCAGATGTTGTGACTTGCAAAATGCAGTAACGTTTTTTATAACATTAGGTCACTTTCATGGATGCGTCAGCCTTCTCGTGTTGTATCCAGGCCAAAAGCACAAGCTTCTGTACGGAAATGTTGTACGTCAGATGACAATTAGAATATTCCATTAAAAACAATTCCAACCATAGTTCAGTATTCCTAGCCAGGTCCCATGCCCTGTAGGATTGGTTTGATGGAGCAGCTGTCCAATGACAGCTCCCTGGGCTTAGACTTGTCCACGGCCTATCTCTGGAAGAGAAGAATTATCCAAAGACTCTGCCCTTGGCATATAAGAGTAGAGCAGACACTTAGCCAGCTGATTAAAGTTCATAAAATATTTTACCAGAAAGTAAGGAAATGCCAGAATATAAACAAGATATAGTCAGAACAAGACATGTATTTCACATCAACAACTATAACAACTATTACTGAATTTTAATGTGGATGGTCATGATGTCCCCAGTTGCTATTTCTCTCTTATTTCTATTGGCCTCTCTCAGATCAGAAATGTTTTTCTCAGCATCTTCGGTTTTGAAGGAATAACATTCTCTTAGTTGGGTACCCCAGAATCACTAATCAATTTCAGAAAATTTTTAAACACAGGAATATGTGCTGAACTATCAGTTGGCCACTCAACACGATTTTCTCTCTTCTATACTTTTCCCTGTATCCCTATATTTTCCAGACTCCCTGCATCCCAGTTCAGGGTGAGACCATGCAAATCAAACACATTCCCAAGGCAGAAGGGAAGCTGCAGCCAGTTTGGTGGTGGTTCCATTATGGTGGTGGCAGGCAGGTGTGTAGGCTCTGGCAGAAGACCAATGTGAGGTGTTGCCAGGTGTTTCCTTGTGAAGCAAGTAGCTGCCATCATCCATGATGTTTTCTTGCAGATACAATATTTCTAATTTCTCGAATGCTGGATGCAGTCCTTTTCTATTCTCTACCAATCATTTAACTCCTAGTATTAAATTTCCTTCTTTTTGAAATATATTCCGGTTTTCCATTTTCCCAACTCAATCCTGGTTGGTACAGAATGGCTTGGTCAAAACTTGGATACACTGCTGGTGGAACGGCCAGCGGGGTTACCTGGGCTCCACAGGAGCAACTCAGGTACCAACAGCTGACAAGAGCTGAAGGCTCAGGAAATCAGACTGACCTCAACAACAGGGCGGAAACTGTCAGTGGGGACCCTGACTCAAAGCTGGACATCAGAGGTGAGATTTTAGTTCCCTGAAGGACCAGTCTACTAACTTTGAAAATAACCTCAAAAGCCAATGTTGAAATAAAAAAATAAAAGCAAAAAACAACAAAAAAACCCCAATGTTGATACTTGAAATAGTGATGTACTTTCTCTTTACAAAAGGTAAAGGTTGTCCGGTTGGTGACACAGGAGAGATGGACTATACACTTTTAATGGTGCTGATAAGCCAGGGGAGACTGACAAAAATAGTGAAGGCGATATTCTGGAAGGTGAGAACAGCACCTGGGAAAAGAATTCTTTACTCTCTAACTCACTAACGTTAATTTTATAAAAGAGTGCTTGCTAGTCCTGCTTTCTCCCCTACATAACAACATAGTAAATCTACAAACCTAAAAGAAGTTACCATCTATGGCCATTGCTGGGGTCTGTATGCATTCATCCCTAATAAACTCCCTACCTCCTACAGCTTTGCTAATATACACCCTGTTTCCCTTGGAGATTACATTCTCGGACTTTGTTTTCTTTGAAGGACTGCGGATCACATTATTGAAACTTTTAAGTTAATTCATTAAGCACATGAGTTGAGTGTGCTAAATATAAACTCAAACTCTCTGGGACTTGGTTTCCTCTTTCATTAAACTCTGATGATAATACTATTATTCCGGGTTTTTGTGAGGATAAATGAATTATTATGTGAATAAGAACTTTAAAATGTAAAGTACTAAGAGAAAAGATTAATTCCAATCATATTCATATAAAAATGCCTGTGAAATACATCCGTGAGCATTATGCAAAGCACTAGTCAAAGGAAGTTAAGCCTTTAGAGAAGAAAATGATTGCAAAAAGTTTTGTTTATTTAAGAATAATATCACCAGCCAAAACTGTTTGACTTTCAGAGTTATGGCTTAGAGCATGCTCAAACAATTTTGAAAATGTGGAAACATTTGTGGAACTTGTGGGAAAACACAATTTCCAAAAGCTTTACTCAGAACAACCCCAAGAGAAATAACAATGTCCACAACATCACAGGCATACACATCAGTGCACACCCACCCCCAATGCAGTCTGGCCCACCCAGAGCGTTCATGTTAGAGCACTTGGTGACAATACCAATCAACACTGTTGCATGGACAAATCTCTGAATTACCTCAAGATTTCTCTAAACATATTGAATTGCAAAGTTTGTAACACAGAGTCTTGATTTGGGTTCCCCTACAAGTAGACCTCGAGACAAGGACTCAAGGGTAAGTGGTTTATTTGGGAGGCAAGACAGAGAAGGAAAGGAAAGCAACAAAGGTGTTTTATCAAATAAGTTGCTGCTGTGGGCAACTGTAGCACAATCCCATTGAGGAATGCCAGGAGACTGGAGAGAACATGCCTCAGTGGTGTCCTGATTGAGGGACTAGGAAACTTCTCATTCATCAGTTGTTGAGGGCTGCTTCCAAAGCCATTAATTCCTCAGCACTTCTCTTTCTTAGAAACAAAGCTCAGATACAAAGTTCTAGGTGTTCCCAATAATCATCCTTTCAGGTATCGGGTGAATGCTGAGGGAAAATGGGGATACATTGACAGTAGTTGTTAAATCTCAAGAAACACTGAGAGGTGATGTCATCCCCTGAAAAAGTCACCCCAGAGATTTAGTGAATAAAAGGGCCAACTCCACTTGCTTAGAACTCTAGAGGACAGTAGAGACTGTAGAAGGACTCCACAAATGCTGATTTGAAGAAACAGAAAAATCTCAGGTAGGAGAATTCCATCCCAGATGCCGGTTGGTCTGCATTCCTTTCCCCTCACTCAGTCCCGCCAGCTTGGGAGTCACACAGGGGGAGCATGGCCCAGCTCCCTCCAATTGAAAACTGAGATGGTAAACTTGCAGCAGTGAGTTAGAACTCCACACATATCCATCCACAGGGACCTAAGTCAGTAGAAACCCAGGAAGGAACACAAGCCACCACAGAGGGCTGCATACAAAAGGGTCTAGGTGGGGAGAGGCTATGATAGGCTGGTAAGAACTGCTGTGCCCTCACACAATACAGTTTCAGCAGCTGGACATGCAAAGGAACACTGGACTCTTCTGGAGTGACCCATCTTTCTAGATTGACCTCATCTGGCTTCCTGGGGTGGTATAGCCTAATGGGGAAATAACCAGAAGCAGAAAAGCCTCAGAGAAAAAATTTAAAAGGGGGTAAAACTGAACTTCTGTACAGTAAGATAGGTCTCAAAACTAAAAAGTGTAAGGAAAATGGGGCACTGAGTGAGGGAGAGAATGTAAACAAATCATAGGATCTGGAGAGAAAAGTCTGCACAAAACCAAACAGATCAGATAAATAACCCTGGAGAAGGAAAAGATGAAAGGAAGCTCTCTCCTGGAGGTGAAACAATTGCACAAAAAGTGCAGTCTTAAAAATTAAACCGTGCATCCATGGCAAGAATCAGATGAAGAAGAGCAGAGAAAATATGAACAGTTAAGCACGGGCTACTCAAAAGCTCTAAAATAAGTTGGACCAAGCATCAAAGATGAGCCTTAACACAAATCCAATCAACAATAAAACCCTAGACAAGAGGGAGAAACAGACCTTAAGAGTTAACTCATTGAGATAATCAGATGCCTAGATATCAGCAAGAAATTACAAGCCATACTTTCAGAGGAATCCTAGAAGATGGACAAATTAATCAAAGATGGTAAAACATATCTCCTAAACCAATTCAAGGAGATGAAAGAAAATATGGATAAACAGAAAAAGGATGTTAAGAAGACAACGTGGGAGCATAAAGAAGATTTTGAAAGTATAAAAAAGAAACATAATAGAAAGTAAGGGCATGAAAGGCACAATGGCATATATTAAAAATACACTAGAGGCATACAATAGCAGATTTGAACAGAAAGAAGACAGAATAGGTGAACTAGAAGATGGGATAATAGAAATCATTCACTCAGACAAAAAGATAGAGAAAAGAATAGAAAAAAATTGAGCCATGTGTCAGGGATTTGAGAGACAGCATGAAGAGTAGAAATATACATGACACGGGTGTCCCAGAAGGAGAAGAAAAGGGAAAAGGGGCAAAAATAATATTTGAGGAAATAAGGGTCAAAAATTTCCCAACTCTTTTGAAAGACAAATATACATGCCCAAGGAGATCAACGAACTCCAAACAGAATAAATCCTAATAAAACTACACCAAGACACATATTAATCAATATAAAGCATACAAACATATGCAACATGGATTTCCTAGAAGGAGAAGAGAAGGGAAGAGAGACAGAAAGAATATTTGAGGAAATAATGGCTGAAAATTTACCAACTCTTAGGAAAGACATAAATATACATGTCCAAGAAGTGCAATGTACTCCAAACAGAATAAACCTAATAGATCAACTCTGAAACACATACTAATCATAATGTCAAATGCCAAAGATAAATAACTCTGAAAGCAGCAAGAGAAAAGCAATTTGTCACATACAAGGGATCCTCAATAAATCTAAGTGCCAGTTTCTCATCAGAATCCATGGAGGCAAGAAGGCAGTGGTATGATATATTTAAGGTACTGAATGAGAAAAACTGCCAGCCAAAAATTATTTATCCATCAAAACTCTCCTTCAAAAATAAGGGAGAGTTTAAAATATTCACAGATAAACAGAAACTGAGAAAGTCCATCAACAAGACACCTGCCCTATAAGAATTAATAAAGGGAGTTCTGCAGTTTGAAAGGAAAACACAGGAGAGAACGGCTTGTAGTTGTGTGAAGTAATGAAGATATCAGTAAGGGTAACTGAAAGTGCAAATGCAAAGCCCAGTAGTACTATATCTTCAATACAACTCTCCTCTTTAATTACTATAAGAATCAGAATACAATTGAACAAGAAAAAGGCAAATTTCCTGATAGTAGATGTGCAAAATATAAAGTGATAAAGTGGGGCAAAAACAACATAAATAGAAGAAACAGAGGGATATGGGAGCAGAGAAGGTGTATGCTATTAAAGTTATGTGGATATCTTTTCAAATTAGTAGGATACAGATGCAGGTTGTATAATATAAACTCCAGGGTAACCACAAAGAACATATTTAAAATATATACAGAAACTGAAATGTGAAAGGGAGCAGTCAGATACATCACAAAAGATCTGCTATATAGACAAGGAGGCTGCTCAACAAGTTATGGGAACATTACTCCTAAAAATTCTGTACAGGGACTTTTACGTCATTGAATTCCAACTACTAACTCAATTGTTCCTCTAGTTATCAGAAAGATACACAGATGAACACACATTAGTTGAATGACATAGTTAAGGTCTCCTTATTAATGAAAAGATGAAGAAGAGAAAAAAATGCTTAATCACATTCATATCTCACAAAACCAAACCCCATATTCTCTTGTTTACTTTTAGCATTAATATAGTATCAACTTTGCTTTTGCTACAAAAACATTACAATGTTGATGTTAACTATAGTCTATAAATACATTAGTTATATTTTCCCATGTTTCACCACATCCTTAACACCTTGTAGTATAAGAACATATTCCATGCAAATAGTAACCAAAAAAGAGCTGGGGTAGCTATACTAATGTCAGACAAAATAGACTTTAAGTTAAAGCTATTATAAGAGACAAAGAAGGACACCATATATTTAAAAAGGGGTAATCCACCAAGAAGAAAGAACAATCATAAATATTTATGCAATATTTATGCACCTAACCACAGAGCCCCAAAATACATGAGGCAAACACAGGCAAAACTGAAGGGAGAAACTGGCACCTTTACAATAATAGTTGGAGACTTCAATACACCACTCTCATCAATAGATAGAACATCAAGATGGAAGACCAATAAGGAAATAGAGAACTTGAATAATATGATAAATGAACAAGACTGAGCAGACATATACAGAACACTGCATGCCAAAACAGCAGGGTATACATTCTTCTCAACTGAACATGGACCATTCTCCAGGATAGATCGCATGTTGGGTCACAAAACAAGTCTCAATAAAGTTTAGAAAGATTGAAATCATACAGAGCATCTTCTCTGATCACAATGGAATGAAACTGGAAATCAATAACAGGCAGAGAGCCAAAAATCCACAAACATATGGAAGGTAAATAACACTCTCTTAAACAACCAGTGGGTCAAAGAAGAAATTGCAAGGGAAATCAGTAAATATCTGAAGATGAATGAAAATGAGAACACAAAAATACCAAAACTTATGTGATGCAGTGAAGGCAGTGAAAAGAAGGAAAATTATAGCCCTAAATACTTACATTAAAAAGGAAGAAAGAGCTAAAAATTAAAGACCGAACGGCACAATTGGAGGAACTAGAAAAAGAAGAGAAAACTAACCCTAAAGCAAGCAGAAGGAAAGAAATAACAAAGATTAGAGCAGAAATAAATATAATTGAGAATAAAAAGGCAATAGAGAGAATTAACAAAACCAAAGACTCGTTCTTCGAAAAGATCAATAAAATTGCCAAACCCTTAGCCAGATTGACAAAGAAAAAAAGAGAGAAGATGCAAATAAATAAAATCAGAACTGAGAAGTGGGACAATACTACTGACTCCACAGAAATAAAAAGGATTATAATAGGATACTACGAACAACTGTATCCAACAAATTAGACCATCTAGATGAAATGGACAAATTCCTAGAAACACACGAACAACCTACACTGACTTTACAAGAAATATAAGACCTCAACAGACCAAGTACAAGGAAAGAGATTGAATTAGTCATAAAAACCTCAAAGCAAAGAAAAGCCAAGGACCAGATGGCTTTATAGGTGAATTCTGCTGATCATTCCAAGAATACCAGCCTGCTTAAACTCTTCCAAAAAAAATTGATAAGGAAGGAACACCCCCTAACTCATTCTATGAGACCAACAGCACGCTAATACCAAAACCAGATAAAGATACTACAAGAAAAAAAATTATAGACCAATATATCTTATGAATATAGATGCAAAAATCCTAAACAAAATATTTGCAAATCGAATCTAACAGCATACCAAAAGAATTATGCACCATGATCAAGTGGATTTTATCACAGGTATGCAAGGGTGGTGTAATATAAGAAAATCGATTAAAGCAATACATCACATCAACAAAACAAAGGTAAAAATCTAGATGATCATCTCAACTGATGCAGAAAAGGCATTTGACAAAATCCAGCATACTTATTTTCTTTTTGAAAATGGTTTTATTGAGATACATTCAAACACCATAAAATCCATCCAAGGTGTACAACCAATGGCTCTCACTATAATCAGAGTTGTACATTTATCACCACAATCAATTTTAAAACACTTTCATTATTCCAAAAAGAAAAACCATAGACCCCCTTAGCAGTCACCTCCCAATCCCTCTATCATTCCTCAACCCTACAATACTAATCTAATTCTGTCCCCATAGGTTTATTTATATTTTATACCAATGGAATCATACAATATATATGTAGTACTTTATGTCTTTATTTATTTTAGCATGTTTTTTAATTATTGTAAATTTTTAATTACAGAAGTTATAGGTTTAAAACACTTAGAAAAATAGGAATAGAAGGAAACTTCCTCAACACGAAAATGGGCATATATGAAAAACCCACAACTAACATCATACTCAATGGTGAAAGACTGAAAGCTTTCCCTCAGAGATCAGGAACAAGAAAGCATACTATTTTCTATTTGGTTTTTGCAATTCTTATGTCCCCTTTGTCCCTAAATCTTCTGTTAATGCCACTTTCATAATTATTTGATTTTTGTAAAGTACCATTCTGAATCCCTTCTCATTTCCTTCTGTTTATGTTTTTCAGATATTTTATTTGCAATTACCATGGGCTTAAATTTAATATTCTAAATGTATAACGATCAAATTTGATTTGATGCCAACTTGACTTCAATAGCATACACAAAAATAGTTCCTATACCTCCCCATCCCCCCACTTTTTTGTTTACTTGTTACAAATTAGATCTTTACACATTGTCCTTCCAAAACCATAAATTTATCATTACTTTTTATGTTTTACATTTTAGAATCTGTAAGAGGTAAAAAGTGCATTTCATACTAAAAATGCAATACAATATTATTGTCATTTATAATTACCCATACGGTTACCTTTACCAAAGATCTTTATTGCTTCATGCTGCTTCAATCTAATGTCTGAGGTCCTTTTCTTTCGCTCTGAAAAACTCCCTTCAGCATTGCTTCTAGGGCAAGTCTTGTGGTGATGAACTCCCTCCGCTTTTGTTTATGTGGAGATTTCTTAATCTCTCCCACATTTTTGAAAGACAGTCTCCCTGGCTATATATTTCTTGATTGGCAGTTGCTTTCTTTCAGCACTTTAAATATTTCATCCAACTGCCTTCTTGCCTCCATGGTTTCTCATGAGAAACTGGCACTTAATTTTATTGGGGCTGTCTTGTACATAACATGCTGCTTTTCCCTTGCAGCTTTCAGAAGGCTCTCCTTGTCCTTGCCATTTGACTATTATGTGTCTGGATGAGGTTGTCTTCAAGTTTATACTGTTTGGGGTTCAATAGACTTCTTGAATGTGTATATCCATGTCTTTTCTTAAATTTGATAAGTTTTCTGCCATTCATTCTTTGAATATTCCTTCTATCCCTTTCTCTCTTTCTTCTCCTCCTAAGACTCCCATTAATGCATATATTGGCAAGCCTGATGGAATCCACAGGTCTCACAGACTCTGTCCATTTTTTCCATTCTTTTTTTTCCTGGTCCTCAGCTTACATCATATCTATTATCTTGGCTTCTAGTTCACTGATTCTATCTTCTTTCAGCTCCATTTTGCTGTTGAAATCCTCTAGGGAATTTTTCATTTCAGTTATTGTAGTCTTTGTCTCCACTATTTCTGTTTGATTCTTTTTTAAAATGTCTATCTCTCTATTCATATTCTCATATTGTTCATTTATAGTTTTCCTGATATCATTTAGTTCTTTCTCCATGTTTGCTGTAATCTCTTTGAACATATGGAAGATCATTTTTAAAAATTTCTCTGTTTGGTATGTCCAACATCTTTTTTTCTTCATTGATAGTGTCTGAATTTTTATCTTGTTTCTTTGTATGGACCATCATTTCCTGTTTCTTTGTTAGTTTTGTAATCTCGCTATTTTATTTTTTATTAGAGAAGTTGTGAGCTTACAAAACAATCATGCACGTGAAGAATCCCCATACATCACCCTTCCACCAATACCTTACATTATTGTGGAACACTTGTTACAGGTTATGAAAGAATTTGATCAGATTATGACCAATAACTATGGTCCATAGTGTATATTTGGTATATTTTTCCCATAGGTCTTGTAATCTTTTGTTGCACACTGTGTGTTTTAATATTTTAAAGGATTGATTGTGGGGTTTAGTCCCTGAGCTCTCTGTTCCTGAAGTTTATATCCAGCTAATGATATGACAGAGATTTCTTTGAGTGTCAGGAGGTAACAAAAATAAACAAACAAATGCAAAAAACACCTTTGACAGATTTTCAAATTGGCTCTGCATTGGCTAGAGCTCTCCTTCAGAGTTTAGTCCTACTATCAAGCCTGAGGAGAAAGTATAGGATCCTTTCTGTCTTTTCTGAGCCTATGTCTTATCCTGGGCTTGGCCTCTCTTGTAGACTTAGGTTCCCCCAACCCCAAATGTCCTTTCTACTCCTTATGCAATAGTCTTTCTCCCACTCCCAGGTGCTCCACTGAATGTCTTAAAGCCAAAGGAGGTAATCCTTTGCCCAGGCCATTTTGACTTAATTGCTTCTTACACTGCTTTAGCTGTGGATAAGCTGCTTCTGCCTGAAAGATGAGTTCTGGGAGGGCAAGATAGAGACAAGTAGCTTGGTTCAGTCTTTCAGGCTGCCACCCAATAAATTGTCATCAGCATATAGGCACCCTAGTATGCACATAGGGCTTACTCTGCTCCCTCCAGAACAGGGCCAGGGACCCAAAATGGGAGTGCAGGCCTACCCCACACTGCACTGGGAAGGAGATAGGGGAGGGATGAGCAATAGTGCCACAAGTTTCTCCTACCATTTTTTTTTTTTTTTTTTTTTTTTTTTACCATGAGGTCCCAGGGATCAAACCCGGGTCGCTCCATATGGGAGATGGACGCCCAACCATTTGAGCCACATCTGTTCCCTCTCCTACCATTTTTTAATGCTGTGTTTTCTTGATTAGGCACTCACCCTGTTACTGAAACCCTTTAAATATTTTCCAGAGTTTTGAGGAAGCTGTATCTGGCACCTTTTGCTAGTTGTTCAAAGTTTCTGTGGAGAAATGGAACCTTGGGCATCTTATGCTGCACCATCTTGGTTGAACTGAAGCCCACATGCCTATAACACTTTTTAAAATTGTGTCTCCAGATTAGGAATTGGGGATGGGCTTTCCTTCTAGGACATTCTCTTTGGGCATTATCCACCACCTGCTTTCATAGAGGGTCAGCTTGGTAGATAGAAAAAGCATAGACGTTGATGTCAGACAGAACAGGGTTCAAATCCTTGCTTCACCATGATCTCGCGGTGTCAATTCAGGAAACTTAAATTACTGTGGTAGGCAGAAATTAAAGATTCCCCCCAACAATCTGATCCCCTGTCCATTCAATCAAACACTAATCTAGGAACTACTATGAAGGGATTTTGCGGATGTTATTAAAGCCCCATGTTATTTAACATTAAGATATGGAGATTATCTGGTGGGCTTGCTCTAATCACATGAGCCCTTTAAAAGGCAGAGAGGAAGTCAGAGAGATGGGGCAAAAGAAGTCAGAAAGATTGAAAGTATGAGAATGATTTCACATACTATTTCTGGCTTTGAAGATGTAGTGACCATGAGCCAAGGAATGTGGATGTGGCTTATAGAAGGTGAGATTGGCCCCTGGCAGACACTCACTATGGAAACGGGGACCTTAGTCCTACAACCACAAGGAACTGAATTCTATCATCAAGCTGAATGAGTTTGAAAGCGGATTCTCCCACAAGAGCCCCTAGAAAGGAATGCAGCCAATAAATTTGTGGTAATTTGTGAAGCAGCAATAAAAAACTAATACAGTGACTCTCTCTGAGTTTGATTCCTGAATCATAAAATGGAGGCAATAATATATACCTTGCAGAGTTACCAAAAGGATTAAAATGAGAATGTGCTTAGTGTGCCTAGCATACACCTGACACATAGTAGGCAGTCAATAAATGTCACTAATGACTGTGCAAGTCAAGTTCAGGGGCAATTCCACTTTACCTTTAACAAAGACAAGACATGAAATTAGCATAATACCACAAACCAAACATAAATTTGAATTGATCTATGACAAAGTGGAAGTTAAATCAAAATGGGCATTCACTACAGAAAACTAATACAGAAAGCCACTAACATATGAAATAAATTCCAAGGGCTGATTTTATGCCAGTGGTTGGGAAATGGAAAGGCATTTTCCCATAAGAACAATGTTACGATCTGATGATTATGGTTCAAGCCCATTCAACCCCACTAACCTATTCGATGCTGAAATGTATGTTCTATCAGGAGAACCCAAATCATAATGGTAACATTATGATTAGCTTCTTTGATGAAAACAATTCCTCACATTCATACTACACTTTTTACTATAAAAGGAACTCCCACATTCATTTTCCATTTTTAACCTACCTAGCAACTTTTTGAGGCAAGTGCAGGGAGGCTGATATGGCTAACTGGTGACCAAGGTCCCCTGCAGGCAAGTGGCTGCTGAGCCAGGGTCCACATTTCCCTGCCTCTCTTGCACTTAGGATGGGGCTATGCGACCACGTTTTTAGTCAATGGATGTGGGTCACCTCCAGGTCAGACTCATGAGCTCCACCATTCTCTCATGTGCCATTCTATGAAGCAAATAGGTTGAACATGGAGGTGCCTAAATATAGAAGGAGCCTGAATCCTTGACTGGGTCCTGTGTGGAAGGCTGTTCTCCAAACAACTGATTTGATTCCAATGCAAACAAAAAAAAATTAACATTTGTTGTGTTTAGCCATGGAAATTTTCAGATTGCTTCTTCCAGCAATTAGCTTTTGTTGCAACAATTAGCCTACCCTAGTAGAGAAATCTGAAACTTAAAGTGAGGTGCTGCTATAACCCAGACATAATATATATGGAATTGCCTTGGCTGACTGGTAACCGGCAGAGAGGAAATAAATACCAGAGGTTAGGAAGAAGGTGACTCATATTAGGTGGGAGCAAAACTCTTGCTGAAACGTTCCTCTATGGTAATCTAGAAGGCAGACCACACACCTGAGAACCCAGCATCTTTAAAATTGCATTTAGCAAGGGATTGCAAGAAAATGTGAACTTGGCAGAGAATGTGGCCATTTTGAAAGCAGAAATGAAAGGAAGAGGGATTCCAGAATTTGATCCTAAATGACTGGAAAAGGTGACTGCTTCTAGAATCCCAACAATATACAATAAAGGCTTTGAATATTAGTGTGTGCAGGCCTCTACCAGTTGACTGATTTTAGAAGTTTCCATGCCTGTTACTGTTTAACAGATGCAGTTCAGAGCAGTTAAATTTTCACCTGAGATCTCATGACTTGATGAAGTGACAGAAAAATCAGAATTTGAACTCATATCTTGTGTATCTGACCTCACATTTCTTCCAGTATATTTCACAGCCAAATGCTGCAATAAATTATAATTTTTTAAATGTGCTGATGGCTCAGGAGCTAAGCAACAGTGAATTTCCTTGGGAACAAAACAAACTCTCCATTCTTTTTAAGGGAATCTAGAAAGTGAGCTCAAGACTTCGGTTTCCCTAAAATGGGATCCTTGCATTGTTTTCACTTAGGACTTCTTGTTCTCATTTTTTTTAACTGACAATGATATTGGCTTCTTCTAGGGTACTACTATAATTTTAAAAATATATTTGAAAATTTGCTTATTTTGTGGGACATGACCATGGCTTATATATTTATATACATACTTGTTCTGACCAAGGTTCACAGTGGATGTTTAAGAAATACTTATGGTTATGTGACTGTTGGGGAGAAAAGCACTCAATAGTATAAAGCACATGCTAGAATTATTGGTGGCATTTATTATTCCCCATGTTAGACTGTAAGCTCCATGCAGGTAAGGACTGAGTTCATTTCAGCTTTGTGATGAGCCTTAGAGCAGCATCTAGCCTGTAGAAGCACACAATAACTAATTACTCACTGAACAACTGAAAAACATTGGTATTTTAGCGGCGATAGACATAAGCATACATGGCCAGATTTGGAAGTGTCTTGATTTGGGTACCCCTAGAAGCAGACACTGAAGCAAAGATACATGCACGAGTAGTTTATTTACAAGGTGTACTCGTTTTTCTTGCCACAAACATAGTGGCTTAAAACAACACAAATGTATCATCTTATAAGGATCAGAAGTCCAAAATGGGTCTCTCTGGGTGAAAATCACTGGGCCAACAGGAATATCTAGGGGAGAATGTGTTTCCTTGAACTTCCCAAATTCTAGAGGCCACCTGCATTTCTTGGCTCAGGGCCCCTTCCTCCGTCATCAAAGACAGCAGGGTAACATCTTCAAATACCTCTCTGACACTGCTTCTATGTCACATCTCCTTCTCTGACTCTGGCTTTACTGCCTCCCTCTTTCAACTAGGAGGACACTGGTGATTACATTGGGCCCAGAATAATCTCCCCATCTCAAGAACCGTAACATAATCACATCTGCAGAGTTTCTTTTGCCATGTTAAGTAATGTATTAAAGATTTGGAAGTGGGGAAGCGGATGTGGCTCAATCGATAGGGCTCCCGTTTACCATATGGGAGGCCCCGGGTTCGATTCCCGGGGCCTCCTGGTGGAGGCAAGCCAGCCTGCGCGGTGCGGTGAGCTGACGCAGCAGGACGACCCAACAAAGGGAGACAAGCGGACACAGAAAAACGCACAGCAAATGGACACAGCGAGCACAAGCATCAAGTGGGGATAAATAAATAAATAAATAAATAAATAAATAAATAAATAAAATCTTTTAAAAAAGAAAGATAGAAAGGTCAAATTGTTAAAAAAAAAAAGATTTGGAAGTGGATGTCTTTGGGGGACAATTATTCCACTTAGCACAGCAGGGGAAATTGGAAAACACAGGGAACAAAAGAAGCCAAAGAAATGCAAGTTAGGGAGGCAGCCCTTTGATGTGGGTGTTAATATTTTCCTCACAAACATGGCCAAGATCATACATGTAAGTGTAATTTTATGTATAATAAGTGGCCATTTAGTAGAACAGAAGCCTATAGAGCAGAAATCTAAAAATCTCAGCCCACAGGAGAAATCTAGCTCACCACCTATTTTTCTATAGCCCATAAGCTAAGAATGTTTTTTACATCTGTAAATGGTTGAAAAAGTGTCAAAAGAAGGATAATCTGTCATGACACTTTACAATTTTATGAAATTCCATTTGCAGTCAGCATAAATAAAGTCTTATTGGAACACAACCACATACATTTGTGTACATATTATCTATGGTTGCTTTCTCAATACAGTGGTAGAATTGAGTAGGACAGGAAAAGCTGAAATAGTCACTCTCTGGCCCATGAGAGAAAATACTTGCCATCTCCCGCTCTACAGTATAATTTACAGAATTACTAGGAGACTTCCTTTTTTAAGGCTATGCCCCATTTCCCACTTGCTACAAATCCAGTTAGAAGTATTACTTCCTTTGATCTGAAGCATTGTCCTTTATTAAATGGCAAACACTCTAGGAGTTACTGTTTATTAGTAGAGAGTTTCTGTTTGGGGTCACGAAAAAAATCTTGGTAATGGATGGTGGCAATGGCAGCACAACATTGTGAATATAATTAATACCACTTTGGTGTATACTTAAAAATGGTTAAAATGGGAAGTTTTGTTTTTTTATATGTTAACACAATTTTTTAAAAATTTAAAGAAAGTTCCCGTGCACATTTCACAGCATTTTATAAACAGGAAGAAATAGAGTCTTTTATTTAAATTTTTAAAAACTCTGCTAGCTTGTTCTCCTATCTAAGCTCAGCTTCCCATGGTTTCTTCAACCATAAGTCATGCTTTCTAAACCTGTCAACATCCTGATTAGTCTCTGCTTACAGGGTTACATTTCCCCACTTTCATCTTCCAGTGGTGTCCAGAACTGAATGCATTATTCTAGTTGTAGTCTTGATCAGCCTAAAATACAGCAGGCCTAACAACTTCCTAATTCTAGATGCTACACTTCTATTAATCGGCTCCAAAAAAACATTTATTTATTTATTTATTTTTGGAAATTGCCTCAACGAGTTGGTTCCTATTGCCAATCTATTGTCAGTTAATACATCTAAATGTAATTTTATTTTCTTAGGTTAAATGCCCTCACAGATTTATACAGGGGGATTTTCTGCATTTATCTTTAAGAATTTTCATTACAATCATTTTGTTATATTTAGGCCACCAATCCAAGATACCCAATGTTTTTCTCTCTAGCTCTCAACCTCATTTCTCAGCTCCATAGCTGCCTCTGAGGCATCTCAGCCTGCAGGGTTCCCTAGCCCTAAACACTCAGCACAGCCAAAATGGAACTCACTCTCTTTCTGCCCAAATCTGCATTTCCTCCCTTATAATCACCTGTCTATGGACATCTTGAGAGACCATATCATAACCATCATCTTGAGGGATAGCTTATGTCTTAATCCCTGGCTAGCATGGATGAGGACATGCAACAAAAAGGGAAGGGGGGGAGGAGGGGAGGGGGAGAAGAGGGGAAGGGAGGAGAGGGGAGGGGAGGGGGAAGAAAGGGAAAAAAGAGAAGAAAGAATGAGAAAGGAAAGGAAAGAGAATAGGGACTTTTTAATACCTTTAAAATAGCAGCTAAAAAAGTGGCGGATTGCAGTGTGAAAAAAGATGTAAAAGCAGAATGCTGTGCTCAGGAGAGATGAGGCCACAGGGTCCCAGCAGCCAGGCACAGACACATCCCAAGTCCCACAGCATATGGAGAGCAATATGAAAACCCCATGTCTAAATAAGAGAATGTTATTTCAGAAACGAAGGATTATCACTTCAACTCTAACTGTATACAAGGAAGATCTCTTTTGTTTTTGTGATCAAAGAAGCTGCCCTTTTTCAAGGGACTTTCTTTAGAGAAACATTTGGACAATCATGGGCTCATTTGGGGAAAAAATTCAAGAACAGATTACTAAATATCTATACTTGCCTTCTGAGCTAAGAGGTAAAGAGAAGGTAACAAATCCTTAGCCTCATAGTATTACCTGTGTAGTAATACTACAGTATTAATCTAGTATAGGTTTATAAATGACAACTTTATTATTTAAGCTAAATTGAATGGTCACATTATCTTAGAGTAAATGTTTTTCCATTTTATTACTGAGTGTACAATAAATATCAACTATTGAAATGTCCCAGAAAATAGACCTTGATTAAATAACTCTCTCTATGGAGCCATTTCCCATAGTTCCTCTCACCTTGGGTTATGGCAATTTGCCTAAGGACCACTTATCCAAGGACAGAGATCTTCGGCCTGCCCAACTTTCCAGAATTTATACTCAAGAAAATCCCCAGCTGTTCCAGCTTCCCAGAAGGTATCTCTAGATGAATTGTTATGATATTTTCACAGCTTGTGGGCTTAGCCATATTTTCAGAGGAAAATCTCAAATTCCAAGGAAGATGACTTCATCTGGGCAAATATTTTACTGTAAAAGGTATGGGACTCAGCGCTTTTGAAACGCTCATTCGAAACTGAGTCAGGAGACAAAATCTCTCCCAAGGAGGAGCAGAGGAGAAGGCGTTGACAAGTCCATTATGAGCGGTAACTATTTATGTACATTCCCACAGAAATCATTTCTGGGCTCATATTTTCCATTCTAATGTCACAACAACAGAACAGAAAGTGCCTCCGAATTTTACTACCAGCCACTGCCACTAGCATTAAGCACTGCCATGACTCATTAAAGGCCATAAACATCCCCTCAAAAATGAAATGAGAGCCCTCCAACTTTTGACTCTCACTTCCTGACTTTAAAGCATATTACTTAGCTACAGTGGTAAAAACAGCATGGTAATAGCATAAAGATAGACAAATTAACCAATGGAATCGAATTGGGAGTTCAAAAATAGACCCTCATATTTATGGTCAAGTGATTTTTGATGAGGCTGTCAAACCCACCCAGCTGGGTCAGAACAGTCTATTCAACAAATACTGCTGGGAGAACTGAATATCCATATCCAAAAGAAAGAAAGAGACCCCCTATCTCACACATCATACAAAAATTAACTCAAATGGACCAGGGACCTAAATATAAAACTTAAACCATAAAACTCTTACAGGAAAATGTAGGGAAACATCTTCAAGATCTTGTGTTAGGTGGTGATTTCTTAAACCTTATACCCAAAGCATGAGCAATGAAAGAAAAAAATAGACAAATGGGACCTCCTCAAAATTAAACGCTTTTGTGCTTCAAATGACCTTGTTAAGAAGGTAAAAAGGTAGCTGATGGAATACTACTCAGCTGTAAGAAGAAATGAACTTGGTATGCACAAGACAACATGGAGAACCTTGAGGATATTATGTTGAGTGAAATAAGCCAGACACAAAATGACAAACATTATATGGTCTCACTGATATGAACTCAATGAGAGAAAATTTTTGGAAACCACATATTTATCATAAGAGGTTGGTTTCCATGTTATATAAAGAGATCACACAACTCAACAATAAAAAGACAAGCAAACCAATTAAAAAATGGACAAAAGACTTGAACAGACATTTTTCCAAAGAGGAGATACAAATGGCCAAAAAGCACATGAACAGATGTTTAACATCACTAGCTATTAGGGAGATACAGATCAAAACTACAATAAGACGTCATTTCATGCCTTACAGAATGGCCATTATTTAAAAAAAAAAAAAAATACAGAAAACTGCAAGTGCTGGAGAGGTTGTGGAGAAATAGGAACACTCCTTCACTGTTGATGGGAGTGTAAAATGGTGCAGCCTCTGTGGAAGACAGTTTGGCGGTTCCTCAGGAAGCTAAATATAGAACTGCCGTATGATCCAGTAATCCTGCTACTAGGGATATATTCAGAAGAATTGAAAACAAGGATGTGAGCCGACATTTGCACACCAATGTTCATAGCGGCATTATTCACAATTGCTAAAAGATGAAAACAACCTACATGCCCTCAACTGATGAATGAAGAAACAAAATGTGGTATACACAGACGATGGAATACTATTCAACTGTAAGAAGAAATGTACTTGGGATGCATATGACAACATGGATGAACCTTGAAGACATAACGTTGAGTGAAATGAGCCAGACACAAAAGGACGAATATTGTATGGTCTCACTGATATGAGCTAAATATGATGAGTAAACTTAGGGAGTTAAACTATAGCGTATAGGTTAACAGGAGACAGAATGTGGGCTGAGAAAGGGGAGCTGATGCTGAATGTATGTAGAATGCTTATATAAGGTTGATTGTAAATATGTAGAAATGGATAGAAGTGATGGTAACACATTATAATGAGTATAATTAGCTGCTTATTTATAAATGTGATTGTGGCTGAAAGGGGTAGTCTAGGGAGATTAATGTTAATTGAAAGACAGCTAGAGGATAATCTAGGGACTGTATAATATAGTGATTTTGGTGTTAGATCAGGATTGTGGTTAATCATACAAATACAAGACTGTTCCTCTATTACAAGGTGTTAAGAATATGGTGATATGTGGCAAAAATACAACTAATGTAACTTATAGACTATGGTTAACAGTAATATTGTAATATTTTTGTAGCAATGGCAAAGAAGGTACTATATCAATGCTAAAATGTTTAAAAAAGAATATGGGATTTAGTTTTATGAGACATGAATGTGATCAAGCATTTTTTTTCATTTTCTTCATTAACAAGGAGACCTTGGTCATGTCATTTAACCAATCTGTGCTCATTTATTCATCTTTCAGAATACTGGAGAGAAAATTGAGTTTGATTTTAGTATTAAATAAGATAAATTGCCTGGACAGGATTTTTTAAAGTAATGCTTCTATCATTTGCTTTTAAAAATGAAATGATACATCCTGTAGCAAGGGATCAAAAAAGATATGGCCACCAATATATATTTGTTTGTGTATTGCATATATATATGCATCTCATTTGAACAAACCTCTAGCATCCACAATTGGTATCATTAAATGATATTTTCATTCCCAGAATGAAAAGATGTGGTTCCTACAGCTGTTCCACACCATGGAGGGGCATTAAGCCCTTGGAAATAATATAACATTGGTCTTTTGGGATGTTGGCAGGGGCAGGGCCACATACATCTGTGAGCTGTGTTTTGGCAACTGATTCTGAGATGGGCTGACTCGACCCGTGTCTCTTCCCTTTCTCCCCACCTCAATGCAGGTCCCTCTTGTAAAAGCCCGAACAAAGAGGATGACTTTGACAGAAGAGGCTAGTATGTTATTGGAGGGAAACTATACGTCAGACAAAAGGGGCAGAGGGGGAGGCGGGTCAACGATTTAAAAACATGTACTGGAAAATCTAAACTTGCAGCTACATCTGAAGCCAAATTTTTGAAAAATTCAAAAGTAAATTCAGTTGGTCATCTGGCAAAAACTGTTTCTATAGGCTTCAAAATGTAATATAGTTACTTGAGAGGAAAGCTAAATGATACTAAATATATCTTCCATTTCCGTCACTAATAGAATGTTGTTAGTGCTCTTGTGAAATGGTAAGAACAGATTACGTTCCCCAATAGTTCCATTTTGACCAGTGAAACAGGGAAAGTAGAAAAAAATTAAAGGTTTCATTTTCCGCTCTTCACCTGACTGTTCTGAATGATAAATAATAAGCCAAGTGCAAAGCATTTAAGCAGAGGGTCGTGAGCCAGCAGCACCACCTGGGAACTTGTGGGAAATGCAGACTCTCAGGCCTACACTGGCTCTAGTACAGCAGAATCTGCATTTCAACCAGGTTCCCAAGTGATTTGTGTGCAGCCAAGTGTGAGCAAAACTGGTCTAGCAGAGAGTAAGTACTCAGTAGAAATGAGCAGTGAGCTCCCCCACAAATGTTCATGCGTGGCTTGCTGCCTAGTTGGAGCTATGATGACTTACCAGATGACTTTTACAAGAAAACTTGTGAAAAAAAAAAAAACCCTACTTTGTGCCAAATGACTAGTCACTGACAGCACACTGTCTTTATGCTGGATCCTTTGGTTATCCTACACAGGGATTTTCCCTTGTAATCCTCACTACAGCTCTGTGAGGTGATTACTATTATCATCACCATTTTACAGAGGAGAAAACTGAGGCACTGGGAATGTACCCTAGGTCAACTGGCTGAGGAGCAGTGGTGAAGCTCAGATTTGAACCCAGGGAGTAAGGGAGCAGAGCCTGCACTCACTCACTCAATCTCTCTCTCTCTCTCTCTCTCTCTCTCTCTCTCTCTCTCTCTTCCCTCTATAATATATTTTTGCTCATTGTCAACTGCCTTATTCAACAAATAGGCAGTAAAAGAGCCCCATAAGGAGCAAGGAGAGGGGTGAAATTCCTTGCCACTCATAACTCAACATTCTACACATTCTATTGATGTTGACTATGGTTGGCCAATGTCAAATGATTTTTTCTTTATATCATTTGGATATAGCAGCTTGGCTCATTTGGATAATCAGCTTCAACACCAGCCCTCTGAATTTTCCAAAATGCAAAGCATCTTGGAAAAATCTGCCAGCCCTTTTTTTCTTATTGCAATACTGCCTATTTTCAGGAATGCCTTGAACAAGTAAAGGACCAGTCAAATTTCACACGGGATATCCTTCCATGAGTCATATATAAGAAACAAATATATTTCCTGTGTGATCCTAAGACACTGACATCTGAACCAAAAACTCCTGTCAAATTGATAATTCTGACTTGATAATTATTTAAAATCATAGATACCATGTATATAATACTTACCTTGTGCCAGGTACTATTTTAAGTGCTTTATATTTATTCATTTAATAGTCACAACAACCCATAAGGTAGTTTCAATAGTGTCATTTTACAAAGGAAGAAACAGAGTAATTAAAGTATTCAGGGACAGTTAACGGCAGGGCTGGAGTTGTGAAACCAGACAGTCTGGTATCAGAGTTCACACTCTCAATTGCTATACCTTATTAATTGCCCTCAAAGATAAAACTGATGGAAGAAAAAGATATAGCCTTCACAAATATAAACAGAGATTACTGGGAAATGATTAATGCACTATATTGATATCAAGTGAATTTCACCACTGTAATAAGTTCTGTAGGCTCAGGAAAGGGTTTTGACAGTAAGTGATGCTTTGCTGCAATGTAGGTGAACTTGAACAGGTTGGTTAAACACACAAAATAAGCCATAATGACCACTCAGTATTACACACCAGATGTATTACCAGGAAAAAAATGGCCTTCACAGTCAAGAAGTTACTCCTCTGTTATGATCAAATCCTTATTGCCCATATTTTCAAGGAATAGAATTATTCAGAAAGAAACAGTGTGCAGTATAGCCAACTAATGCATTTGCATTCCTTACTATAATTTCAAAGAACTTCACAGCTCATTAGATATTTTGGTATTTAAACTCAGACAACAAGTACTGTTTTAATGGAAAATGATTTTAAAACTAAGTAAATAAAGAACTCTATAATAATAAATCATGATCAAGTAGGGTTTATCCCAGGAATTCAAGGAGGCCCAATATTAGGGAAGCTATTAGTGGAATTTTCTATCTATTTATATTAAAGGAGGGGGAAAACATGGTCATCTAAACAGATACTAAAATGTTTTACAATATTTCAAAGGCTTTCCAGATTAAAAGAAAAATATAAATATTAATAAGTCAAGATAGAAGGAAACTGGTTAAAATTGGTCAAGTATATCTATCAAGAAACAAAAGAACCTTCATATTTAATGAGAGAAAGTTGGAAGTGGTCCCATTAAACTCAGGAGCAAGGCAGAAAGGCCCATATTCAACATCCTACCAGAAGTCCTCTTCAATACAGTGAAATGAGAAGATAAAAAGGAGCTATAAACACGGGAAAGGACTATGTTAAAGTGTCATTGTTGTCAAATAAATGATTTCCTTCTACAAACTGTCTGCAATTTAAAGTTTATTAGAACTAATAAGAAAGCAATAAGGTCACCAGATACAAGCCCAACATACAAGTTAATAGTTTCCCTATGTACCATCAATAATCAGATTTAAACATATTGGAAAAACAGATTTCAGCCTGATAAGCAAAAATAAACCAATGAACAACCAAAAAAGATCTGCAAAGTATTGAGGAACAAAATTAACAAGAAATGTGCCAGGTCTATATGAGAAAAAAATATAAAATTCAGCTGAAAGACACGAAAGAACGCGAGTCCATGGAAAGGCATATAATAACTCTAAGCAATTAAAAGAAAATTAAATAAAAAATCCTCAATATTGAAAAGATGTCACTTCTCCAAGGTCATTCATAAATTTAATGAAACCCTCTCCAACATCCCACTAGGATTCTTTATGGGGAGATCAAATTTGACCTGAAAGAGAAGAGGTGCCACAATAACCAAGAAAGCTAATAATAGGAAAGAAAAGATGAACCATGAGGGAGGTCTTGCCCTTCTAGATACTGAAAATACCATCAAGCTCTGTGATTGAAATAGTGTTCTTTAGGCAAAGAAGTAGACAAAAGTTAGCTGGAACAAAACAGTCAATCCAAAACTAGACTCATATACTTCACAAATCCATGGCAATTTGATATGTGGTAAGGTTGCATTTTAAATCAGTGGGAATTCAAGAGGGTGAGATCATTTAGCGGAAAAGTAAAATAAGGTTCATAAAAATAATTTCCAGAGGGATTAAAGAGCTAAATATTAAAAGCAAATATATATAATATTGTGATAAAAATATAGAACAGCATTTGTTTAATTTTTGCCTTGAGAAAACCTTACCAAGAAAGTCACAAACTGAAACGACTTAAAGGAAAAGATTGACAATGTTTCAATACAGGCTAAAAAAATTATTACATTTTAAATGTTTATACCATAAAATTCTCCAAAAAACCAAACACAAAAGACTAGAATCAGAATGGAAGAAAATATTTGTGACATAAATAATAGATAAGAGCCTAGTATCTAGAAGATGTAAAGAGCTCCTGGAAATTAATAATACATAAAACAAACAGCTCAGTTGGGAAAAAATGGGCAAAGAATTCAAATAGGCAATTCACAGGAAAAGTAATATATTTATAAGTAATATAAATGGTCTATTTCATATGAGAAAATGCCTACCTCAGGAAAACACAAACTGAAATGATAAAATCTCTCTTTTTTTGGCCATTAGATGACTGGCAAAGGTTTTGAAAGATTGATCATATCCATTGTTGCTGATTCCTATATTGTTGATTTCTACACTCTTGGTAGAAATATAAAATTATTACAATCCTTTATTTGGTGTTTTTCGTTTGGCCCAGCAATTCTGCTTCTAAGAAGCTACCTTCCAGAAATACTCATACACGTCTGTAAAGACATATAAGTTTTCTCTGCATTACTGGAACTAGGGAACAAATGGCCCCAATCTAAGTATCCTAGAGCATAATGGCTAATTAACGACAATCCAACCATACTATGGAATAAGGGGCAGGTCTTGAAAAGAGGAAAGCATGATGATAGCCTATCCCGAAAAGTTTCCCCAGTGCAGAGTGTGAGAAGACAGAAATCAAGTTGCAGAAGAGTCCTGCAGAAAGATGCCTGTTTGTTTTAAACACGCACGTGCAAATGTATGGATGTAAACGCACAGAAAAGGGGAGTGTAGAAATATGCACCAAATTCTAAACAATGTTTCCCCCTGAGGAGGGGATGGACGGTAGGGGTGGGTGAAGGTAAAGAGGGAGAGGGGGGTATCACGGGCCCTGGGGGGCTGGGGAGAAGGGAACAGTCAAGATCTAATGGGTTGTTTGGTGGTCATGGGGAAAGTTTTTCATTACCTTACAGTAATGGACACAGGACATGGTAAATATCATCAAAATTATTAAACTGTATCATCTAAATTGTAAACTATACTGTAAATCACTGACAATGTTTAGTTGCTATATTTTGCTATCTGCATAACAGTTATAACAATGCTAACAACCAAAAAAAA
>JAKSZT010053860.1:3891354-4018225 GCA_026826555.1 Tolypeutes matacus | reverse complement strand
TATATATATATATATAAATAAATAACATTTTTGTAAGCAAATACACATATATGCATATATATTTATATATCATTTTGCAAATGTTTGTATGTATTGTGAGAATTTTGATTTTTACCCATAAAATATATATATATATAATTTATATTTGCTCAAAAAAGAGAAATACTTAGTTTAAAATTTAACAAAACCCATACAGGACTTATATGCTGTAAACTATAAAATGCTGATGAAATCAAAGATCAAAATAAATGGAGAGATATGCTATGTTCATGCATTGAAAGACTTGATATAATAAAAATGTTATTTCTCTCTCTAAAAAAAAAAAAAAAAAGAGGGAGGCCTTTCACCTTATATTTAGTTTCTTTGAATTTGTTCTTATTACAAGATTGTATTCATGTAAAACAGTTAAATATATATACGAGGGAGGGAGGAAGGAGAGTGGGAGGGTGTGGATATGGAGAGGAAGGGCAACAACCCCACAAAAGACAGTTTGTAGAGTTCTGAGCTGAGTGGAGAAACTCGTTGTACCATTTCCCTTGCACAAGAATGATTTAAAACAAAACAAACAAACAAACAAAAATAACCAGCCACACAAGGACAGGGAAGACCCAGGGGTTCTAGGAGGTATTGAGCATAGTATGTACCAGGGCCTCTCTTAAACTCACAGTGATCTTGAACTTGATGATTATCTATATTTGTAGACAAGGAACTGGTAGACCAGACAGCTTAAAGATTTGCCTAAGCTAGTAAGCAGAAAGCCTCTATTTCCCAAAATGTTGAATTCACCCCAGAAGTGAGTCTCAGACTCTTTTAAGAATAGATATGGAAGCCAGGAGACCTGGGGCCTGAGTAATGGGTGTGTCTGCCTCAAAGTCTGAAAACTGTAACATCTCAAGGCTAAATCCATAAGTGTCAAGACACAGCCATAAAAACCACACTTCTATTTTTAAAATGGAAAATATTAATCCTTTCTACAATGAATACATCATTTGGGAAATCAGGGAAAGGGGTATAATATATAGAAAAATTCATGCCACTCAAGTTACCATACTGTAAAGATTCATTCTATTAAATTTCACTAACATGTCTATTTGCTCATTCGGTGCAGTCCAGAGATTTTTACAGTTCTCTCTACCCTGTAGGACATTAAGGAGTTAATTCTTTTCAGGAAATCCATTTCTGCTGAAAGGTTGACTTTTCCAGTCCCTCAACAGCTTACGTGACCTGCCAAACATTCCTAGCAGACCTCTTCCCCCAGCTGACCCGATGAGAGAGTCACAGCTCAATCTTTTCTGAAAGAGAGCAAACATCCCAGATTCTTTTCCCCTTTTAAATTATTGGGGATTGATGGCTCAGAACCATGGCAATTACTTTCCCTTATAACCACATTCCTAACTTCCATCCTTCCATTTCAATCTCACTATTCTTTATTGCTGGCTGTAGCTTTTGGAATACCTTAACCAATCTTGTCTTGGGATCTTCTTTTAGATTCTCCTGTGTCTATATATATCTCCCAAATACATACCTAGAATTTCTTTTTCTTTGACACCCATGATTCTCCACATGATGTACCAAACACATTACATTTAAATTTATACTGGGTTTTATGCTTTTATATTACACCTACAATCATTACAATCATAACATTTTAGAACAACAAATATACAAAGGAGTGGCACCACAAAGCAATTTGGCAACAAAATAGCCTGAAAATATAAGAGGTCCAAGTGGGCTCTTGCTCAATACATGAAGCTGTTTATATTCCTTGAAACAGTATAGCAATTCACAATATTCCAATACACAATAACCTGTGGGTGAATCTTCCTGCTTAAGGTATTGTGTGGGGGTCCATAGAATGCTGGCTTTGAAGGCAACATTGGGGACTTCTATTCTCAAAGGAGCTCATAAACACTCAAGAGGGCGAGGACAATGCCCAAGCGATGGGGTCTACTTTTGGCTCTGAAGCTGGCCACATTGGTAAAATATTAATTACCTGGCAAATTAGATCTGGACAGCCAAAGCAACTAATTCAGCATCTCACCCCAATGGAATTTTAGTGGTAGTCATGTTTTCATTTGATGATAATTATTCACCAAAGTAATAATCCACAAAATTAACATATTTTCATTTCTGCAACAGATTCCACATTAGGAGTGTTACTCAATAATTATAAAGAGTATTCCAAGTTAAACAGAAGCACTGGGACAACTATAAAATTCAGAACATGTAATGACCTTAAAACATTCAACTGGGAAGGAGTCAGTCATTAATCTAATTTAAAAATACAAATAGATTAACTAAGCTGGGCACGGGATTGCACTACTAGACTGTCCAATATGGCAGCTGCTAGCCACATTTGGATTCTGAACCCTTGACATGTTTGACATGAGTAAGAAAATGAATTTTTAATTTTGGTCAATTTCAATTCATATAATTTAAATTTTAAAATGGATATTCTACTGGCATAAGGATAGACATATAGATCAATAGAATAGAATTGAGAGTCCAGAAATAAACCCTCACATTTACAGTTAATTGATTTTCAACAAGGATGCCAAGACAATTAAATGGTGGGGAAAAGAGTCCTCTCAACAAATATTGCAGGGACAATTGGATATTCACATGCAAAAGAATGAAGCTGGACCTGTACCTCACACCACATACAAAAATTAACTCAAAATGGATCACAGACCTAAATGTAAGAGCTGAAACTATAAAATTCTCACAATAAAACATTGGTGCTAATCTTCATGACCTTGGATGACACCAAAAGCATAAGCAAAAATAAAAATAGATAAACTGAACATCATCAAAATTTAAAATTTTGGTGCTTCAAAGGACACCAAAGTTTCAAGAAAGTGAAAAGACAGTCCATAGAATGATAGAACCATTTCAAACTATATATTTTAAGAAGGATTAGCATAGAGAACATATAAAGAACTATTACAACTCAATAATAAAAATAAGCAACCAAACAGCCCAATTTAAAAATAGGCAAAGGATCTTAACAGACAATTCTCCAAAGAAGATATACAAATGGCCAATAAGCACAAGAAAGATCTTCAACATCATTAGCCATCAGAGGAATGCATATCAAAACCATAATTAGATACCACTTCATATGCACAAGAACTGCTATGATCAAAAAAGGTAACAATGAGTATATATATATATATATATATATATATATATATATATATAAAAATAACATTTTTGTAAGCAAATACACATATATGCATATATATTTATATATCATTTTGCAAATGTGTGTATATATTGTGAGAATTTTTATTTTTACCCACAATAAAAATAAATTAAAAAAAAAAAAAAAAGGTAACAATGAGCATTGGCAAGGACATGGAGAAATGGGAACCCTCATATACACTGCTTGGAGGGAATGTAAAATGATGCATATGCTTTGTGAAATAGTCTGGCAATTCCTCACAAGGTTAGACATAGAGTTATCCAGCCATTCTACTCCTAGGTATACATCCAAAATAAATCAAAACATATGTCCACACAAAAACTTGTATATGAATGTTCATAGCAGCATTACTCATAATAGCCAAAAAGTGGAAACAACCCAAACGTCCATCAACTGGTAAATGAATAAATAAAATGCAGTATATCCATACAATGGAAGATTATTCAGCCCTAAAAATGAATGATGTTCTAATTCATGATACAATACAGATGAACCTTGAAAACATATACTAAGTGAAAGAAGCCAGACATATATGATCACATTTTGTAGGATTCCATTTCTATGAAATGTCCCAAATAGGGAAATCCATAGAGACAGAAAGTAGATTAGTATTTGCAAGAGTCTGGGATGCTGGAGAGAAATGGGAAGTAACTGCTAATGATTACAGAGTTTCTTTTAAGGCTGATGAAAATGTTCTGAAACTAGATAGTGATGATGGTTGTAAAACTCTGTGAATATACCAAAACCCACTAAATTGTATACTTTAAAATAGTGAATTTTATGGTATGTGAGTTAGATCTTCATAAAGCTGTTAATAAAAAATAATCCTGTAACCTATTGTTTTGTCTAATTGTATTGTTAATAGCTGTAGTAGTGACGTGATATATCCATCTGCTGCATTGGAATTTATATTGATGTGTTCTACTATACTTTTCAATAATGAAGAACCTTTATAAAGCAAACATAAAACCATTTTTTACAGCTTCTCATATATGTATATCAGGAAAAGGATTGCATAGAAAGAGACATACTATGTTTCGAGAAATTCCTGAGTAGATTAAACTATAAAAAGCCTGGGAAAATATACTCACTTGGAAAGCTTGCCTTTGAGAAGTATATCAGCAAGCGCTTCTTGTTTTCTATAAAAACAAGAAGCTTTTCTGAGGGAAGGAAAGAAGGCTTTTAGTGACTATCTGCTGAAATGCTGAGTCTGGACAAAATTATCTAATTGGGAACCTGATAGGCAGGTTTGAAGGGCCAAGGCTGATGCAGGAGTGTGACAAGATCCAGAGCGACCCACTCATGTGGTGATGGCTCATTAAGAGACACACAGACAATTTACCTCATTGCAAAAACTTCTGCCCACACTTCCCAAGTCCCCCTTCATCTGTGCGAACCTTATCACTAGCTTCTGAGAACACAGGACATCAGCCTAAAACTCGGCAGTGAGGCATACTCACACACACTCCCTTCAAAATTTAAAAGGTAATTAGGCAGCCACTATTGAAAAGAAAAGAGAAAAGACAAGACTAATGAGGCATGCTATTCAGTATCAACCATATATGTGAAGAAACAGAGGAGCTGAGAGAGAAATGAGAAAGAGAAGCACAGGATAAAGAAAGATAGAATAAGAGGAGACCCAAATTATACTGACTTTCTATGTTCTGAAGTTTTTATGGCCCTGAACGGGAATGTGATATTTTAAAACATACTATATTGACAATGAGGTTAAATAAATGTATTCAGCTTTGAGGGAAATCTAGATCATAATTCCACAATAGATATAGTCTCTCAGAGATCAATTACAAGATTATAAGACTTTGTATACCCTCTATTCTATGACCTATAGTATTTCTGGCCAAGCTTAATTACCAGAATTCTGTTCTATCATATGCATAAGTACTTATATAGGTGTCATATCACACCATGATTTTTGGTTTAGAAAAGAAGACCATATATTTCTCAACACCAACCCAATGTCTGGCACAAAAAGCACTCAGAAAGCATTTGCTGAATGCTTAAACAAATCAATCAATAAATGAATGCAAATAACTTAATGAAAGTGGAATCATTAGATTTGAAAGACTGAGGAAACAACTAAATACTAAGAAGAAATGACATGAAATTTGGCACATCCATATACTGGAATCCTTTCCCATAATTTAATATGTTTACACACAATTTTATGACATGCTTTTGTCTTCTTACTAAGTGAAAGAAGCAGAATACAAAATCAGATGCATAGTAAAATCTTTATTATGTTAAAATTCATAGAAGTGCATGAAAAGATGCTGAACATCATTAGCCATAAGAGGAATGTAAATTTGAACCACAATGAGATACAGCTTCACACCCACTAGGATGGCTATAATTAAAAGCCATATAACGGACAACCAGCAAGATGGTGGCAGAGTAAGGAGCTCCTAGAATCAGCTCCTGCTACGGGGCAGTTGGTGATCACCCAGAGCTATCTAAAGCACCTGTTTGAAGGCTCCAGGAGACCAGAAGAGCATCCTGCAGCATTCCTGAAAGAATGGAAGGAGGAGATGCCCATGTGCAGAGAAGATGCCTGAGTAGAGCCCTCCACACTGTAGAGGCCGGTACCCATCCTCCACTGGAGGCACAAGCCACCTCGGGAGCTATTCTGTTGCTGAAATTGGAAGCTCCACTTCCCAAAAATGGGAGAGGAGGAGACGGTTGGGCACCAAATTCAGCTACTGATTAGTAAATTCGGCGGGCTAAAGTGTAATCCTAAGAACAGCTAAAGTTTGAACATGTCCAAGTCAGAAAAAGGCCGGTAGCCGCCATCTTAACTCTGCACCTGACCCGCGGGGAAGCGGGGCTGGGTGAAAACCACAGTGCTGGCAGGGACCGGCTTCTTTCCATCCAGATCAGCTTGCAGCTCTAGCCTAAGCCCCAGGCCCACCTCGGGCAGGGAGGAAGCTGGGGGAGCTGCGCCAGCCTCTCCCGGAAACTACAGGCCACGCCGCGGAGGCCGGTGACCATCTACTCTGGCAGCAGAAGCCACCCCAGGAGCTATTCTGTGGCAGGAACTGGAAGCTCCATTTCCCAAAAACAGGGGAGGAAGAGACGGGTGGCCACTGATGTCAGCTACTGATTAATAAATTCGGCGGGCTAAAGTATAACCCAAACAACAGCTAAAGTTTAAACCTGGCCAAGTCAGAATGAGGCTGGTAGCCGCCATTCTGACTCCACCTCCAGCATGAGAGGAAGCCAGGCTGAGTGAAAATCACAGTGACGGTAGAGACCGGTTTCTTTCTCCCAGATTGGCCTGCAGCTCTAGCCTAGGCTTCAGCCCCACCTCTAGCAGGGAGGAAGTTGGCGGGCCCTGCACCAGCCTATCAAGGTAACTGCAGGTACAAATTAGCTGGCACAGACAATTGGAAGTCTACCGGGGCAACTGCGGTCATCTTGGACCTGCACTGCATAGACTGCTGCCCACACCTGCAGCTCCATCCCCACCCCAGGCAGGGGAGAAAGGGGCATGAAGCTTCATCAGTCTCTCTGGGAAACTACAGTCTAGGCCTGCATGAGGTGGATTATTCCACACAGCTGTGGCTCTGTCCCTAAACCTGGCAAAGGAAAATATGGGGAGAAGGGTCATTGGTGCTTGGGGCAATGAGGGCAGCTTGGGCCTCCATAACTTATAGCACCAACTACATCCTTGGCTCCTACTACACAACCAGCAAGGGAGAAAGGGCAGGAAGCCCTAAACTAAAGAGAGAAACTGCACCCAGAATAAATACTCTAGTAAGCCAGATGCCAAGACACCAACAAAAAATTACAATCCACACCAAGAAACAGGAAGATATGGCCCAGGTAAAGGAAAAGATAAGCCTCCAGATGACATAAAGGAGTTGAGACAACCAATCATAGATGTTCAAATAAATCTCCTTAATAAATTCAATGAGATGGCTAAAGAAATTAAGGATATTAAGAAGACATTGGATGCACACAAAGAAGAATTTGAAAGCATACATAGAAAAATAGCAGATCTTATGGGAATGAAAGGTACAATAAATGAAATAAAAAATACACTGGAATCATATAATAGATTTGAGGAGGCAGAAGAAAGTATTGGTGAGCTTGAAGAAATGGCCTCTGAAAGTAAGCATACAAAAGAAGAGATGAAAAAACGATTGGAAAAACTTGAACAAGGTCTCAGGGAACTAAACGACAGCAAGATATGTGCAAACATATGTGTCATGGATGTCCTGGAAGGAGAAGAGAAGGGAAAAGGGGCAGAAGGAATATTTGAAGAATATTTCCAAACCCTACTGAAGGACATAGATATCCATGTCCAAGAAGCATGATGTACTCCCATCCGAAAAATCTGAATAGACCAACTCTGAGACACATAATAATCAGAATGTCAAATGCAAAAGATACGGAGAGAATTCTGAGAGCAGCAATAGAAAAGCAATGCATAACATATAAGAGATCCCCAATAAGATTAAGTATTGATTTCTCACCAGAAACCATGGAGGCAAGAAGATAGTGGTAGGATATATTTAAGATACTACAAGAGAAAAATTTACAGCCAAGAATCTTATATCTGGCAAGACTGTCTTTCAAAAATGAGGGCGAGATTAGAATCTTCACAGATAAACAGAAACTGAAAGAGGTTGTAAACAAGAGACCTACTTTGCAGGAAATACTAAAGGGTGTGCTACAGCCTGAAAAGAAAAGACAGGAGAGAGAGGACTGGAAGAGAGTCTAGAAATGAAGATTATATCAGTAAAAGTAACCAAAAATGTAAAAGAGTGGTGAAAATAAAATATGACAGATAAAACCCAAATATTCAGGAAAAAACTTAACCAATGATATAAAGCACTTGTATTCAGAAAACTACAACTCATTGTTAAAAGAAATTTTAAAAAGACCTAAATAATTGGAAGAACATTCCATGCTCATGGATTGGAAGATGAAATATCATTAAGATGTCAATCCTGCTCAAATTGATATACAGATTCAATGCAGTCCCAATAAAAATTCCACCAGCATTTTAAAAAAATAAATGGAAAACATGATTATCAATTTTATTTGGAAGGGTAGGGGTCCTGAATAGCCAGAAACATCTTAAAAAGGAAAAACGAAGTTGGAAGACTCTCATTTCCAGACTTTAAGTTGTATTACCTAGCTACAGTGGTAAAAACAGCATGGTACTGGCATAAAGACAGACACATAGACCAATGGAACGAAACTGATGGTTAAAAAACAGACCCTCATATCTATGGTCAAGTGATTTTTGATTAGCCTGTCAAACCCACCCAGCTCGGGCAGAACAGTCCATTCAACAAATGATGCTGAGAAAACTGGATATACATAGCAAAAGAAGGACAGAGGACCCCTATCTCACACCTTATACAACAATTAACTCAAAATGAATCAAAACCTAAATATCAAAGCAAGAACCATAAAGCTTCTAGAAGAAAATGTAGGAAAATATCTTCAATACCTGGTGGTGGTGGTGGATTCTTAAAGGAGATAAGAGGAGGACTGAGACGGACTACCAATATTTAATGTATGTAGAAGTTTTAGCTTTACTGTAAAACTGTGGAAATGTACAGAGTTGATGGTAACACATTATAGTGAGTAACAGCTGGTTTATAAATGGAGATGTGGCTGAAAATGGTAGTCTAGGGATGTAAATGCCAATTGACAGAAAGCTAGGGAAAAATCTAGGGACTGATAGCACAGTAAACCCAGAGGTGGATGAGAATTGGGTTTGATGGTACAGATAGATGCAAGAGTGTCCTTTGTGAGCTAGAGCAGATGTATGTCACTATTGCAGGGTGGTGGGAATGTGGAGAAGCATGGGAAAAATACAACCGGTGTGATCTATGGACTGTGGTTAACAGTAATAATGTAATATTCTTGCATCTATGCCAAAAATGTACTGTGTTGATAATGGGGGAGTATGGAAAATGTGTGCCAAATGTACACTGTGGACCTGGTAATAATCAGGTGATATTATCTCATAATCTGTAACAAATGTTTCACCACGGTGTGGTGTGTTGATAGAGGGGTGTTGTGTGGGAATTCTACACATGTGCATGATTGTTTTGTAAGTTTACAACTTCTGTCATAAAAATATATTTAAAAAATAATAACAGGGTGGTTTGGGGGGAAAATATACCAAATATAAGATAAGGACTATAATTAGCAGTAAGATTTTGACAATATTCTTTCATAATTTGAAACAAATGTCTCACGACAATGCAAGGTGTTGGTGGAGGGTTGATGTATGGGACCCCTGTATGATGTTATGAATGTTTGCTTTGTAAGTTCACAACTTTTACTATACACTTATTGTTTATGTATGTTCGTGTATAAATGATATAAAAATAATAATAGGGTGGGTTGGGGGAAACTACTTTTGTTAGTAGTAATATTTTGAGGATGCTTTTTAATCATTAGTTAAAAATGTTTAACAGTAATGCAAGGTATTGGTGGTAGGGTGAGGTATGAGAGCCCTGTGTGATGTTATGTATGTTTGTTTTGTAAGTTCACAACTATTGTTATACAGTTATTGTTTAAGCATGTTCATGTAGAGTGATAAACGTCAATAAATTTTAAAAAATACATATAACAACAAATGTTGGTGAGGATGTAGAGAAACTGGACTCCTCATACATTGTTGGTAGGATGGTAAAATAATACTAGAAAATAATCTGCTAGTTCTTCAAACAGTTAAGCACAGAGTTACCATATGGCCCAGCAATTTCACTCCTATGTATACACCTAAGAGAAATGAAAGGATATATCCACGCAAAGATTTGTACACGAATGTCCATAGCAACATTATTCATAAGAGTCCAAAGAGTGGAAACAACCCAAATGTCCATCAACTGATGAATGGTTTAACAAAATGTGGTATAAAAATACAATGGAATATTATTTGGCAATAAAAAGGAATTAAGAACCAATACACCAGTACATTTAATTGAGAAATGTATATATTTATTCATCTGTGTTTACTTTCTAGTTTTTAATTGTTTATATTTTCAATTATTAAATGTACAAAATAAAGTAAAAAAAAAAAAGAACTGATACAGCATGGACAAACCTCAAAACATAATGCTAAATTAAGCCAGACACAAGAGACCGAGGATTATATGATTCAGTTTATATGGAATGTCTAGAATGGGCAAATCCATAGAGGCAGAAAGTAGATTAGTGGTTGCCTAGAGCTGGGGCAGAGGAGAATGAAGATTCACATCATTAAATGGGTGTGATGAATCTTATTGGGATGACTAAAATCTTCTAAAACTGACTTGTGGCGATGGATGGAAAACCTAGCAAATGTCCTAAAAAACACTGAATTAATACAAAAATAAAAAATAAATTAAAAAAACAAAAACAAAAAAACACTGAATTATAAACTTGAAAAGGGTAAATTATATGATATGCAAAATATGCTTCAATAAAGTTTTTAAAAATTCATTGACAGTGGGACCTTGAGGTGGGAGAAAGGTATGTGATTTTCTTAACTGTTTTTTAACACTTAACAATGATTTGCAAATTTTCCAGGTGGGCTGAGTCTTATGCTAAGTTCCCCAGAAGCAGACCTGAGGTGAAGAATTGGGTGAAAGTGAAATGTTCCCAGGAAAAACCAGAAGCAGAGTGTGAAAGTGGGAGACAGAAGAGGAGGAGGCCAAGCCAAGTTGCAGTATCAAGGCAAAGAGCCCCACTCAACAACTCAATCCCGCAGTGGGGGAGTTGTAGAGACAATGTGGATCCCATGGCAGAATCTTCTGATCTGGGAGTACTTATATCACCCCCCACACACATTCACACATCCACTCACACCATCAGCCTATCATTGGTAGAGGGCTGCCCTCCAGGAAACATCAATTTCCAGGAATTTGTGGATCTTTGTGTACCAGCAAAGTCTGTTCTGGCAGCCTGGTGGTGGCCCACCATGAAAGAGACACAGGGAGTGCTGCTAGGAATGAAAGCACCCAGAAACCAGAATGCACAAAAAAATGGTATGGAGATGCAAGAGATATGGGGGAGCATGGGTGGCATCTGCAACAAGCATGTTTTAAATATATAAGCAGGAAAAAGAATAAAATATTTTAGAAAATAGTATAAAATGTACACAAAAACATAATATGTTAATGATATGCTGTACATAATATGCTGTACAATATGCTGTACATAATAAAGGTTAACAGTATGTCTGAGACATTCTATAAAATGTGGACAAAAGGCAAAAAAAAAAAAAAAAAAAAAAGATTCAATTGGTGCTTTCTCTTAAGAAGAGAGAATGAAGATCCAAAATGGCACAGAAGGCAAGGTGTAATCTCTTCAATGGAACCAGTTAATGGGGGCGGGGGGAGGGTAGTACACTATGACAGAACAGATGGTTGGTTTGAAGGTCCTCTGGTGAATTTCTGATTAGGTAGAAGATGGTCCTCACTGCTGACCAGCATTCTATTTGAGCATATTTTCACCTTTCATTCCGGACAGACCCCAGATGTGATGCTGCTAATTGTAAACGTTTGGCATGCAAAATAACTTTACTCTCTGGGATCTAAGGTGTACTGACTATATCTCACTGGCTAGTTGTTTTCTAAAAATTCATTTCCTTGGAATATTCAATGAATGACCACTTGAATGGATCTGGCAACTCTTGTAGATACCTTGAACTAACTTGGAAACAAACAAGCCTGAAGAAAATGTCAGAATAAGAATTCCCACATGGGTCCATGCTTTCTTGACATTATTTCTTGGGAACAACACTATCACTGGAGGATTTATTTGTCCTCTAATCCTCTAAAGTTGATTGCTCCTGCAAAATCTCTTGTTGCTGTGATTATTCCTTGAAAAGTGTAAATGTGATCCTTGGTCCTGGTAGAGTGACCTGCAGAATTATCCAGAACTAGCAGGGGTAAAAAGGAGTGAAAAGAGAAAAATGATCCCCTCAGGATGCCACTAGTTCTCTATGCCCCATTTGCCTAGTGCCTTGGCCAGGGCCAGCTATGAAATTGGTGGGGCTCAGTGCAAAATGAAAATGGAGGACCCTTGTTCAAAATTTGTTTGTATGTATTGTGAGAATTTTGATTTTTACCCATAAAAAAAAAAAAAGAATCCCAAGACGGCAACAGCAGAGCATTAAACCAAGTGTGGGGCCCTTCTAAGCACCAGGCCCTGTGTGACTGCACAGGTCACATGCCCATGAAGCAGACTCCGACCTTAGCATATGGTTGCCACTCTTCTGCTTAAGACACTTGGGAGCCCCCTCTAAACAATAATGAAGAACCCAGAAGTCCTTAACTAGTTTTATGTGTCGCTTCATGACTTTCCCCAGCTTCTTTCCCCCTTCAACTTCATTTCTCACAGTGTCACCCTAGTCTCTGTGATCTAGTCACAGAGTTTCCTCTAGTTTCTGGAATTTTCTATGCTTTCTTTGTCGTGGGGCCTTTGCCCGAGCCAGTCTTCTTGCCTGGACCACAATTCTCCCAATTTTTCATCATCCCAAATACTACTCATCCTGCAGTCTTAGTTCTGCTGAGAAATGATAGCTATGTAAGTCAATGGTTATATATTAATTAACATTTTAAATATTTTAAAAACTATTAAAAATATAATTTAAAATACTATTTAATTTAGGAAAGGAAAAATACTATTTTTATACAAGGAATAACCTTCTAGTTTTCTGAATATGCAAGTCTGGATTTTTCACAAAGCTATCTTATATAAAATAAAGCAAACTTGTAGTCTTCAATATAACTTGTAGTATCATTCATAAATTATTTAAGAAGAAAAAATTTGTAAATATTTGTTTTGTTTACAAAATGAAAAACTAAAGCTCAATATGACATCTTGTTGATGAATACAATTCCCTGCCAAACTATCCATTCTCTTAAAAATGAAGTATCAAACAAACATCACTTTTATTATATTGTAATTCTGCTCAAATTTATCCAAAATCAAACAGGTCTTAGAGAATCAGATCTGGCCTCCAGGTTTGGGATTTGAAGTGTGCTCACAATTTGGCATCCACTTAGTTTTCTGGTGTCATGACCTACAGGTATTGTCTTGATCGGGCAAACTAGTTTCTTGGCTACTGTCTATGGTTTCTCACAATTTTCCTGGCTTGTGAGCATCTTGATAAACCATCCTCTATGTATGGAACCTGCCATAAAATGGCTCATGCTATTAAGCTAAATTTTGATATGTAACTAGGGAAACCAACTTATCTGTTTGTCCAAGATTCCCTGGTTTTATCACTCAAAGCCCTGGGTCTCAGAAACCCCTTCAGGTCCAGGCAAACCAGGACAACTGGTCACCCTATAAACTCTAATGTAAATTGTGAGCTTATCTGTGTCTTTCACAGGCTTAACAGAAGGCGTTAAGCATAATGTTTACTCAGAAATATTTTTTACTAATTTCAACTGCATGTATCTCTCACTAGATTTCTAAGCAGCCATTTCAGCAACAGTGATTTTCTACAAAGTCATCCTAAGTTTGAGCATAGTTATGTCGACAAAAGGGTCTGTGAGGTTCTGGCCACCTAGATATGAAGGAAAAAAGGAGCTGTTCAAAGCCAAAATGTTAATAGCTTTTAAGAATATGGTGGAGCAAGGAAAACCCTTGTTAACTGAGTCAACGGTTTATCCCTGACCACAGAGAAGTACTTGAGCAGGACTGAAGTTTATGGCCAGTTAATATAGCTGATTAACATCTTTTCTAGCCCCTTTTATCTTGGTGGTGATAGCAGGGTATTGAATCTGCCCTTTTCCCCTTGTCAAATATGTTCCATTCAAAATTACATTGAATCCCCAGGGGGTAAGCAAATATCATTCTGTAAGCTATAAGGAATTATGGAGTTTATCACTGTTAATATAAAAAGAAAAGCCAAAATCAACATTTTAATCAAAAACTGACAGCAGGTCAGGGCTTGAACTTGGCTCTTGACAAACACCAGCAATCAAGACTAAGCAATAACGTTCCAGACAAAGGGAAGAGTGTGTGCTAAGACTTATAATTGCAAGACCACAAGGCATAGTCAAAGAGCTCAAAGAGTTTATTATGCTTGACATAGAATTTGGGGAGGGGACACATGGCTGGGGACCAGTGATAAAATAAAGAGGTGGATGTCATACAGATACAGGAAGACCTTACAAACAAGGTCAAGGAGTTTAGACTTAAGTCTAAGAGCAACGAGGAGCCATCAAAGTGTTTGCAGCAGGGAAGTGGCAGTTAAAATCTTCATTTTCAAAAAATCACTGAAACTACAAAAGGTGGGTCAGATTGAAGGCAAAGAGTGTAGTCATGAGTATGTCACAAGTGAGAGGATAGCATTAAGATCTAACATAGGACAAAGAGGATGCAGAGGAGGAGACTGGAAAGATGGTTAACAAGTAGATGAGATATCTCTTAATAACAGATTGGATGTGAGGTGGGAACATGTGAGAAGGAAGGGTCAAAACTGACATTGAAATACCTGGTTGCATAGTTTTCCAGGGCTGTTATGACAAATACCACAAGTCTGTAACATTCCGGTGGTGGCTTGCTGACAATCACATGGCTATCTGTCTCTTTCTGACTCTGTCTCCTCCTGTGGCTTGTACTTCTATGTCCAAATTTCCTTTGCTTATAAGGACTCCAGTCATACCAGATTAAGGCCCATCCTGATTCAGTTTGACCTCATCTTAATAGGATTTTTGAAGATATTATTTAAAAATGAGTTCACACCCACAGGACCAGGAGTTAGGACTTGAACATGTCTTTGTGGGGGCATGAGTCAATCTGCCACGCCTGGCTTCAGCAAGGTAGAATGGTAGGACATGGTACCCTTCACAGAAATGGGAAAACCCCTAGAGAAGAGTTGGGGGAGAAGATGAATTCAGCTGTTTTATACATTGACTCCTAAATTAACAAACACCTACATGGAACAACAGCTCACAATACCATGCTTATAATCCACAAAAACAGTTTCCATTTAGGAAACACAGCCACACAATGGAACATATAATTTCAAAACCAATATTTCCATTTGTACAAAAAAAGAATGGAGAAAGTGAATGGGGCTGAGATAGCCATTCGTAATGACACTGGGTCTTCATGGATGAAGTGCCCTGCATCCTGGGTCAGCATTTTTTTTTCTGGAAATTATCTCATAGGTGGATGACTATACCATAGTAAAAAACTGGCTGATCTTTGTCCCCAGTTCCTGGTGAGGAAACCTATGAATCTTAGGAATTTCCTGTGATAGGAGTATCTTGTGTTACTCATGGTGGGCCCAGAACCACATCTGATAGCTCACACCCTCATGACAGGGAGGGGCCAGCCACACCTGAAGCCTTTCTGGTAGGGGCTGGCCCTACCAGAAAGACTGATTAGGTTATTGGGGCGGGGGTTGGGGCTTCAAGCCTCATCATATTGACCTCTTGGGAGGTGAGGGGGACTGCAGGTTGAGCTCAATCACATGGACACTGATTCTATCCATCATGCCTATATGATGAGACCCCATATCAGCTTGGGACACTTGAAGCCCAGATGAGCTTCCATGATTAAGAAAATGCATCTCTGTGCCTGGAGGGTGGCACCTTCTGACTCCACATGGAGTAGACGTTGAAGTTTGTGTTTGGGACTCTCCCAGACCTTGCCCTATGGCCCTCTTCTTGTGACTTCTTCTAATTTGTATCTTTTTACTTTAATAAAGCTATAATCATAAGGATAACACTTGCAAAGAGTTCTGTGAGTGAATTCTCAAACCCAAGGTATGGGGTAAAAAAAAACCAAATTGGTAGTCAATTGGTCAGATGTGCTAGTGGCCTGGGCCCATGAACTTGGGTCTGGTACCTGAAGAGGAATGGAAGGAGAATCTTGTAGAGGATAGCCCTAACCTGTGGGGTCTGGCCTAACTTTGGGTAGAGTCAGAATTGAACTGATTTATGGCAGTCTTTGCAGTTGGTGTCAGAAGCTGTTGTGGAAATTTGTAGTAGTTCCGTGTAGGTTTTTGATATCTCTTAAGAGTGGCTCTGCAATGACAGCCAAGACACCATGCTCTACTCTCAAGAGCCGTCTGACCAGAACAGTAGGTTCTGGATGCTGCCCATGCATGAATTCCTGGTAATCCAAGGCAAGCCAAAGGAAAATCTTATCCAGAAGGAAAAATCCTCTAGTTGTAATTTTGACCACATAAGAAGCTCAGAGCATATCTGGACAATAACATACCAGCTCAACCAGATTGCCAAAGAACCAGATGCTCTCATTGTTTAATGTAAAAAAAAAAAAAGTTTTGCATTCTATTTCCTAGACTTTGGGCCCAGGAACAAATAGGACAAACCTCAGTGCTTTAGCAATATTACAAAATCTTTTACAAAATTTCAACTTGTACAGCAGATATTGTTGATGTCCCACCGTGACCTTCATTCTACCTGCTGAAGGCTACCTACTGGGAACACCTGGAACTCTCTGCCTGAGGGCTTTTTCTGGCTGAAGGAACAAGGAGTCCTTGCACAGGGCAAGCTGGAAATACCAGAAAGTTAATGCCCCTGGAAGCAGCCTTTACCAACAACAAATGTGGTGTTGGTTGGTAAATAAACCAAACTCCACCGGGATAACTCTGAGGAGTGTCCTACACTATCTCCCAAAGTCTTCCACAATATCCAGCTCCAGTTATGGGTAAAGGGCAAGCATTTGAGTGCATGTACTTTGTTCTGGAGGCATTCCCAGGAGACACTAGTAGAAGAATGTGAAGTGAGATAGGGAAGAAGAGGAAGCCACTAAAGCAGATTACCAATGTAGGCAACTGGGGTTCAATCCTGCTGGAGACTTCTGGGAGATGGTGCAGAACATGCCTCAGAGTTATCCCAACAAAGCTGGGATAGCTGGTGTATTTATACCCCAATGCCCACCAGTCACGGGTTGAGGGTTCAGCCTGGCAGATATGGACTGCCTGGCGTTTCCAGCCTGCCTTGTGCAGAGTCCATGCAGCCAGCAATGTTCAGAGAGGCAGAGGAGCATGGGCTGGGAGGTGGAAGCCAACGAGTCAGGATGCATGGGAATGGCAAATGCCAAGGGGAACCAACAGCATCTGCTACAGAGAGCTGCAAGCCCCACAAAGGGAGTCAGAGATCACCCCCAGTGACTGATTGAGGTAAGTCCTGAAAGACAAGTAGGAACAAGCTTGTTTGGAGAGAGGGACAAGAGCAGGAACTGGGAGTTGAGTAAGTTAAAGGGGAAACCCATTAGGTGGGAGGCTGTTAGATGTATCCAAAAGAGAAGTGGAGCAGGCTTGATGCCAGGACACGGTGGTAGAGTAGGAGAGAGGGGGCAGATTTGGGGACTTTAAAAATGAGAATCAGGAAAATATGGTGAATGATTTGAGAGTAAAGAATCACAAAAAGGGAGATTCTCAGGTGTCTGTTTTGAGATACCAGATGGCTGCACTGATCACACTGTTCAGGGCACAGTGGTGCAGGCAGGGAACATCTCCACTGAATTCTTTGAATGTGCTGAGTTTGAGGCCTCTGGGGTATCCAAGTAGAGATATGCTGTGTATGTTAGTGACTGGGAACTCAAGAGCAATCTGTACTAAAGATAAAAGATTTTCTACCAGCAGAATATAAAACAAAATTAATTCCACAAAGATATGTTAAATGCTCTCTCTGTGCCAGGCATTGTGTTAGCCAGGAAAGATCTGCAGCATTGAATACGAAGAAAGAAGTGCCCCTGCCCTCTTGGAGCTTAGAGTGCAGTACAGTTTCCACCAATTACAGATGTTGGCAGACCATGATGGCTGAAAAGATGCCCAAGGAGTGTGTGAACACCGAGAACAGAAGAACTAGGAGCTATTGCAACATCTGAGGCAACCAGAGCAAGGAAAGCATGTGAAAGAAACCAAAAAAATGACCAAAGGAGGAGAATAAATAAAATAAGAAGATAAAGACTGAAAATCCATAGTAACTTTGTAAAGTTAAGTTTTTAAAAAACCATAATAACTTTGTGGTTTTGCTGGTCATAGTGGTGCTGTGTGTTGAGGTATGGACGGGGTGCTGGTCAAAAACTAAATGTAGTGAGTTCAAGAGTTGATAAAAAGTGGCAAAAAGACCTGGGATATTTATATTATAAATGTGGACATCATAAATATCGTCTACTACTAGACATTTTGCTATAACATTAAAATGTATTTGTTTTTGTTCAAAAACAAAGCCTTATCTTGGATCCTTACATATTTCTAACTTGTTCCTTCGATCATGATATATCTCAACACGAACAGTAATACCTTAACTTACTAAAATACTTTAGAGTTTATCAAACAAAACATATACCTGGGTATCTATCAGGATTCTTGGTTGCAAGCAACAGAAATCTGACTCTAACTTAATAAGAAAGGAATCTATTGAAAAAAGATCAGTGTGTTCTGGGGAGTCAGGGTCCAGAAATGCACAGGAATGAAGGGAGGCTAGATAATAAATGTGTCCACCCCAAATACCTGATACTACCACGTCCCCTATGCAGTGCCACTGTCACAGAACCCAGTGGCCACTCCACTCTGCCACTAATCCCCAGGCCTCTTGGTCTTTGTATCCCTCACTCAAGGTTCCAAGCTCAGGCAGAAGTATCTGATTGGCTAAGTCTAGTCTGCGTGCCCTTGTTCTGCCCAACTGCGGGTGGGAGAGGAAATACCTTCATCCTTATCCTCCCACATAAGGACGGGAGGATCTGCTTTCCATCACAACTCACACAATGGGCACTGCCCAAATATAGGAAGGGGGTGGAGAGGTGACACAGCTAAGAGAGGTAACAACCGTCCATACCTTCAGGTTTGCTTATCTGCTAGGTCCATGCTCGATCTCTACACTCATCATCTAACTTTGAGCTTCACTAAACTTCTACGTGGTGAGTTACCATCATTCCCATCTGACATCAGAGTAGACTGCGAATCAGAGTAGATAAGTGCAAGCATTAGCATCAGGATTCAGACACCAGTCTTCCAACTTCGAGTTGAGGACCCTTCCCACTGTGGATGGTTAGTTCAATTGATCTGAGTGTTTGTGGATTCTTCACACTTTGCCAGAAAATCATGGCATGTGTAAGAAAAAAAAAGCAACAGGGCATAAAAACTTTCCAAAGACATTACTACTGAAACAGCCCATCTTTCTTTATAATTATTCTCAAGTCACAGAGATTGTCATTACCCACGTCCATCATAGCCTCGATTGGGTCTATGCTCTCAAGAAATAACCGAGAACATGATTGTGGTTCTGAAATATGGCATAAAGCTCCCACCCTGGAAATGAACACCCAAGTTGTCTAACCCATCCTGCTGGCTGTGGCCCTCATAAGGCATTTAAACCCTGAGCTGAAGTTGTGAAACTCTTAAGTCAGTTCTCAGGCAACTTAATCCATGGAGAGTATAATTTTTATCCTTGGAAATAGCAAATGCAACTCAGATTAAGAGAATCTATAGATTAGAACATTCCATTCCTATTTTTATGAAGTTTTTTTTTTAATTGACTGAGCTTTGATTTGAAAGTCTTTTTGTTTCTCACACAAAACAAGGTACAAAATAATGCTCTGGAATGTGTTTTACCCTCAATCAGTTGCTGCTGTGGCTTACAAATACGGGGGGGGGGGGAGTTGCCAAGTTGACAGACTGTGTGTATGTGTGCGTGTACAGGGGGATGCTTTAAATGTATCAGACTTGATGCATCAAAGTGTCTGTTGTTTCTGTGTCTCTAATACAAGATGTTTGTGATTTCTTAACAGGACGTTTCTTTTTCTTATTCACAAAGTGCATTTCTGAAAATAGCTTATCAAGAAAAATAATGGAATTTATCCTTGAAGAAGAAAAAAACAGGATTGTGGGTACCACACATAGATTGACACATAAAGAATAAAATCTTCTTAAAGGTGCACTTTTCTGGTCTATATGAGTACTCTATATTATATTCTTCTGAGTTAACAGGATGAACGAGTATAGCAAATCAAAAATGAGAAGAAAAATATTTAAATTTTTTAAAGAAATGAAGCCATTAAAAACGCTAACCAAAAGAACAGTATTTGTTGAGTTGAAAGTATGGGTCAGGCAGAGATCAGCCTTATCTAATCCTCATAGCAACTGGCTCCTTTCCTGAAAATTAACACCAAGGAAACCAGCCCATCCCACTCTTAGTGTCTTTCAAATGGTCTTTAAGCTCTGAGCAGAAGTTGTGAAATTCCTAAATCAATTCTCAAGCTATTTAATCTGATGAGAGTATAAATGTTTATCCTGGGAAACAGCAAATGCAATTTAGATTAAGAGGATCTGTAGAGGTGAACATTTTGATGTGAACGTTGTCCTCATTTAACTAAGACTCAGATTGAGGAAACTCACTTAAGATTATGATGTTCATTTCCTTTGTTTTGTTATATCTCCCCATTGCCCAATTTGAGATTAAAATCAAGAAAAAAATGTTTTCTTAGAATATGTTTCCAACTTCTTACTTTGGATCCGCAACTCTGGCTGCCAAACAAAGTTCTTCCAAGTTAAAAGAACTCTAACCAATTGGGATTACTGTGATAATTTCCCAAAGTTCACAGGGTGGCAGTAGGAATCAGAATTCCAGGGCATTCAGATACACTCTTGACACCAGAAGCCATTCTCGCACCCTACCCCACCCCACACACAAATGGTGATTGAAGGAGACTGATTACTATCAAATGAGGGCCCTTTAAATCCAAAACTGCTGCCCAGCTACTCGTGGGGTTGACAGGCCTACAGAGCTCTGGGGGTGAGCAGAGGCCCTTAAACAGCATTCACATCAACAGCTGCCCTGGACACAAATCCTAATTTCCAGAAACCTCTAGATTCTCAACCCTTTGAAACTAGCCCTAATATTTCACTCCAAAGACTAAGATAGCATCTTGGGCCTTCAAATGAATGACTGACTCCTTTCTATCACCCTTGTCCAGGCACATGGCCCAACCAGGCTACTTCCTGCCACTGGCCCCTGGTGACCCAGACTAGTCAAGTTTCAGACTGTGAATCCCCCAAGCATTTACCTCCAGCTTCTCCAGACCTTTGCTCATGTCGATATCTGTATCTTTTTGTGACTAATGGCCATCTCCAAAACTAAACTGTAAATTCCATAATAATAAGGAATTGTCTGTTTTCTTCACTATTGTGCTTAGTACATCATAGGTGCTTAATAAATGTTTACTGAATGAATCACAGGACCTGAAATATTCCTTATCTTCCCTGATTTGTTAAGGTATCACTTCCCTGCATGAAGTTTTCCCAGGCTAATGCCAACCAAAGTGATTTTCTCCTTCATCCCTTTCTTATGGCACATGCACCACCACCAGAGTACATGAACATACAACAGGGAGGAACAGGGCTGGGGGACTTTGGGGGCTCAGAAGCATCAGGAGGATGAACCAAAGAAAGGAGGCAGAAAGTTCAGAGAAGGAAAGGGATGTAACAAGAGAAAAATGGTAACCTTGATTAAAGTGAATTAAGCTGAAGAATGAGAAACCATGGGTCAAAAATAAGTCTGTGTATTGGTCAGCTATATTTGTAATAATATTAATTATTATTACAGCATTAATTTCTTGCTCATGAGTCTTAGATAGCTCTGCTTCAGACTGTAGTAAATTGGGTTTGGCTATAGCCTTCAGGGTGGGTCCAGATCTGTTCTGTGAAGCCCAGGCTAAAAGGGCAATGGCTACCTGGGGCATGCCCTAATCATGGCAATAGCAGGAGATCATATGCCAAGCCAAACCATGCAAGCAGATGTAAGACTTTTACGTGTATCACATCCACTAACATTCCATTGACTAAAGCAAGTCATATGGCCAAGCCCAATACCAGTGGGATGAGAAAATATACTTTGCCTACTCAAGTCACTGCAAGATCATATTACATAAGAGGGAGAGAAGAATTGAGAACACAACCCAGGTTATCACACTATGCAAGGACTTTATCACTATGGCCCCAAAAGAACACAACTCAAGCACCCAAAATACATTTTGGTGAGGAGTAGTTTCATGGGGAGAGCAGAAATGAATGGCTTATTCATTGAGTGTCCAAGAGTGGGAAACTTGAGCACTTAAATCACAAAGCATCTCCAACTTTCAATTGGGAGTTAAGAGGCTGGGTTCTACAAACATCCAGAAAGTTCCAGTGTCCATAAGGAAATCTGCATACTTTATGCAGGATGCAGCTGTAATTTACTGTTGGACTGGGCTCAAACCTGGCCTATGTGAAGCCTCCTCCAAGACTCCCTTCCTCACCAAATTGCAGCATCCCTGGGATCTTAGATAACGTTCTCTGGAAACAGACTCAGAGGTGGGGTGTTGCCCATAGAATGTTTATTAGGGAGTCCTCTCGGGAGATACTCCTAGAAAGAAGTAAGGAAGGTAGGATCAGGCAGAGACAGGCGGCAACCTGCAATGCTTTTACAACGGAGGCCTGATCCAAGCCTCCAGGGAGCTCTGGAGCTGAGGTACCTCTTCAGTTATCCCAAATTGAGCAAAGAAGGCCAGACCTTTGTATCCCCTAATCAGCCAGTTACTGGCCTCAAATCACTCTTAGAAGGAGTGTAACCTTGAGAAAGGCAGCTCCCTGGGGCCAAGGGCAATTCCAGCGAGGGGCACAGCTGTGAGCCTTCAGCAGACACCATTCCCGACAGCTTGGGGATGAATGGGTTGCCCTTGAAGAGGAGCCTGGGTGGAGTGCCCCAGTATCCACTATAGTTGGTATTCACTGATTTGCTGGGGAACCTATGCTAGATAACTGGGGGGCAGAAGAAGAGTCTGTGATTGTGCCCAGGAGACAGGAGGAGAGAAGAAGAGAAAGGGGGATGGTTCTCATTTGGTCCCTAGGATTGGGTTCGAGTTCTGGGGTGAGGGCCCTTAGATTTCCATGAGAGGATGTGCACATAAGCACATAAACCACAAGTCAAAAGGGCAAAGCCTGGCTTAGAGTTGGGGAGCTATTCACTCTACCCTGTTCTTCATGGAAACCATGGTATGCAAGGGACTGGGAATTTGGGAGCACCCAGTAGAGACACTGGCATTCTGCTACAGGGCAGGAGTTGGGATGAGGTTGTGTGAAACATGTGACATTTCCTACCAAGCCAAGGCTTGACCTCAACCCTGCCCACTCCACCCCACCCCCTGCATTCCTCCCCATAACTCCCTGGAAGCCCGCTGAGCTTTGGTGTATAACCATTAATGCTGCCCACCCCAGGCTCATCTGGTTTTGATGACAGACTGGATAGGAAGTGGCTTAGCTTTATCCAAGTTATCTAATGAAGCAAGAGACCTAATAAAGATTTACAAGGTTAGAGATGCTACACATAGCAAATTTCCTTGTGATGGTTCTCAAAGGGTTGCCTTGCATTTTTGTTAAGCTCCATGCTATACTCTCTAGTTCTGATAACCCCAGAAGTCTCTCTTCTATGTTACACTATTAATAGTGTGTGCATGTTCTATGATCTCTTTGAGGGCAAGTGTTGCCCTTGTAGATTCCGGGTTCTTAGCAATCCTTGTAGAAGAGAGGATCAGTGAATGAAGCCTGAGAGAATGAATGAATGGATCCTGATGGGATCACATCAGTCGTTAAAGTGAAACTGAAATCAATGGCCAGGGTCTTCCTTGGGCACAATCTCGGGAACTTCTTATTAGTGTGAATTATACTATTTCTCAAATTACTTTTTGATCTCTTCAAATTCAGTTTTACTTCTTAAAAATCTTAAAATTCAACCTGGACCTAATATGTAAATTTAGTCATCATTTAATTTATGTGCCACTTTCACATCAAATGAAACCTAGCAGCAGGAGTAGCTTGAATGCTTAAATATGTTAGGAAGACCACTTAGCAAAACATAAATGTTACTCAAAATGTAGTGATTAAACATGCCGCACTATGAAATCAACTCAGTTCAAAGCTTAATTCTCTCCAATCTGTTTCTTATTTCCTTTGCTCTTCTCATTTCCCATAAGATGCTCAGATATTTCTCCCTCAGTAACCATTAATTTGATTTAGTGAGACATTTGTTCTTCAATTGTTAACTCATGAACTATATCCAGAGTTCCTATGAGTTTTACCTATTATATTTAAAATACTGGAAGCCGTCTTCATTATCAGCTTTTAATGCTTAGCTGTTACTTGTAGACAGAATGCATAATAATCTGTATAATTATGTTGCTGGCAGACTATGCTTTTTTGCTCCTTTGGGTCAGGACAATCGACAATTCTCACCTCTTCCTGGATTTAATGCTGCCTTATAAAGAAACTCATCTCCTTATCATGATTTACACCAACTTAATTGATAATATCCACGGAGGTCCACAGACATGGCGCAAGCGTGACTCATGCGGTCAGTTTATGGAACTCATTCATACGTGTCATTTTCGGTCCAGAGTTCATTGCAAGAGTTGGATCTGAAAATGAGTAGCTATAAAAGGAGAGATCGCTGGTGATGATTACAGCACAGTAGTTGATTCCACGCCTTTTATTTGTTTAAAGCAAGAGAGGAAGATATTCCCACCGTTAACTAATCAACGTTCAGGCACAGGTCAGGTGAGGTTTGAGGTGCCAGCAGAAAAATTCATGAAGTCAACAGAATTAGAATTGCAGACAAAGTAACTGACAATTTGAGGTTACGTTTGAGATTTTACATCACCATCGTCCTTTTTAAATACATATTTTTAAATAGCCACTAAGGAATGTAAGCTAGTTCTTATTCCTGGCTGCTTGGTTACTGTTAAATTAGGGCATGTATAAAAGTATAGTGTGTCACAGCGACCTTATATTCTACTTTAAATTTATGTTTAATTGCAGCCAAAATGCTGGGCCAACAAATAACTTGCAATCTTCTGGCTTCTTTCGACAATGTTTTAAGTGAACCAGAGCAAAAGCTTAACAGCTCAGCGACACTACATGCTATAATGAGAAGTAAAGGGAAATAATCATATTTTGTTTCACCTTAGTGTACCTGCCTCAAAAATACTGACTTACGAATTAAATCAGCAATTTGCATGTAATGATAACTTGGGGATAAAAAGGCTATTATTAAAAAATATTTTGTCCTCCTTCCTGGAAAAAATATAAGCCTGGTGTTCATTAATCTGCTCTTTATTACCACTTCATAAATATATTTCAATGTTACCAAGTGATATTTCACAGCTACAACTCTAAAGGAAGTAAAGGACAATCATGCAAAAGTGGCAGGATTGTGTGAGCACAGTGGCTGAAACGATACTCTTCCTACAAATGCCAACAAATTTCAGTAACAGAACAATATTACCAATGAGAAACTCATGGTCCTGATATATTTTAGGGTTCGAAACTGTAAAAGATGTCATTTTTTGCTTTTCTGTAAAATGGATAGTGTAATGTATTAAATATGAGTACCATGCCCACTGCCTGGCTCAAAATAAAGATCTGGGGAAACAGTGGCCACCAAAACCTTCACCACCATGATCATTATCATCATCATCACCACCACTATAACTATCAAGGAGAAGCATAGGGGTCCAAGGAGAAGGCACACAGGCTTTGGAGCTGGACAATCTGGTTATGAGTCATGCTGACTCCAGGTCATTTCTGCTGTGTGGTCCTTGCCCACCCAGAGCACAGTTGGACACCTATGTAGCTTCATGTACAGCAGATTCTATCATACTTGAGAAAGAAACTCCTGGCCTGTAATAATAGTCACTGCAACATCTAGCAGGCAGGGCCAGAGAGATCTGAGTTGCAAACCTGGCGCTCCATTATTTCTGTCTAGTGGGCCCGGGGAAAGTTCCTCAAATTCTCAGAGCCTTAGTTTTTGTACTTATAAATTTACTATCTCAGTTTGGTTTCCACCAGAAGACCCTGAGAGGGATGTGGATTCAGGTAGTTTATGTGAGGATGATCTCAAGAAGCCCAACAGAGGGCGTGGGGAAGGCGAGGCAGAGAAGAAAGAAGCCAATGAATGGTGCATTCATGAGTGTAGGACAGCTGTGAACAGGTGGGCTCGATCACACTGGGGACCACAAAGAACATGCCTCAGAATCCCCCACTGGAGAGGAGGATGCTGCAGCATTTTTCTATTTACTTCCATCCACCTCTGGTGGAGGGTTGTCCCCAGCAGGGGAGTATTAAGCCCCCTTGGCACTTCTGGGTTGCATGAGCAAAACAAGCTCCTGGGATGTCAGAAGAAGCCCTCAGGCCTACAAAAGGAGGAGGAGGAGGAAGAGGAGGAGAGAACAGACCCTTGAGGTGGGAACTAGAAGGAGTCAGAAGACAGTTGGAGGAGAGAAGAAGGAGAAGGAGGAGAAGCAGGAGGAGGTGGAGGTCGAGGAGGAGGGGGGAGGTTGAGGAGAAGGGGAAGGAGAGGGTGGAAGGAGAAGGAGAAGTAAAAGGAACATGCCAAGAACTGTTCGCTGCAGGCAAGCTTGGGTGGGTCCAGGGCAGCATCGACATCTTCAACAGCACTCAGGATAACACTACCTAAGTGTCCAGGATACTGAGAGGTTGGAGATGATGACTGTAAAGTGCTTGGTCCCTGACAGGACCCAATGCGTGGGAATAGTGGTGGCAAAGACACCAGAGGAGAGGAGGATGCGCACTACCAAGTTTCTCCTCGCCTCTAGGTGTGCACAGGTGAGCTACTCTGCGGGGGCCACCTACATGGGTCCACTGTTGATAAACTGCCTGTGTGGTTTCAGAGATTTATTGACTTTGCAAAACAATGTGAGAGACTCAGCCCGGATGATGTGCAGGGCCGCATGATGGCCTTCGTGGGCCACTTCCTTCATAAATATATATACACACATATATATCATTTTAAGTTATATTTTATGACTGACTGAATAATTAATATTATACATTAAAGCATTGTCTTTGACAGGTGCACTTTCCTTCTGATTTTAAAAGAAATGAAAACATTGTCATGGACCACTAAAAGTATTGTGAGCCCAAGGCACTGTGTCTCTGCACCTAATGAATGAGTCGGCCATGGCCACAGGGAGAAGAGCTGCCCCAGAGAGTCACCCAGGCTAACAGTAGACACTGTATGCACAAAGCCCATTCTTATTGCAGCATAGCCTAATCTACACAAACAAATACAAGTGCCTTCCCATCCAGACACTATTCCTCTAGAGGTCCATTGGGTCCCTGTTTAAGTTTGCTAAAGGCCGCTGGGAGCAATATACCAGATATGGGTTGGCTTTTATTATGGGGATTAATTAGGTTAAAAGCTTACAGTTCTGAGGCTGTGAAAAGGTCCAAATCAAGGCACCATCAGAGATGCTGTCTCACTATGCTGTGGGCAATCAGGCACATGGCAGGGCAAAATGGCAGCTCTACCCAAATCAAGGCATCAAGCGAAGCTTTATCCCCGAGTTCAGCTGTGAGTGATCAGGCATATGGCTCAGCCTCTCCGGGACTTCTTCCCATGCCTCTGTGCTCCACTGATTCCAGCCTCCTGCTTCTGGGATCTCTTTCAGTCTCTCAGGGTTTCTCTGTCTCTGTGGCTTTTTTCTGTATGTCTCTGTATGTCTCTCCCATTTATAAAGGACTCCAGCAGGAGGACCAAGACCACTCTGAGTCACACCTCACTGAAGTAATCCAATCAAAGGGTCCCATACCCACAGGAATGGATTAGCTTCAAGAACATGATCTTTTCCAGGATCCACAAAAAGTTTCAAACTGTCAAAGTTCCTTTGCAAACAGAAACAAAAAGTATAACCGCAGGGCTACTCTCCTCCTTCTCATCGTCAGCAGCACCACCTCCACCCTATCAACACCACCTCCATCACTACTCTTTACGCGAGCTTCCCATATGACACATACTGTGCCAAATGGCTTGCATATATTATTTCACTTACTTCTTACGAGAACCATGCAAAGATGGTTATCGTATCACCATTCATCAGATGAGAAACTGAGGTTTAGGAAGGTGGAATTCGCACTGCCAGTGGCAGAGCCCAGGATTCTTACACAAATTCTGAATTCCTCCAATGGCCAATGATTTTTGCTGCACTTGCCAAAATCTGAAACATGGCATATCTATGGAAATATATCTACAGAGAAACATGTATATGCATACATACAGAAATATGCCTTTAATTTTTAACAGCTGTATTGACATACAATTCACATACCATACAAATTACGAATCTCAAGTGTACAGTTCAATGGTATTTAGTATGTTCCCAGGATTTTGCAATCATTGCCACAATTTTAGAAGATTTTCATTATCACAGAAAGAAACCCCATACCCATTAGAAGTCACTCCCCACCCCACCCCCACCTCCCCACAGCTCCTGGCAACCACTAATCTATTTTCTGTTTCTATGGATTTCCCTATATTGGACATTTCATATAAATGGGATCAAACAATGTAATCTTTTGTGTCTGGCTTCTTTCACGTAGCATAATGCTTTCGAGGTTCATTCATGTTGCAGTGTGTATCAGAACACTCCTTTTTATGGCTGAATAATTGTCCATTGTATGAATAGACCACATTTTGTTTATTCATTTACCAGTTGATTGATATTTAGCTTGTTTCCACTTTTTGGCTGTAATGAATAATGCTGCTATGAACATTTGAGTACAAGTTTTTAGATTTTAATTCTTTATTTGTATTATTTTCCATCAGATTGTTTTCATATAGCCCATGATAGCCTAAAGAGGGAATATACCTAAAGCTAGGGCCCTATAATGCAACTTTTCTAACAAATAAAGGGCACAAATAATTAGAACCCATTCAAAGCCTTATGAGGGACTAAAATCGAAGCTTTACGAGAAACAGCAAGAAGTCAGAGTCTAAATACATTTCTGAATATAACAATGAGAAAAAGTTATCCAGCATACCTTACTCTGGATATAGGGCACAATGCAGAACAACAGGATTGTTCCCGTTAGGGTGAAAGATGTAGTTGCTAAGACTCATCTTCCCAAGGTTAGAATCAGTTAGGCCCTAATTAGGATCCAAGTGTTTACATATATCTGCCTGACATTCACCCAGCAGCTAAGGAAAACCCTTCCAAAAGCAGTGCACTGACTTTTCTCAACTCAAAATGAATAAGTATAATTAAATACCATAAAAACCCCTCTTGATAACATCCTCTTTCACTCTCCACCTCCCATTTCCACTTAAGACTTTTTCAATCTTCAAAGCTACTTCTCCCATCAAGTTTTCTTGGATTTCCTCCAAATTGGAGTCACTCTTTTCCTCAAACCATACCACTAAGCATTTGGGGGCATCAAATAAGATTGGGGGCAGAAAAGCTCTTAAAACAGACAAGGTCTGTACCTGCAAGGAACTTACCCTCTGTTGAAAAAGATGGAGGCTAATCAAGGAGTATAATAATATAATCAAAAATATTTCATGGGAAGCAGATGTGGCTCAAGCAATTGGGCTCCTGCCTACCACATGGGAGGTCTGTCGTTCGGTTGCTGGTGCCTCCTAAAGAAGACAGCGAGCTGGTACGATGGGCAGACGCAGCAAGCTGACACAACAAGATGACGCAACAAGAGACACAAAAAGAAAAACATGATGAGAGACACAACAAAGCAATAAGCAGAGGTTCCTGGTGCCTCCTACAGAAGACGGGCAAGACAGCGAGCTGGCGTGACGGGCAGGTGCAGCAACCTGACACAGCAAGATGATGCAACAAGAGACACAGGAGGAAGAACATAATGAGAGACACAACAAAGCAAGGAACAGAGGTGTCTTAAGTGATTAGGCGTCTCCCTCCCACATTGGAGGTTCTGGGTTCAGTTCCCGGTGCCTCCCAAAGAAACAAAGAAGATGAACAGACAGCAAGTGCAAACAATGAGGAGGTGGGGAGAAATAAATCTTAAAAAAAAAAAAAACATTTCATGTAGAGAGATATGAACTTACTCTTTTGGTTATAAGCAAAAACAGTCATTGGAAAGTTGCAGTACAGTTGGCCCCAGGAGGAAGCAGAGATCATCATGATTCCATGCAGCTGCTTGACTGCACATGGCGGAACACAAACTGCCCGCCAAACATGCAAGCTTTAGGGAAACAACAACCTCTCTTCTGTTCAGCACTGCACATCCACCCCCTAGCTTCTGGCATATTGTAGGTACCCTAATTAAGGTTTCCCAGCTCCAATTCTAAAGTTAAGGAGAGAAAAACAGAGTGGTCAGCTCGGATCAGATGTCATCTTCGGATCCAATCAGCTGTCACTACACAAACGACAAATGTCTGTTGGGGCCCATCCCTCGGGATGGGAAGAAAGCATGGCTCTCATGGAGGAGGGCTGTCTACCATAACCCATGACCCATATAGACTGCAATTTCAGTTTTGCTCTTTTGGTATCACTATGATCCTCGAAAACCTTTCTGCATTCTCACTCACTCCCTTTTGGTTCCATAGCAGGTATTCATAAGAAGGTTGGTCAGGACTAATAATGAAATCTACAATCAAGAAATTAAACTCAAACCAAGTTAATACTCCCTGGTTATGTACCAACCAACTGAGCTACCAGATATCGATGCTTAAAAAAAAAAAAAAAGACATCCTTTACATACTATACTTCCATTGTTCAAAATACCTATAATTTCCTTAAATTGAATGCTTTGACCCAGGTGGAAAAACCAGTGATGGCTGCCTGTCACAGACACCTTCAGGAGCCAACAAGATACTGTTATTTTCTTTAGGACCTACTATCCACTCGCCAACCCACCGCACCCTGACTCCAGGGCTTGGCCTCCCATTTGTTCCATGTCACCCTACTGCCCTGGTCACAGCTCATCAAACTGGCCAAACACAGTCCTGCATCTGGGGAATGGACCTGCAGGGATGAAGGCTATTATTGGGTTCTGTGGGCAGTGGGGCCCATTTGATAGAACCTCTGAGGGGAGGCTCCTTTTCAGCCACCGTGGGAACTGGGAATCTCAGAAGGAAGGTGAACAGTGAAAGATGAATAAAGCAGATGTACAGCAATGAGAGAGTCTAAAATAGTACACGTAGAATTCTAATTTTAGGTTCCAGCCTTTTCCTGAAATCTAGTTTCATCTCTGCTCTTAGAATCCGTGGACATCCCCGTACACTTTTACAAAATATCCTCACCTACTTTGGGCCAGCTTAGGTTACTAATAACCAGAACCTTAACTAATACATACTGTTCTTGGAAGCCCTCACACAGCTTTTTTTTTTTTTTTTTTTTTTTTTTTTTTTAAAAACAATTTATTGAAGTATATCGTTCATACATGAACATACATGAACAATAAGTGTATAGTAAAAGTTGTGAAATTACGAAACAAACATGCACATCATAGTACAGGGCTCGCACATATCACCCCACCACAAATACCTTGCATTGTTGTGAAACATTTGTAACAAATTATGAAAAAAACATCATCAAAGCATTATTCTAACTATAGTTCTTATCTTACATTTGGTGTCTTTTTCTCCAAACCCACCGTATTGGTTTTTTGTTGTTGTTCATAAACCATATAATTTATCTAAAGTGTAGGATCAATGGCATTTGGTATAATCACTGAGCTGTGCAGTCATCACTTCAATCAATACTAGAGCATTTCACTACTCAAAAAAAAAATGCGAAAAAAACCACTATCATATCCATATGTTAGCGCTACTAATTACAAATCCTATGATGTGCTTTCACAATTTCTATTCATTTCCAAACATTTACAAGCAACTTTTTACCAGTTCTGAACAGATTAAACCGTAGCTTTCCATTCTCTAACCACATTGTAGTCTCTGGTGACTTCTATTCTAGCTATTATTAACTCCATGAGTTTGCTCATTTTATTTAGTTCATAACAGAGAAATCATACAATATTTGTCCTTTTGTGCCTGGTTTGCTTCACTCAACATGATGTCCTCCAGGTTCATTCATGTTGTCATATGCTTCACAACTTCATTTCTTCATACAGCTGAATAATATTCCATCATGTGTACTTACCACAGTTTGTTTATCCATTCATCAGTTGACCAACACCTGGGTTGTTTCCAGATCTTGGCAATTGTGAATAATGTCACTATGAACATCGGTGTGCAGGTCTGGTCATATCACTGCTCTCATTTCTTCTGGGTACATACCTAGTAGTGGTATTGCCACTAAGTTACATAGTAGATTGATATCTAACTTCCTTAGGAACTGCCAAACAGACTTTCACAGTGGCTGTACCATTCTAAATTCCCACCAGCAGTGAATAAGCGTTCCTACCTCTCCAAATCCTCTCCACAATTGTAGTTTTCTGTTTTGTTAATAGTGGCCATTCTAGCAGGTATGAAATGATATCTCATTGTAGCTCTAATTTGTATTCCCTAATAGCCAGTGATGTTGAACATTTTTTCATGTGTTTTTCACCATTTGTATTTCTTCATTAGAAAAATGTCTATTCAGGTCTTTTGCCCATTTTTCAATTGGGTCATTTGTCTTTTCATTGCTGAGGTGTAGGACTTTTTCATATATCATGGATATTAGATCCTTCTCAGATGTGTGATTTCCAAATATTTTTTTGCATTGAGTAGGCTGCCTTTTTACTGTCTTCACAAAGTCCTTTGAGGTACAGAAGTGTTTAATTCTGAGGAGGTCCCATTTAACTATTTTTTCTTTTGTTGCTCCTGCTTTGGGTGTAAGTTTTAAGAGACTCTCATCAACTACAGGTTTTATAGATATTTCCCTACATTATCTTCTAGGAGTTTTAAGGTCTTGGCTTTTATGTTTAGGTCTTTGATCCATTTTGAGTTGATTCTTGTATAGGGAGTGAGATAGGAGTCCTCCTTCATTCTTTTGGTTATGGATATCCAGTTCTCCCAATACCATTTGTTGAAGAGACTGTTCTGTCCCAGAAAAGTGGACTTGGTAGGCTTATCAAAAATCAGTTGACAAAAGGTGAGAGTCTATTTCTGAATTTCCAATTTGATTCCATTGATCAAGGTATCTATCTTTATGCCAATACCATGCTGTTTTGACCACTGTAGGCTTATAATACACTTCAAGGTCAGGAAGCATGACTCCTCCAACTTTGCTCTTCATTTTTAGGATGTTTTTTGCTATCCGGGATCCCTTTCCCTTCCAAATAAATTTGGTAATTGACTTCTATTTCTTTAAAGTTTGTAAAGTTTCTAATTCTATTTCTGAATTTTGATTGGTATTGGATTGAAGATATAAATCAATTTGGGTAGAATTGACATCTTCACAAAGTTTAGTCTTCCAATCCATGAAAATGGAATGTCTTTCAATTTCTTTAGGTTTTCTTTGATTTCTTTTAGCACTGTTTTGTAGTGTTCTGAATACAGATCCTTTACTGTATTAGATTAATTCCTGGTTAGATTAATTAATTCCTGGTTAGATTAATCCCTAATTATTTGAGCCTTTTTGTTGTTATTGTATTTGGAATTTTTTCTCGATTTCCTCCTCAGCTGGCTCATTAGGGTACAGGAACGCTACTGATTTTTGCATGTTGATCTTGTATCCTGCCACTTTGCTGAACTCATTTATTACTTTTAATAGCTTTGTTGTAGATATTTCGGAATTTTCTAAATATAGGAACATGTCATCTGTGAATAGTGAGAGTTTTACTTCCCCTTGCAATTTGGATGCCTTTTATTTTTTTCTTGCCTAATTGCTCTAGGTAGAACTTCTAGCACAATGATGGATAACAGCGGTGACAGCGGGCATCCTTGTCTTGTTTCTGATCTTAGAGGAAAAGCTTTCAACCTCTCCCCTTTGAGTACAATGTTGGCTGTGGGATTTTCATATATGCCCTTTATTATGTTGAGGAGCTTTCCTTCTATACCTATCTTTTGAAGTGTTTTTATCAAGAAAGGATGCTGGATTGTGTTGAATGCCTTTTGTGCATCCATCAAGATGACCATGTGGTTTTTTTCCCTTCAATTTTTAATGGGGTGTATTACGTTAATTGATTTTCTCATGTTGAACCACTCTTGTATACTAGGAATAAAATCCACTTGATCGTGATTTATAATTATTTTAATATGCTGTTGGATTCAATCTGCAAATACTTTGCTGTGAATTTTTGCATCTACATTTATTAGAGAGATTGGTCTCTAACTTTCTTTTCTTGAGTATTTTTATCTGGCTATGGTATTAGGATGGTGTTGACTTCATAAAATGTGTCAGGTAATTTTCCCTCCTTTTCTATATTGTGAAGAGTTTAAACAGGATTGGTATTAATTCTTCTCGAAATGTTCAGTAGATTTCACCTGTGAGGCCATCTGATCCTGGACATTTGTTTGGAAGACTTTTATGGCTGATTCAGTCTCTTTATTTGTGATTGGTTTGTTGAGTTCCTGTATTTCTTGTAGAGTCAATGTAGGTTGTTTGTGCATTTCTAAGAATTTGTCCATTTCATCTAGGTCATCTAATTTGTTGGCATACAGTTTCTCATAATATACCCTTATGATCCTTTTTATTTCTGTGGAGTCCATCACAATGTCCCCCCTTTCATTCCCAATTTTATTTATTTGCATCTTCTCTCTTTTTTCTTTGTTAGTTTTGGTAAGGATTTGATGATTTTATTGATTTTGTCAAAGAACCAACTTTTTTTTTTTTTTTAATCTTTATTGTTTTTTGTTTGGTTGGTTTTCTTAAATTCTCAAGTTCATTTATTTCTGCTCTAATCGTTATTTCTTTCTTTCTGCTTGTTTGGGATTGAGTTGCTCTTCTTTTTCTACTTTCTCCAGTTGTTAAGTTAGATCTTTGATTTTAGCTCTTTCTTCTTTTTTTTTTAAGATTTTATTTATTTATTCATTTATCCCCCCCCTGCTGCTTGCGCTCGCCGGGTCAGCCAACTACGCCATGTGGGCGGGCCCGCCCCCACCAGGAGGCCCGGGAACTGAACCCGGGGCCTCCCACATGGTAAACGGGAGCCCCACTGATTGAGCCACAGCCGCTTCCCTATTCTTTTTTAATATAGGCATTTAAGGCTATAAATTTCCATCTCAGCACTGACTTCGCTGTATTCCATAAGTTTTGATAAGTGTGTACACTGATTATTCTAATTGGAGTATGCTATGCCTCCTGGATATATATATTCATGTCTTTCAAAAGAGTTGGTAAATTTTCAGCCATTATTTCCTGAAATACTCTTTCTGTGCCTTTTCCCTTCTCTTCTCTTTAGGGTACTCATATAACATGTATGTTGGTGGGCTTTGTGCTATCATTCAACTCCCCGAGCCTTTGCTCAATTTTTTCCATTCTTTTCTCTCTGTTCTTCTCTCTTTTCAATTTCAGTTGTTCTTTTCTCTACGTTGCCGATACTTTCCTCCATGATTTCCAATCTGTTGTGTGCCTCTATTGTATTTTTTTTTTAGGAGGTACCAGGAATTGAACCTGGGACCTTGTACATGGGAAATAGGCACTCAACCACTGAGCTACATCAGCTCCCCTATTATATTTTTAATCTCATTTATTGTGTCTTTACTCCCATAAGCTTTGTTATTTTTCTATCCAAGATTTCAATTTTTTCTTTGTGATCATCCAGTGTCTTCTTAATGTCTTTTATTTCTTTAGCCATGTTGTCCTTCAACTCCATGGTTTGATTCAGTAGATTTGTATGAACCTTGTTGAATAGCTATTTCAAGTCCTGTGCCTCATCTGGATCTTTGATTTGTTCCTTTGCCTGAGTCATATCTTCCTTTTTCTTACTATGGTTTGTAATTTTTTGCTGATATCTAGGCATCTGATTCTGATGCTGAGTTTACTCTGATGTTCAGTTTCTCTCTTGCTTGGGATTTACTGTTATTAGCTGTGTGCTACACTGTTCTTTGACTCTTGATTCAACTTGTTCTAGATATTTAGGATTGCCTGTTTAACTACTAAACCCAGGGCTAAGGACCCAGTAATGGAGTATAGGTCAATTTCCAAGGGACTTGGAGAGGGTGGCAGTAAAGGCAACTGATTGACTCCTTTATTTATTATTATTTTTCCTTTTTCATGCACTTTTCTTGTCTGCCAGCAAATGGTGCTCTTTGGCAGACTTCTCAGCTCAGACCCCAGCTGCTAGAGAGAAATGCATTCAGTGTAATTCTGTGGTACAGGTGGTACAGAAGCAATGTCCTCAGGGCTGGCCAAGCCTCACAAACAAACTTTCTCAGAGGCTGTTCTCTACCCTTGGCTGGCCACACCCTCCCTCCCTCTGCCTCCTCAGCAACCAGCCCAGGGCAGTAGGGAGGGTATTTGAGAAGGCAAATTATCTTTAGCTTCCGGCAGGCTCTCAGTGCAAACAATGTCAGGGTCCCACCCAGCCTAGAAGTGTGTGACCCTTCCAATGCAGTAGACCAAGTTCGCTGGCCAAAATCTGAATCTGCTGTAGGCTCTGTCTCTCCCTCTCCATTTCTTGGAAAAGAGGACCCTTGCAACCACCTCAGTCCTCAGCCACTGCAGTTCACAGCCACTGCAGTCTGGCAGTCCATAAACTGTTGTTTGCTCTGAGGGTGCCAGCTGCTGCTTCTGCAGCTTTACTCACGGGGTTTTTCAGCCAGCTGAGACTACTTTCCTTGACCCCTCTCTCTTCTGGATAGTGTTTTGCCTTCCCCGGGTATCCTGAGCCCCAGGATCAGGACCTCTGGGGAGAGAGCCCCAGAACATCCCTCCAGACAGTCTCTGCCTGTCCTCTATTTTTCCTGGGAGAGAAGTGATCCCTCTTCCTCTCTAAGCCTCCAACTTCCTGGAAGTCCTTACAGTGGGTGATAAAGGACAAATTTAGGGAGTTTCATACATTCCTTCATGGGCATTTATTATCTATAATCAAACTATAAGTCATTTGAGTGTCAGTCCCAACATAATTCTGGGACTGTAGTTTATGGTCAAGGTGTCATTCAGTGGAAAAGAGGGAATGGGATCACTCTATTAGGGCTAGTCAATGTTTCATGGTGTTTGATGGATTTGCACTAAATCCTACTTGCCATCCACCCCCAGCCCATACCAAAAAGTTCCTAAGAGAGCTCCATGCACAAAGAAAAACAGCAAAATAGACAATAAGGTTCTATTTCTCTTTTGAACCTTACTGGGTCTGTTTCTAACAACCCCAGATGAAGCCTGGAGCAACTGGCAAGAAATGTAAAGGTTTGAGTCTTTAGGCCATCACTGTGCTGCACCCACGGTCTGCTGCATGGGCACACATGGTTGGTCCATTGGAGGGTAGGCAATTTTGCTGGCAGCACCCACTTCCCCACACTTCAACCTCAGCAACTGAGACCTTCTTCATGGCTTAAGCAGCTGCCTCCATCCCAACTCTGATATCAAGGACATGCTGGGAAGACACATCACACTCCAGCAGGATCACAGCCCCTATGCTTCCTGGAAACTCCAACTCCAGCATTCTCCCTGAAGATTCAAAAAGGGAACTGTTTTCAGAGCAGTCCTTAAAACACAAAATGATTATGAAAACCATTATGGTTCAAGAGAAGCAAGGACAAAGAACGCAAAGATCCGTGAAAGTGAAGGTGCAGCACATGCGTTCTCAATGGGGTGGTATCACCAGCAAGGGGATGTAAATTGATTCTTGATTCAGGTAAACAAAACTACTCTTTATATGCAGACAAAACTGTGTGCAGGCTGGCTGTTAATAACTCCCAGCTGGCCCTTCACCCTGAGAATTGCCTTTTGCAAAAGGGGACCACCTTTCCCAGGGAGATTATGCTCCTACTTACATTTTTTCAATCTCTTTCCTCCATGCTTTGCTCCATTTCTATGAATACTGAACTAGTCCATATACTTCTACTTTTTGCACCCTCTTTCCCCAAATCCACTGTCTGCTTTCCAATCTACACCTCTTCTTTACAGTTTCCTAACTTTTGCAAGCACCACTTCCATCTGAATACTCTATTAGTTTATATGCCTTTTCTGTCTATTATTCTCATAAGCAATCTGAGGGAGAGAAACTCGCCTCATTCCCTTTTGTCCTCCCAGGACTTATCATGTTTCCTGGAAGTAGCAAGTGTTCAATAAATATTAGATCCATCAGAGTACTTTACAGAACATCTTTACAAGATCTTTGGGCAGACTGCACCCTATGAACTAGAGAAGACCACAAACCAACTCCCAATTGTTTCACTGTTGAGTCTCCTCACTGAAAAGACTGAGTTCTAGTTATTCTTGTGCTCTCACTAGTACCAAGACTCAGGAAAATAAAATACCTCAATACTCTATCCAAGTTATAATCTAATTGTCAGAAATAGACCATTTTAAAAATAAGTCAAGGGACTTCTGGGGAAGATGGCAGAGTTGGGAGCTCCAGGACTCAGTCCATACACCAAAACAACTATTAAACAAGCAGGAATGGTCTGAAACAACTATTTTGAAACTCCAGAGGCCAGAAAAACACTGCACAGCATCCAGGGAAGAGTGGGAAGAAAAGAAGGGTAAATTATAGTAAAGAACTGTAAATTGCTCTCTCTGCACAGTGGCTACAAGTGCCCATCCCTCACTCTTGTGGCAGGCTGCCACAGATTCCAGTCCCTGGCTAGTTTGCTGGTGACAGAAAGGGACAGAAAACTCCTCTTACCAAGAACAAAGGTGTGCATGGCTGATCACATGGTTTTATATTAGTGATTTCAGATCAATGAGTCCCAGCTCTGAGGGCAGCTATTGTTTCAACCCTCTCTGGACAAAGGGAGAGTCAGTGGAGATTTAAAGACCCAGTGCTTCCTCAGGGCTGTAGGGGAAGAACAGCTGAAGGGCTGCATTTGCTAAGCAGGCCAGGAAAGCTTAGCTTTAGTGAGCCATTGGAGTTTTTCGCGCCCTCCTGACCCACTTCATAGGGCACTTTGAGCCGGTCTGTGCCCCCTGCTTGGGTCTCCAGCACTATTTTGGCTGGGAAAGTCCTCCCCAAGGTGAACCTCCACCCAGAATTTGCCCTCCAGGCAAAAGTAGGGTGAAACAATGTAAAGAATGTAAAAAACTATAGAGGCAGACAGTCTGGAACAAAAGCCTGCGAGCTTCAGATACCCAGGAGAGGAAAAGTCTGTCCCCTGGAAAACAGATGGGACAACCAAACTCCTGTAAACAAGGGAACTCTAAAACAAGCAAAAGCCCAGGAAAAGACAGAGGCCCACTAAGACAGGGAAAACCCTGCACAGTACATTCACTTTGGGCAGACCTTCCTGATAGGAGAGCCGAAGTTCAAGAAAATGTATGTCATCACTAGCTGGTTACAAAACCAAGAAACAGACATCCCAGGGAGTAAATACCAGAGTTAACATTTTAAATATTAAAATGTACAGTGTCGGGAAGCGGCTGTGGCTCAATCAGTAGGGCTCCCATTTACCATATGGGAGGCCCCGGGTTCGGTTCCCGGGGCCTCCTGGTGAAGGCAAGCCCGCCCGCACGGTGCGGTTAGCTGACCCAGCGAGCACAAGCAGCAAGGGGGGGATAAATGAACAAATAAATAAAATCTTTAAAAAATAAAAATAAAATAAAATAAAATGTACAGTGTACAAAAAAAGAGTACAAGACAAAGAAACAGGAAATGATGGCCCATCCAAAGGAAGAGGATAAAAATACAGAATATACTGATGAAGAAGACAAGAATGTGGATATATCAAACACAGACTTTAAAATAATTATTATTATTATTATTATTTTTTACCGGGAGGTCCCGGGAATCGAACCCGGGTCCCTCCTTATGGGAGATGGACGCCCAACCAGTTGAGCTACATCCGACCCCATAGACTTTAAAATAATGATCTTAAAAATGCTTAAGGAGATGAAGGAAAGTATGGAGAAAGAACTACAGGGTTTCAGGGAAACAATGAATGAACAATATGAGAGTCTAAGTAAAGAGAAATTTTTAAAAGGAACCAAACAAAAGTACTGGAGTTGAAGACCACAAGAACTGAAATGAAAAAAAAAAAAAAAGGTCAAGAAGGGTTTCAAGGGCAGAATGAAACTGGCAGAAAAAAGAAGCAGTGAACTTGAAGACAAGACACTTGAAATGAGTCAGGCTGAGAAGCAGAAAGAAAAAAGAAATCTTAAAATAAAAAATAGCCTAAGACAACTAAGGGACACCATCAAGTGTACCAATATACACATTATGGGAGTTGCAGAAGGAGAAGAGAGAGAGAAAGGGGCAGAAGGAATAGCCAAAGAAATAATAACAGAGAACTCCCCAAACTTAGCAAAAGATGTGAATATACACACCCAAGAAGCTCAGAAAACACCAAATAGGATAAACATAAAGAAAAATACATGCCATCATATATTGATTACACAATTAAATGCAAAGGACAAGGAGAGAGTTCTGAAAGCTACAAGAGTAAAGCAATGTGTTACATATAAGGGAGTCCCAATAAGACCAAGTGCCAATTTGTCATGAGAAACCATGGAGGCAAGAAGGCAGGGGGCTGAAATATTTAAAGTGCTAAAAGAAAACAACCATCAATGAAGAATTATATATCCGGCGAGACTCGCTTTCAAATAGGAGGGCGAGATTAAGACATTCTCAGATAAACAAAAGCTAAGGGAGTGAGTTCATCACCACTAGACCTGCCCTACAAGTAATGCTGAAGGGGGTTCTTCAGAATGAAATGAAAGGACACTAGATAGTGGTTCAAAGCAGCATAAAGAAATAAAGACCTGTAATAAAGGTAACCACTTGGGTAATTATAAATGCTGGTATTATTGTATTGTATTGCTTGGTATGTAACTCCACTTCTTATTTCCTACAGGTGCTAAAATGCACATGCATAAAAAGTGTTGATAAATCTAGGATTTTTGGACACACAATGTACAAAGATAGAAGTGGTAACAAGTATAAAAAATTGGTAGGGGGACAAAGGGGTATAGGAAACGTATAGGTACATGCTATTGAAGTTAAGTTGGTACCAAATCCAATAAATTATTATCTATTTAGAATGCTAAATTTTAACCCTGTGGTAACCACAAGGGAAACAGATGAAAAATATATCCAGATAGAAATGAGAAGGCACTCAATATGGTACAACATAAGAAAGCAAATAAATACAAAAATGAATTTAACAGAAGTTAGGGACAAAAAAAGTATAAGATTTACAAAGCCTAAATAGCAAAATGGTAGATGAAAGACCTGCATTATCAGTAGTGACTTGAAATGTAAACGGATTAAACTCTCCAGTCAAAAGGCAGAGATTTAGAGAATGGATAAAAAAGCATAACCCAACTATATGCTGTCTGCTAGAGACTCATCTTAAAGCCAAAGATACAATTAGGTTGACAGTAAAAGGATGGGAAATATATATACCATGCAAGTAGTAACCAAAAGAAAGCTAGGGTAGCTATACTAATATTGATAAAATAGACTTTAAGTCAAAAACAGGTATGAGGGACAAAGATGGTCATTACATACTGATAAAGGGGACAAGTCAACAGGAAGATGTAACAATTATAAATATTGACATATTTGAAGGAAGAAATTGATGGTTCTACCTTAATAGCAGGAGACTTTAACACATCACTCTCAATAATGGATAGAACATCTAGTCAGAAGATGAATAAGAAAGGAGAGGACTTGAATGATACACCACACCAACTGGACCTAAAAGACATATATAGAACACTGCACCCAACAAAAACAGAATACACATTCTTCTTGAGTGCATATGAATCATTCTCCAGGATAGACGATATATTGGGTCACAAAACGAGACTCGATAAATTCAAAAATATCAAAGTCATACAATCTATATGATTTGACCACAACAGAATGAAGCTAGGAGTCAGTAACAAGGGGAGAAATGGAATAGTCACAAATATGTGGAAAATAAACAACATAATCTTAAATAACCAATGGGTTAAAGAGGAAATCAGAAGAGAAATTAGGAAATATCTTGAGGCAAATGAAAATACAACATACCAAAACTTATGGGAAGCAGCTCTGAGAGGGAAATTTAAAGCTCTAAATGCTTATATTAAAAAACAAGAAAGGCTTCAAATCAGACACCTTACCTCAAAACTGGGAGAACTAGAAAAAGAAGAGCAAACTAAACCCAAAGCAATCAAAAGGAAGGAAATAAAGATTACAGTGGAGATAAATGAAATAGAAAAAAAATTGGGAGAATTAACAAAACCGAAAGTTGGTTCTTTGAAAAAAATCAATAAAATCAGCAAATCTTTTTTTTTTTTTTAAAGATTTTATTTATTTATTCATTTATCCCCCCCTTGCTGCTTGTGCTCGCTGGGTCAGCTAACCACGCCGTGCAGGCGGGCTTGCCTTCACCATATGGTAAACAGGAGCCCTACTGATTGAGCCACAGCCGCTTCCCAAATCAGCAAATCTTTAGCTAGATTGACAAAGAAAAAAGAGATCAGATACAGGTAATGAATATCAGAAATGGAAAGGCGGCATTACTACTAATACCCTGCTGAAAAGCAAAGGATTATAAGTGGATACTATAAACATGTGTATTCCGATAAATTAGGTAAACTAGATGAAATGGATAAAGTCTTAGAAACACACAAACTACCTACATTTTCAAGAACAGAAAATCTCAGCAAAACAATTACTAGTAAAGAGATTGAATCAGCAATCAAAAACCTCCCATAAGAATGCTCTTTCATGAATTAAAACAAATGAATGACATTATTATACGGTGTTAATAATAGGGTGGTATATGGGGAAAATACACTTAATGTTAACTATGAACTATAGTTAACAGTAATATTTTAATATTGTTTCATCAATTGTAACAAAGGTACTACACTAATGGAGAGTGTCAACAATGGGGGCAGGTAACATGGGAACATTGTATTTTTATATGAAATTTCTGTAAACCAACAACTTCTCTAATTAAAAAAAAAAACAAAAAAAAAACAACAACAACAAAAGCCCAGGACCACATGGTTTCACAGGGGAATTCTACCAAACATTTCAAGAAGTCTTAACTCCAGTTCTGCTCAAACTTTTCCAAAAAATTAAAGAGAAGAGAACAATCACTAACTCATTCCATGAAGCCAGTAACACCCCCATACAAAAGCTGGATAAAGATACTGCAAGAAAAGAAAAGTACAGACCAATATCTCTTACGAATATAGATGCAAAAATCCTCAACAAAAAACTATCCACTCAAATACAACAGCATATTAAAAGCATTATACATCATCATCATCAAATGGGATTTATCCTTTGTATGCAAGGTTGGCTCAACATAAAAATATCAATTAATGTAATACACCATATTAACATAATGGACAAAAACCACATGAAAAATGGAAAAGCCCATCATCAAATTTATACGGAAGTCTAGGTGTCCCGTATAGTTAAAGCCATCTTGAAAAAGAAGAACAAAGTTGGAGGACTCACACTTCCTGATCTTAAAACATAGTACAAATCCACAGTAATCAAAACAGCATGATATTGGCACAAGGACAGACACAAGGACCAATGGAATAGAATTGAGAGTTCAGAAATCAACCATTTATGGCCAACTCATTTTTGACAAAGTGTCAAAGATCACTCAATTGGGAAAGAATAGTCTCTTCAACAAATGGTGCTGTGAAAACTGGATTTCCACTTGCAAGAAAAAGGAGGATCCCTACCTCATACCATATACAAAAATCAGCTCAAAATGGATCGAAGACATTAATGTAACAACTAGAACTATCAAATTCCTAGAAGAAAATGTAGGGAAGCATCTTGGGGACCTTGTGTTAAGCAATAGTGTCTTAGAGTTTATACCCAAAGCACAAAGAACAAAAGGCAAAAAACAGATAAATGGTATCTCATCAAAATAAAAAACTTTTGCTCTTCAGAGGGCTTTATTATGAAAGTAAAGACTTCCTACACAATGGGAGAGAACATTTGGAAACCATACATCCAATAAAGGATTAATATCCATTATATATAAAGAAATCCTTCAACTTAAAAATGAAAAGACAAACAACCTGTAGCAGTTTGGCAGTTTGATATAGTTATGAATTCCAAAAACAGATATTGGATTATGCTTGTAAACTTGTCTGTTCATCTGGGCATGATTAAATTATGATTAGGGCTTTGATTGGGTCACATCAGTAGGGTATTGAGCCTTGCCCCTTGATAGGTGGGGTCTCAAAGATAAAAGACATGGCAAAGGACAGAGTTGGAGTTTTTGAGTTGGAGTTCTGATGTTGGAATTTTAATGCTGGAGCCCAGGGAAGCAAGCAGACAGAGGAGCTTGGTCATGAGGAAGGAGAGAAGGCCCCGGGAAGAGATAAGCCATTCACCTGATAGTCTACAGTTGGCTTTGTGGAGAGAACAAGCAGCTGAACCCGGAGAGAATCAAGCCCTGGGAAGAGAGGAGCCCAGGAAGCCGGAACCCTCACAGACTTTGGTGAGGGAAGTAACTTATGCTTTATGGCCTGGTAACTGCAAAATTCTACCCCAAATAAATACCCTTTAAAAAAACCAACTGATTTCTGGTATTTCACATCAGCACCCTTTGGCTGACTAATACACAACCCAATTAAAAAATGGGCAAAAGACTTGAACAGACATTTATCCAAAGAAGATATACAAATGGCCAGAAAGCACATGAGAAGATGCTCAACATCATTAGCCATCAGGGAAATGCAAATAAAAACCACAATGAGATACCATTTCACACCTATTACAATGGCTACTATTTAAAAAATGGAAAATAACAAGTGTTGGAGAGGATGCAGAGAAATAGGAACCTTCATTCATTGCTGGTGGGAATGTAAAATGGTGCAGCTGCTGTAGAAGACAGTTTGTTGGTTCCCCAGAAAGCTCAGTATAGAACTACCACATGACCCAGTAATCCCACTACTAGGGAATACCCAAAAGAATTAAAAGCAGGGAATCAAACAGATATTTGCACACCAATGTTCATAGTGGCATTATTCAAAATTGCCAAAAGATGGAAGCAACCCAAGTGTCCATCAACCAAAGAATGGATAAATAAAATGTGGTATATACATACAATGGAATATTATTCAGCTGTAAAAAGGAATGGAGTACTGATACACGCGACAACATGGATGAACCCTGAAGACATCATGTTGAGTGAAATGAGCCACACACAAAAGGACAATATTGTATGATCTCACTGATTTGAAACATTAGAATAAGCAAAGTCATAGAGTCAGAATCTAGAATAAAGGTTACCAGGGGATGGGCTGGGTTTAGGGAATAGGAGGTTAAGCCTTAAAATGTACAGGATTCCTATTTGGAATGATGGAGATGTTTTGGTAATGGATGGTGGTAATGGTAGAACAGCATTGTGAACACAATTAACAGCACTGAAATATACACCTGAAAGTGATTAAAAGGGGAAATGTTAGATTGTATATATGGTTACAGAATAAAAACTTTCTTAAAAATCCATGGAACTACTCTACTCACACAGTGAACCCTAAGTTAAACCATGGACTTTATTTAATAGCACAATTACACAAATGTGCTATCATCAATTGTAACAAATATTACACACCAATGCAAGGTGGTGGTGGTGGGTGGTATATAGGAATGCTGTTTTTTATGCATGATTGTTCTATAAACACACAACTTCTCTAAAAAAGAAAAAAGGAATATAAAATAAGTCAAATATTATGAGAAAAGACATCAGCATGTACATAGGTGTATCTAAATCCAAGTGCTGAACATAAATAAAATGTAAGTAATACTCTTGCAGAGTACCTACACTTTACAGAGTTGTTTCATGTACACCGTATTTTGTCGGACTCAGACAGCCTACATACTATTTTACTCATTTTAAAGAGGATGAAACTATTTAACAAGTTCAAACGGCTCCTTCAAGGTCACAGTGTAATGTACGGAGAACAGAACTCAAACCCAAGTCTATGTCTAGTCCATTGGTTCTCAACCAGTGGACTTGCCCCCCAGAGGACATTAGGCAAGGTCTGTAGACAATTTTGTTTGTCACAACTGCGGGGGGAGTGCTTCTCCTAATCTGGTGGATGGAGGCCAGGGATGCTGCTAAGCATCCTACAATGCACAGGGCAGCTCCCCACCCCCATAAGAGTTATCCAGCCCAAAATGTCATCAGTGCAGAGGTTGCGAAACACTGGTCTAGTCCAATATGTTAGCTATCATATCATATTTCTTTGAAGAGACAACCTGGCTCTAAATGAGTATGGAGCTATAAAAACTTTGGCCACAGAGCTGTACTTTCCGAATTGAGAGCCGCAAGCCATATGCAGCTGTTGAGCACAAGAAACATGTCTACTCTGTAGTAGATATGCTGTAAATATAAAACACACTCTGGATTTTAAAGACTTCATATGACATAAAGCATATAAACTATCACTTCAATATTTTTATATTGATTGCACGTTGACATGATAATATTTTGGATCATTGAGGTAAATGAAACATACAATTAAAATTAACTTCAGATTTTTTTTCTTCCTTTACTGTGGCTACTAGAAAATTTCAAATTCTCAATTGGCTTGCACCTGTGGCTTGCAATATATTCCTTTGGACATCAGTGCTATAGACATTGCTGCTAGAGAAAATACCTAGTTGAAACAGTATGTATCATATCCATTATGCAAAGTAGCATGAGAACAGGCTATTTCAAAGCAGTCTCCCAATTCCATATGCATTTGTGACAAACAAAATGATGCGCCCCCCCCCAAGATGTCCACAGCCTAATCCCCAGAACCTGTGAATATGTTACCTTACTAGGAAAAAGGGACTTTGCAGATGTGATTAAGTTAAGGGTTTGGAGATTGGGAGATCATCCTGGATTATCTGAGTGGGCTCCTTATAAGGGAAAGAGGGAGGCCAGCACCAGGAGAGTAAGAGAAGATAGAGTGATGGAAGAAGAGTCAGAGAAAAACTGGAAGATGCTACACTGCTGGCTTTCAAGATCGAGGAAGGACTGCAGATGGCTCCTATGAGCCAGAAAAGGCAAAGGTGTGGATTTTCCCCTCAAGTCTCCAGAAAGAATGTAGTGCTACCGTTAGATACCTTGATTTTAACTCAGGGAAACCTATTTTGAACTTCTGACCTCCAGAACTGTAAGGTAATACATGTGTGCTGTTTTAAGTCACAAAATTTCTGGTAATTCTGGTTACAGCAGCAAGAGGAAACTACTGCAGCATTATACATACATCCAGGTGGGTTATGTTGCACATCAGTCCTCCTTCAAAATTGAAGATTACCAAAATATATGATTCCAGGTTAGGAAGTAGAAATCGATAGGACTCGGTTTAAAGACACTCACTGATAGCTATACATTCTGGGGTTCTATACCGTCTCCATAATTATGATACAATGCATTCCCTAATACTACTTTACCTCATGTGTTATTGTAAATTGAATAGGGCCCATCATGGTTACATTGATTTGTACAATGTTCTTGGTGCCACAGGTAGAAATCACTGAAGAGTAAAAGAAGAGGAGGCTAAGGAATAAATATGAATTTTCCTATATAACAGAGTTTCTTCGTACACAATGCCCTGCCTCGTAGTTAAGTGCATGGGCATTACCCAACCCAGGCAATTGAGATTCCCTGCATAAAAGCAAATTGCGGTGAGCAAACAACACATTACATAGATGAGGAAGGCATTTTCTCTAAACACCTCAGTGGAAGTAGAAGCATGGTCACTGTGAGTCCCTCTGCTTTCCTATAACATTTAAACTCATGTGATTACCAGGCTGACGTCTTTATTTGAAGACCAGCACTGTTCACAGTCCTCTGGGAATGAGTGGATAGCTGGAGAGTTAATCTTTTGGCTCCTATCGCTTTTCATGGAAGGTGGGCTTCAGTAAAAAAGAAAAATAAAATAGGAGGGATTAATAACACACTAATCTCCTTAGTAACTAAACTAATTTATGAGAACTATAAACTTTAATCTATCTCCAACTTGAAAAGCAGAGAACATAAGTCAACCAGAAAAGTATTTATGGCTAGCTACCAAAATTAAAATTGATTCTTTTTTGGGCAGAAGTAGCAAGAGCCTTGGACTGGGGGTGGGGAAGACAAGGGATCTAGTCCCTATTCCGGAACTGAGATTCTGAGCAGGTTTAAGCTGCCCCTTGGGCTTTCAAATCTTGGTTTCTCCACTACAATCTTAGAATATTGAACCAGTTGGGTGACCCAAAGGCTCTTTTGAGCTTAAAAAAAAAAAAAACAACACCTATGGTTAAACATTAATATAGGCTTGTCTTAGTAATTTCAGATTTACTAAAGTAGAAAATATAATGTATAAAGGCATTTAAAGCCTAGGTTGTATCCTCAGCAAAGCATGGCAGGTGACTCAATGAAAAAGAGCAGCATTGATTTGTCTTACAGTTTATTTATTGTTTACGGATTTCATGTCTTCACTTGGCTTGTAGTAACAATGTTGACAAGGATTACTGCCCTTTAACAAAAATAATTTGTATTATGTTTGGCCAGAAATCTGTGTGTGATGAAAAGTATGATCCAAACAACAAATCGACATCAGCTTCGGCAGCTTTGCCACCTCCCTTCTTCCTCACAGTCCCTTCCCCCTTTTCCTATCCCTCTCCAATATCATTAGTCAAAACCAAGGCTTAACTATAAATAGGCACTGGAATTGACTTAACTAACTTTGACATGGGGGGAAAGGGCTGGGGTAGGTTCCAGCTTGGCTGCATTTAGCTTCATTCCTGAAGATTTTCCAGCAAGGTCTAAACCTCCTGCTGCCCTCTTCCTTCTCCTTTGTAGACTTCACTGTTCTGCATTATAACTTGCAGGCAGCACCTTCCTTTGCTCTACATCCTACTTTGAAGGACAATCGGCTTCATCTCCTAATTTGTGACATGCAATGCCTGTGCTCAGTCCCACAGAAATAATACATAGTCATACAGAGATGTCTGTGTAGGTTATTCAAAAATGTCTAGAAATTTCAGTCACTGAGTAATACTCCAAAATGAAATTTAGCTAAAAATGAAGCAGTTTTATGCAGGCCTTTGTTACAAATACAAGAAGCAGAAGCACCACCACCAGCAGCAAAAGGATAATCAAGTTCGGGAAGGGAGATGATAATATAAGATGACGCTATATCAACAAGAGCAATGAAAAACACTCAAGGTTTTTAAAAAACTTTCTTCCATGGCTTCTGGTCAAGAAAGAGTTTTAAATTCATGCTATGTGGTGCCTCCCTTACCCCAAACATGTGGCTGTGATAAATAAAAAAGACAATGCCAGAATACGAACTAAGACAAACTTTCCCAGGGACCAGTAGAGGTGAGTGTGTGCTGAAGACACAGCCTGCTGGGTGCTGTGCCCCAAATCAGGCAGTGGGAGCCGGGGGGATAAAAAGTCTTCTACTTAATATGAGGGGCTGAATCCAGGCTTGAAGCTAGACTGTACTGGGTGACCTCTGTTTGTTAAAAGACATTCAAATCAACTATTCCTAATCGATTCCAGGGTTTCCAGGTTACACCGATTGTTCATAAGCGAATGGGGAGTGGCTTTGGACCCCAAGGGACATTTGGCCATGTCTGGAGACATTTTGGTGGTCACAACTGGGGGTCTGCTATTGGCATTTAGTGGGAGAAGGATAGGGATGCTGCTGAACACCCTACAATGAACAGGACAGCCCTCACCAAAAGAATCATCTAGCCCCAAATGTCAACAATGCCCCATTTTGAGAAATCCTGGGATACATGAGGTTGAAGACCTAAGGAGGCAGGAAGTGTCAACACAGCCTCTGTCTAGACCAAGATCTGAACCAAACTGTTACTGGCATGTAGGCTGACTCTTCAGTATTTCTCATATCTCTACAGAGCAGGTGCTCCAAACTACCATGCAAGATGTGGTTCTGTTCTAGGGGCCCAGGGGAAAGTCAACTATAAAGTGACACACAGAAGAGGTGAACACACACACAAAGAGACAGAGAGAAACACTGAAAATGCAAGAACAAATGAGCAAGAGAGAGCTAGAGAAGAACCCAAAACTATCCTGTAAACTGAAATTCCAAAACTCATCAAGAAATATAACACTGAAAAAGACAGCTAATAAAATCACTATTCAGAATATGAATGAATTCGTTGAAATTAGTTTTCTGAAACAGCTTGTCATATACTTTAAAACAAGTGAGTTTAGAATGTTCAGGGAGATAAAAGGTGAAACCGCATCTATAAAAATACAAGAAATTATGAAACAAATTCAGGCAGAAAGGAGATATTGATAGTTAAACATAAAAAGATAACAAATCAAAATTTTGAAAATAATTATAGTTGCTAAAATTAAAAATTCAAAGTTCAGGATATTCTTTAGACTTGAAACAGCTGAAAACTGAATTAAAGAATTAGATTTTCATACCCAAAATTTTACCCAGAACCCATCATGACAAAGTGAAATTGCAAAAGAGCATATAAGAAGCAGCTCAGATAGTTTGAGAGGCTCCAAATTCAGAGATTCGTGAACCTCTTATTAGAGATTCAGAAAAAAATATCTGGAACAACTGAAAAGCAATATTTAAGCATAAATAGCCAAAAATTTTTCCAGAAACAAAGAAAAAGTTTAAAGTGCTCTGTGATTATAAAGACAAATGAATCCCACAACTAGACATATTTTATCAAAACTGCAAAATATCAATCATAAAGCCAGCAGAAAGAAAAGGTAGCTTAACGTATAAAGAAATGGCTATCAAACTTAGAGCAGGCTTCTGGTCAGCAATAACAGATGACAGAAGAACCTGGAGCAATACCATTAAAATGATGAGGATAAATAATAGCCAATATAGAATTTTATTCCCAGATAAGCATATAGTTTATCATGCTACATTGAGGGGAAAATAATATTGTAAAACATGAATATTAAGAATATTTAACACCCACAGATTCTAACAAAAGAGTTATTAAAGGATTTATTTTAGCAAGAAGAAATGTGAATCCAAAGGACATACATGCAACAAGAGATCCAAAGCATTGGTTTCTTAATGATGAAAAAACAAACAAACAAACAAAATTATGGTTAATCTGCACAATGCTCAGAAATGTCAGGTGCTCTTGAGTTTGGTAATCATAATATATTACTCCATACTCCTTACTTTAATATATTACTTTTCCTTCTGCTATGGGGGAAAATTCTATTTTAAAATACTGAGAAGAAAAATAATTTTTTGGCAGGATAAGCATTTAGACACTTCAATAGAAACATAAAAAGGTCAGAATAAATCAATCATTAAAAGAAACAAACAATGTACCACACAAACAAAAAGACTTCAAAGAAATAGTTACCAAATAAAGGGAAAAAAAGAAATATACATAATCAAAAAAAATGAGACTAGGGGTAACTATTGTATCCTGGATTCTGTGCTGTCACAAAATGATTGTGATCATTTAACTTGCTTCCTCTATGAAAAACCAAATTGAGGGAAACCAAACTCCTTGATTAAAGGGCTTAGTTAATTTAAAAGATCATTAAGGTATTTTTGATTGTACTATTTAGAGTACATTATCTAGCAGTCACAAGTATAAAACCTGAGTCCTGAAATATATATGGATATAAATTTTAGCTATTTCCCAGGAAATGCTTTGCAGTTTTTCCATGGTCCTATGCCACGTTTTTCAGAGTAGATATTCAATAAAGAAAATGGAGCCAAAGCATACCATTTATCAACAGTCCATATATAATCTTAATATTTATAAGCCAGAGAAGCCTGTTCTATGATACTATTAACATTTCTTGATAAACTTGCAAATGAGTCATTGAACCCTAAGTTATACAATTTCATATAATAAATCCTGAAGTTTTATACTAATTTTATGCCAAATCTTGAAACAATGCCTTGCTTGTGATATATTATCAATACATTTTCATAAATAAGTAAAATAAAATTCTATGAAAAATTATAGAATATAAAAGAAAAGTAGAAATTAATGAAATAGAAAACAAAGTATCATAAGATATGCAAAACCAAAAGCTAGTTTGTTCCAATTTGATAAAGGCTGTATGAGAAATTAAAATTAGAGACCTACCTGACAATAAACATAGATGCCAAAGTCAGAAACAAAACATAGCAGAGAGTATTTCTAAAAATCTACTATGAACAGGAAGAGTTGATATCAAGAATTCAAGGATGGTTCAATGTAAGAAAAAATCTAATAATGTAATTGTGGTGGTTTGAAACTGTATGTACCCCCAGAAAATCATGTTTGTAAAGCTAATCTATTTCTGTGGGTATAAACTTATTGTAAGTAGGGCCTTTTGATTAGTTTACTTCAGTTAAGGTATGGCCCAGGGTGGGTCTTAATCCTCCTACTGGGGTCCTTTATAAATAGGATGAATATGGGGAGAGAGAGAGAGAAAGAGAGAGAGAGACCCACAGAAGCAAACACTGAAAGCCACAAAACCCAGAAGAGAAGAGAGAGAATGGCAGATGCCACTATGCGCCTTGCCAAGGAACTGGCAACCCATCTTCAGGAAGAAAGCATCACCTGTTGCTGCCTTGATTTGGACATTTTTCACAGCCTCAAAAATTTAAACTTGTACACTAATAAATCTCCACTGTTAAAGCCAATGCATTTCATGGTATCTGCTTTGAGCAGCATAGCAACTAAAAGAGTAATATACAACATTAGTAAATTAAAGGTGAAAAAACGTATCTGTATCCCACTGGACTCTAGAATATAATTCCATAAAATTCATCACTCAGTCATTATATTAAAACACTTAGCAAACAAAAATTAAAAGTGAACTTCCTTAACATGAAAAACAGCATCAAAAGCCTAAGAAAATGTTATCACCACTTTCATTCAAAAGTGTTCTGAAAGTCATAACAAGGGTAAACAAAATAAAACAAAAAGTTATGAGGTACAAGAATTAAAAAGGAAGAGATGAAATAATCTGTATTGATGAAGATATGATGATCTTCCATGGAAAATCCAAAAAAATTGTAGACAAACTATTGGAACAAATAAGATAATTCAGTAAGTTTGCTGAATCAAGATCAACATACAATAATCAATAGCCTTAACATATACCAGTAGTAATCAAATTAGGAAGAAAAAAAACATCATACAAAATACCAATTGTATGTATAAGGTTCCTAAAGTACTTGTAATAAAAGTAGTACATGTTGAGAAAATTACAAAATGTTAATAAGAACATATAACATGACTTGATTACATGGAGAAATATACCATCTTCATGATAGGAAGACCCACAATCATAAATAAGTCAATTGTCCCCAAATTAAAATATAAATTCAAACCAGTTCCAAATAAAAGTTCAACATGATTGCTCAGGAGCTTGATAAGTTTATCATAAAATTTATATGAAGGAGGAAAGGTCTAAAAATGGTCCAAAAAATTTTAAGAATAATGCCATGTGTATTCTTATGTTATCAAAAATCAAAATTTAGTACAAAACTGAAGTGATTAAGACAAAATTACATTGAAAAGGACTGAAAAATATACCAATGGAATAGAATAAAGAGCCCAAAACAGGACCACCTATAATCTGGAACTTTTTGAATGACATATGTGGTCTTATAGATGAATGAGAAAAAATAATTATTCAATAAATGATGTTGAGACTTTTGTTATCTATATGAATAACATTAAATTAAGGGAGTGGATGTGACTCAAGCGGTTGAGCACCCACCTCCCAGGTTCGGTTCCTGGTGCCTCCTGAAGAAAAAAAAAAACAAACAACAAGCAAAACAAATGAAAAAACCAACTCAGGGAAGCCTATGTGGCTCAGTGGTTGAGCGCCAGCTTCCCACACACGAGGTCCTAGGTTCAACCCCCAACCCCTGGTACCTCAAAAAAGAATTTTTTTTACATTTTTAATCCAGGAATAGTAAAGACTGAAATATAAAATGTTTTATAATTTTTGGAAGAAAATATTAGAGAAAAATATTATAAAATATGGCATCAGGATATTGAGCAATTTTTAAAGATAAAAATAAGCCGTAAAATATTAATTTAACTCTATAAACCATGAAAACTTACAACAAAAGGCACCATAAAGGAAGTTAAAATATAAGCTACAAATTGTGAAAACATACAGTATTTACAACATATATAACCAAAAAATATCAGTGTCCATATAAATTGGATATGAACCAATAAGGAAAAGAGATAATATCCAATAGAAAAATAAGTAAAGATATGAACAAGAAACTCACAGAAAAGAAAATCTAAATCACCACTAAATATATAAAAAATTGCTCAACCTCCCTAGTAACCACAGAAATGAAAAATATAGCAACATTGAGTTATAATTTCATCCCCTTTAAGTTGGCCAAAAATTAAGAAGTTTGACAGTGTTAGACCTTGGCAAGGTTATTGTAATGTTTGGGCTAATGTGTCAACTCAGTCAGGGTAATGGTGCCCAGTTGTGTGGTCAAGCAAGCACTGGGCTAACTGTAATACAAGGACATTTCATGGACTTTAATCATCAGTGAGTTGATTGCATAGATGACCGATTATATCTACAATCAACCAAGGAGATTGCCGTCAGCAATGAGTGATGTCTTATCCAATCAGTTGAAGGCCTTAAAACGGGAAGTGATTTCTGCATTCAGAGAGAGAATTTCCAGCTCCACTTCAGACAGCCAACGTCTCCTGGGAACTCATCAAGGACCTTCATTGGAGCTCTTGGATTGCAGCCTGCCCTGTGGAATTCGGACTTGTGCATCCCCACGGTCGCATGAGAGAATTTCATAAAATCTCATACTACTTACAGATATCTCCTGTCGGTTCTGTTTCCCTAGAGAACCCTGACTAATAGTTATAGAGCAAGAAAATTCTCCTCAACTAGTGATAGGAGTATGAATTGGTATAATAACTTTGGAGCATAATTTTGTAATATCTTGGAAATTTAAAGATCTACCAATGTATAACCCAACAATTCCACTTCTGGTTATCACTCTAAGTAATATTTTTCAAACTTTAGGTGTATGGGTCATAAAGTCAATTTCAAGAGTCACACAAATGCTTTTAAATTTAATACAGTAGAATTCATCAAAATAGTCAAGAAAAGTGCTACACACACACACACACCCCCTCACACAGAGTGGGGCAGATTGAGTGCCCAGGGAGGGAGAAAATATGCTGGGGAATATTCTTCAGGTCGGCATGTGTGGAGGAGTCAAGAAAGCAGAATGGGCAATGGGCAATATTGGGCAGTGATTCAGCCACAACAGAGGCCTCAACCAGTCCCAATAACAAATTTTGGAGATAGGATGGCTCTTCGGAGTTGTCTGGAATTGATGCAAAGGGCCCAGGCCATTGTCCTTTCCCCACCTAAACCAATTATTAGACACGTGTTTCCCCCAGGAAGGCAGCGTAATCTTGGACAAGTCAGGGCTCTTCAGTGAAAGGCAATCCAAGAAGAGGCGTTTACTTACTAGCCATCAGACATCAACACTCGCACCATCTGGGCAGCAAAAGCCTCAGCTGGGAAAGAGAATCTATCGCATCAGGCAGGTATAGCATCCATCAGGTGGGTACAGTGTATTTTCATGTAAAATATGTTTCTTGTTGTTGTTGTTGTTGTTGTTGTTTAGGTACTGGGGCCAGGGATTGAACCTGGGACCTCATATGCGGGAAGCCAGAGCTCAACCACTGAGCCACATCAGCTCCCCTGAGTTGGATTTCTCGTTTGTTTGGTTGTTGTTTGTTTGCTTGTTGTTGTTTTTTGTTTGTTTGTTTGTTTTTAGGAGGCACCGCGAACTGGACCCTGGATCTCCTATGTGGAAAGCAGGCGCACAACAGCTTGAGCCACATCTGCTCCCAAAATATGTTTCTTATTGTGGACCACAGTCAATAAAGCTCTTTCACACATACACAAAGAGACATGTAAGCACGAATCATCACTGCAATATTATCTGTAATAACAAAAGTTAGGAAGAAATAAATGTTCAACAGGAGAAGAGACAAATGAACAGGAGAAGAGACAAATGAATTGATATTATACTCATGAAATAGAATACTGCCTAACAATTAGAATGAATAATGAGAGCTATGGTGAGCAAAGAAAACATATTGCAGAATGTTATCTATGTTGAGATTGTTTAAAACATGCAAAAACAGTGAATTTAGTCATGAATAACTAAATATAAAGATTATAATAAATTCTTTATTATGTTTCACCCAATTATAATGAATAATAACGCAGTAGTAGCGGCACTGTAATTAGGTCAAAGTGATTAAGAACACAAACCTAGATTCAAGTCTTGACTCTGCCAATTATTGGTTGTGTGGCTTTAGTCACATTAGCTAATCTCTGGGCCTCGGTTTCCTCATCTGTAAAAGGGAGGTATTAATATTACTTACATAGGGGTAAGCAGGATGACTACATGCACTAACTAATCTAATTCACTCAGTACTTGGCCTGATAAATAAGAAACTCAGTAAATGATGGTTATTGTCATCATAGAAATGGCTTTACCTATGGAGTTTGGAGACTACAGCACTTGTGGCCTTCACATCTTCAGGTACACGAACCATTCAGAATAAATGTTTCCCTGCTTCCATGAAATCCAAATCCTAAACATTAGTTTTCTAGTCAACTCGTTGCGTTTTGTCTTTATTTTTAAACTCATAAGCTTTCTTTAACAATGTAATATTAAAAAATTACTGAATGTCACTGTAAATTTGAGGGAAAAATGAAACAAAGGTGAGCCATTTTATTTGCAATAAAACACACTGTTCTCCACTTCTTTATTAAGCCACAGATTTGAAAAGGGCTGGCTTATGTAACATTTGAGATTTTAGAGGAATACAAAATGTCCTAGGTGAATCTGACTGTCAACTAAAATGTTTGACACAGAGGAAAATATTTATGATTCTGCTGTCATGGTTAAGCTTCTGAAATAGAAATCACAAAATGATTTCTCAGACAATTATTTGAAAACTAGAGAGAAAATTATATTACTGCTACATTTGAAAGACAACTGTCCCCCAACATCATCTTCTGATTCAGGAAAAGGTATAAGTGAATCTGTAAAAATGGAACTACATTATTATCTACTCTTCAGGATTTAAAGGAATTCTCACTGAAAGCTTCCTTTTAAAACAGCTACATTCTTTGTATATTTTGCATTGGCACAAACGGTGGTAAGGCTACGTTCCCTTCTGTGTTCCTCTACAGCAAGATGGGTCATCGGAGGATAAGAGATTCCAACCATACAAAATTTTATACGGGGAAATGGAAGTGATATGCACTTTCTCTAGAACTCCTCTGTATATGCCACCAAAGAGCTACTCCATCAAAGCTAGTGTGCAATGGACTGATCAACTCCTCTTTCCTAACTAATATTGGGCCTTTTCACAAAATAGGTATAAGAATATTTTGGCAAAACTGAATTGTCTTTCTCCATTTAAATATTTCAGATGCATAGAAATATTTCCTGCTTTGCTAATAGCAGAAAGCAGTGATGTATACTCGTCATTCCATAGCTTCCAACCATGGTTAATTTTGGTTATCTGCCTACAATGAGTAATTATTATTATTTTCATGTGATCATCTCAGATGCTATTGTGTGTGTGTGTGTGTGTGTGTATGCACACGCTGGAGAGTGGTGCTACAAGTCTTAGATCTTTATACATTTATGTGAAATTGGTAAATTCATCCCAAGAGAGAGCTAGGAAAGGAGGGTACTTTCCTACTCTCCTCCATCTCCGCCTCCTTCTTCTGTCTTTATCTTTAGTGACTTCAATTCCACTGCATCCCTAACCTCACTAGTTCCTCAATTTGCTCAGGTCCAGAGAACTCCCTATTTATTCCAATGGTGCCATTCATGAAACAGTCACCTTACCTTGGATAGTTGCCATTATTTCGTAGTGCTTGACATACTAATGTTCTCTGAAAACAAACTTCTAATTTTCAATTTAACACGTCTGTAATTTTTCTAAACCTGCCCTTTGTTGTCATTTCTAACATGTTTACTTATACATTGATTCAACAAATATTTATTATTTATGTCAAGCACTGTACTTGGAGCTCAGGGTACAACAATGAACAAGACCAACATGATCCCTGACATAATTAATCAGTTGTGAATATGACATGATATTGAATATAATATGTACACACATATACGCATATATACACATATTCATATATACGTATATCCTCATTAGGGCACTGGACTCTAAATACAATTCTCTACAAGTCATTCCTAACTCTCAAAAGCTGCATTCTGTTACTAAAGCACATACTCCCACAAACCAGAAGGTAAAACCATTCCTTCTGCACCCAGGAATAAGCTGATCCCCAAGGCACCGAGAGGCAGTGAATGGCCGGGCTGAGGCTTGCCTTCGCACATCCTTAAGGGTTCCCTGCCAAACTTGACCTCATGTTTCAACCACAAACACACAGCTAATAATAGCTTCTGCTCTTAACTTACAAAATACAATTCTTCAAGGCAATTTTTGAGAACCTGCCAGATATCCAAAAGAAAAAATTTACAGAGCCTAACCAGTAATTACAACCAAAACATACTTCTCCCAACAGCCACATGGCACTTGCAAGTTTTCACCAGCAGTCTTTTGGAAAGAACCTGAGGCTCCACCAACCTCTGTGTGTGTGTGTGTGGGGGGGTGTCCGTGCACCCTTAGAGGTCAAGTTTATTAATCACCCCCTGCCAGCTTCTTTTCCCTCAAAGCATGAAATATCATATTTCTATGAAATCTCTTGGAAATATCAAGAAAAATGTATAACCAAATATTTTCAGACTATATATATATAATTAGTAGATTTGGCATGTGTTTGGTAGCTTTGAAAGAAATATTTATCTAAAGTATTACATTTAATTAACCACAGAAAGGGAAGGTCTCATATATTTTTCATCCTTCAAAAATAAAAATCAAATTATAACATCCTTATTCCACTCTTTAGACTATGTAGAAAAATAAAACATTTAAGAAGTCTACATCAAGTGGATTCTGAAAGGACAGACTGTGAACTGTGTAGACATCTGAGTCCACATGTAATGGTGATGTCTGGGCCTGATAAATCTGTGGGCAAATAAAATTCATCCTCTGGGAGGCTCTGCCAAGGTGAAAAAGGACTGTAACCTTTATGAGGGCAGCGACCATGTCTCTTCTTTTCACAATTGTATGTCTAATGCTTAGTGCAGTTGGCAAGATGGCAGGCATGAACTAGGTGCTCAGTAAACATTTGGTGCTTGAATTAAGGTGAATGAGATCAAACAGAGGAGGGACAGATGGATAGATGAGTGGGTGGGTGGGTGGATGGATGGATGGATGGATAGAAAGACAGATGAACATAGAATTCGTCTCAATTTGGACATGCAGATGAGGAGTTAGAGATAGTGTATAATCCATGAGTTAAAAAAGATGTCTGAGGGTAGATATAGCTTGGTTGAGTGCCTGCTTCCCATGAACAAGGTCCTGAGTTCAATCCCAGGTACTCCTAAAAAAAAAAATCTAACCCATGTTAATGACACCTGTCCTTTGAAGGCAGTAAGATAAAATACCCTGAACAAAACTTAGAATTAAATGGATTAAGGTATGGATCCTAGAGCAACCTTTGATTAGCTACATGATGTTAGGCAAATAATGTCATCTTTTTTCTTTTTCTTTTGGCCCATTTGCTCATCATTAAAATTGAAGAATAAAATTTACTAATAGGGCTGTTGAGAAGAAATAAAGTAACAATGAAAGGATCCATTGTACTGACTGGACCTGGGTTTTTTAAATGGCAGAAAGAGAAAAATTGAAGAGAGCTGATGATTGCCCCTGTGCCAAAGGATGTGTCAATCATATACAAAGAACAGAGATAATACTTCAGACAATTCAGGCCTCTGGAACTCTAACTCTTGCTTCAAATATGTATATGGTTTAAATAAAAGAACTCATGCTATGTCTTTAAGTAACATGCTCATCAAAATGAACTATAAAATCAACTCTTTCCTAAAAGGTAAAATGGATTTTCAGTGTCTCCAAATCATGATTCCCCAAGTCCAATGTGTTCTAGTGTTATTTGTTTTTTTTTCTGTTGTTCAGAATATTTAATTTTGAACAATTTCCATGCAATATAGTTATAGATCAGCATTATCATATTGGAATACAGGCAATTAGAATATCCAAGGCTTCAGCTAATTTTTAATACATCATGGGAGAGCCATTGTAGATGTTCCAGGGGCACTCATAGTGTTATTTGAAAAGATCCAAAAGTATGGGCAAGCAGAGGTCCAAAAGTCTAAAGCAGGGATCAGCAAACGTTTTCTGCCAAGGGTCAAATAGTAACTATTCTAGGCTTTGAGGGCCATATGGTCTCTGTCTCAACTCTAGCAGTGCAGCGCAAAGGCAGCAGGGACAAAACAAACGGGTGTGGCTGTGTGCCAATAAAACTCTATTTATGGACACGGAAATTTGAAGTTCATCTAATTTTCACGTGTCACAAAAAAGTCTTCTTTTGATTTTTTTAACCACATAAAGATGTAAAAAACCATTCTTAACTAAAGGCAGTACAAAAAAAGGGTGGCAGGCTGGATTGGGCTGCCAACCCCTGGTGTAGAGCAAGCAGAGTTTTAAGACTTGGAATATTTTAATGTCTCAGAAGTAGCTGCATTTAAAATGACCTAGATAGTCTCCTAATGATCCCATGGCAAGGATTAAAAATATATAATATGTAATATTTTGCCTAGAAATGAAGTGTTGCTGTCAAGCCACTCTCTTCGTGGAGTTTGGGAACACTTGAAGTGTGCACACATTTGCTGCTGGAGAGGGATCAGCTGAGCTAATACCTACACATGCTAGCAAAGACATTAGACAAAGAAAACGACGGGAAGAGAAAACAATTTTCTTCTGGTTTTGGTTTAATTATTGAAGTGTGTTGTATGGTGATGACAATTGGAAAGACATATTTCCCTTCCTAATATATTAAATAATACATAACAATTTGCTATCCTGCTGTTAGAAAAGTCTTTGGGATTACTATTCCCATGACTTGATAAAAACCTGCCTTTGGGGACAGAGAATTGAAAGGCACCAAGCATAGCTTCATGATTATCATTTGCAAAGCTCCAATTTGATTTGCACATTAACTCTCTAAGTTGAAGACTTGTGATTATTTGTCCTCTTCTTTATTTTCCCCCTAGAAAATTGTGTTTCTAATGGAGCTAATTCTAACTCCCACAGAGTCTGTATAAAGGGTCACAGTGTAAAGAACTTAGTATAATTTCTACTTCTGACTGGTACACTATGACTGCCAGTTTTCACAAATGTATGGAAGCAGTATTTAGGTGATAGGATTAGTTCTCTTGATACTTTGCACTGATGCCCACTGAGCCCCTTTAGCAGCTCTGTGCCCAGCCCCTGGCTTTTTTGTGCTTTACTGCTAGCAGCTGGCCCCTGTGCCCTTGGATGCTAGAGCCAGCTCACCCAACCCGAAGAGCCTGGGACCCTCGCCACCAACTGTCTGGTGTGAGAGCACAAAATCCCAGTGCTCTTACCTCACAGTGGGACAAATTCTGAGGTATAATTTACTCTCTTGAGTGCCCATGGGATCAGGCTGAGTCTGGGACTTTCCCCCCAAATTGCACCCTTGCTTGGCTTCTTCCCCTTCCTATCCTGCTCTGGGCTGGCTTCTCCTTGAATCTCTTCCTTCTCTTGGCTCTGAGTCTGCTTCTGAGAGAACCCAACCTAAGGTATGTGCAATTGCCTGATTATTGCTGGTGATAGCTGTGGCTACCTGGACAAACGTGCCTGGGTTTTTTTTTTTTTCCCCCCCTTTACAGCATTGGCAGTGTGCCAATATACATTCTCTGTCCCAATGCCAGGGATGTCTTTGCAGAAACGATTATAAGCTTGCCCATGAGCAGGTTCCCTTTAAATTAATCCAACATTCCCTGGCCCCCTACTTCTCTCCACTCTCCCCCATCCTTTTTCCTCATCTTCTTCCAAAGGGTCAGGCCACCGGGTGGACTCCCGGGACCTGCCATGGTGGGTTATTCCTAGCATCCTCCCACTTGGCACCCCCCTTCCACTTCACTGGCTTGCCACTGCCATTACCTACTCTCATGAGCGCCTGCTTTGTGTGCACATTTCTCACAGGAAATGTGGAGTTGAAAGGGGGTTGGACAGACCAGCTTTGAGTTCTAAAACTCAGCACTGACCAGCTGTATGATCTAGAATCACTCACTAGGAATGATGCACTGGGTTTCATTTTACTGATCTATAAGGAAGGAATGGGAACACCTCTAGTACAGGCTGGTGAACTGGTGCAACTTCCTGTTTGAGCCGGGGTTCATCTCCCAGCTCTGTCAGGTGCTAGCTGTGCTGCCTTCAAAGTTGCTCTTTGCCTATTTGCAGTAAAGTAGGGATTATTGTGGTTTCTGCCTGACAGCTGTCATGAAGCTCAAATCAGTTAATATTTGTAAAGCACATAAGAAGCACTTGATAAAACGTTCACTTAAAAACATCTTCACAAGGATATATTTATTTGTAGATCTCGTGGCTAATCTACATACTTAGCTAGCTATTTTTATTTAAATGTTTAGTAAGCCTTAGCCAACTAATAGTCATATGGAAATATAATGAGAGAAATAGAAAATTAAAATAACAAATAGATCCTATTCCTCAATTTGGCTAATTTAAAACAAGAACTATTCTGTGTTGACAAGTGTACAGTGAAATATCCAGACATGTAAACTGGCCTATCCTTTCAGTAATTTGGCAATATTCTTAAATCCTGAAAATCAATCATATCCCTTGAATCATTAATGCCTCTTTAAGCAACGAACCTTAATGGAATAAGATGTGTAGTCAAAGATGGATGTGCAAGGATGTTCATTATGCACAGCAGCCAGTACTTAGTGATCATCTAGTCAACAATATAGGAATAATTCAAATATGACATATCCATAATATGGATTCTTTACAGCCATAAAAACATCACATTTTCAATTTTTCTTTCTGACATAAAGGATTTTTTAGAAGAGAATTTTAAGTAAAAACATTATAAAGCCATAAATAAGACATTCTCTAATTGTGTTAGTGATCTACTGCTGCATAACAAATTACCTCAAAACTTAGCAGCTTAAACAACACACGTTTGTTATCTCACAGGTTTTGTGGGTCAGGAATGTGGACCCAGCTTAGCTGGGGCCTCTGCTCAGGGACTCACAAGGCTGTAATCAAGGTGTCTGCTAAGGCCAGGGTCTCATCTGGAGGCTTGACTGGGGAAGGACTCCCTTCCAAGCTCACCCACATGGTTGCTGGCAGGATTCAGTTCCTCGAGGCTTATGGAATTGAGGGCCTCAGCTCCTTGCTGGCTGTTGAACCAAAGCTGCCCTCAATTCCTCACCATGTGGGCCTCTCCAGCAAGGCAGGTTTCTTCATCCAAGCCAGCAAGAGACAGTCTAACAGCAAGACGAAATTCACAATCTGTTCTGACCTCATCATGGATATGATATCCCCTCAACGTTGCCATATTCGATTGTTAATAGAGAGGTACTTACAGGGAGGGGATTACACAAAGCTGTGAATACCAGAAGACACACTGGGGGCCTCCCAGAGATTGCCTACCACACTAATAAATATACATTTATACACCTGTATAATATACAAATACACAGGAAAACTACCACCAGGAAATATGCCACAAGATCCCAAGTAATTATCTCAAAGATAAAAGGTTATGGGTGATTTTCAGTTTTCTCTCTGCACCTTTGTATATTCTACGAGATTTTCTTTTTATAATGAGCATATATGACTTTCATAATCAGAAAAAAAGTCTGTTTAATCTTTTTAAATAAATGCTTAATAACATTTAATTATAATTTTCCTCAGAATGCTAAGATTAAACTACTCTGAAATGATCACCTCTGTGAAAAAGTACCCCTAGTAAAGGTCTGGTTGTAAATAAAATGTCTAAATTTGAGTGGACACTTTCAAATAAACCTCTGGTAACTAAATGAGCACTCAGGCCATTATTAACTATGTTTGGCTTGAGTCTTATCCCCTTTCTACTGCATAAGATTACAAATCCAGGAGAAACATCTTTAAATAACCAGTTTTTGGCACCAGTACCCATGCTTTTAGCGATAATCATAGAGAGCGATGTTACTATGAAGGTAAGTCAACTACTTCAGCAAGAATATGCTGTTTCTTCCCTTAGGGCATCACCATGTACTCGGCGCTTCAGGGACACAGAAGTGGAGGACATAGTCTTGTGCTCAAGAGGGTTACATTCTAATTGGTGAGAGAAAATAAACATCCATCCAGTAACAACAAAGAATTCTTTCCTCGAGGGAAAAAAGTCCTGATTTCAGACATGCTTGAATTACTGATGCCTTAAGGATTCCGATAAAAGAAGGCCGAAGTACTCCAAAGATCCTTCGTGGAGGAGATTTGATCTGGGTCCTCGAAAGTGAGCAGTGCTTGAATACACATGGAAGAGAGGGAACGAGGCATTCTGGCTAAGGTCTGACCAGGACACACCCGAATTTTTCCTCTTCCTGTGGTGTCATTACTAATAGTATCCCTTTCCACCTTCCAACGTGGTCCAGTGTTTACAATAAATTATATGAACACCCTAAGTAGAGGGCATTCACCTTCACTAAGCTGGGTCAACCTGGGCAAGAGGTAATCATCCTTAGCATCAGTGAGAGGATTAGTTCATTCAGATTACTTGTTTGTTTATTCAACGTGAATTCAACTTCAAAGGGGTAATTGGTTTTAACATTTTTTTACTGGCAGTGAAGAATAGATATAGAATGCAATAGAATATACTCTTTGGTATAGTTTTATTTTCTCTTTTCTATTGCACAGCTATCAGGATACCAGAGCAGATACCACAAGAACGCTGTCAAAGCTTTGTGATAACAGGCATATATAGTATGTAGAGAATAAAGGTCCCCAACGGCTGGGAGAGACAATTACATAGATTTTTCTAGGATTATCCATGACAGCAATTGAGATGGTGTTTCTTCCCCAGCTTTCCCTTAAGAATTAAGAGTTTCAAGCTCACAGAATTAAATGACTTGCATGTTTGATACCAACTGAGATTTGGGGAAGGGGCTGCCATCTCCATGGGCATTGGATCAAACATCAGATTAGCATCCTATTTCTCAGCATAGAGTGAAACAAGATTCTTACTAAATCCTAAGAAATGGCTGGAACCAGAAAAAGCCACAATCTTTAAGAATCCTTGCCATCACAAGAAAAGCACAACTTGTTATAGAGTTTACTGGTAACCATGGAATATGAAATCCAAACTTTGGTCAGGTCAAATTAATATTAACCTTAGTAAACCAAATATGTTGCAGACAATTTAAAGCTATGATCATTTTATTAAAATATTTGCATAATCTAACTTTGTGCAAGGGGAAATGAAAAGGTCCTATAAAATGAAAGTTGAACTACCTTCTGATAAAAATGTTGCTTCAAGGTATTGCCTTACTTATAAACGTGTAAGCTGTAAATTTAAACAGAAAACTTGACCCAACAGGGACACATATTCACAGATATATTATAGTTTCAAGGTACATTTTTTTTCTGAAGAGCCACTATTTTTTTAAAAAATCTTGTTGCATAGATAGGTAATCTAAGCACCTCTTAAAATATATATATATATATATAAATAACATTTTTGTAAGCAAATGCACATACATGCATATATATTTATATATCATTTTATAAATATTGGTATGTATTGTGAGAATTTTGATTTTTACCCACAATAAAATATTAATTAATTTAAAAAAAATCTTGTTGCACAACATTCATTATATGGCACATGATGGATTTTATCATAATCTGACTGTGGTTGGCAGCAAACCTCAAACAGAAGAGTTGAAATGGTAAAGTTATGTTTAGGGCAATTCCATTAAAATCTGGCAAAAGGTAGCAAGAACATTATTTGACAAAAAATCCTGCCATTTTTCAAGGATTTGCTAAGACTGCATCAATTAATTTTAACAATTTGAAAACTTTTACAAAAAGTTTTATTATAAATTTTGCTTTCACTTTCATTCCATTTTGACTATTCCTCTAATATCGTATGGAGGCAAAACCCATCAGCCTTACTATGTGCGTTCCAATTCGAGAAAAAAGGCCTAATAGAAAGCAAAGATAAAAAATAACTTTTGATAACAGAGTTTGAACACAAGTGTCTCTACGTGAAAAGCACAAAAGTCACTTCACTGAGTGTGAATAGTTCTGTTTCCCAAGTTCTTCCCAAATCTAATTAAAATTTTCAGTGATTGTTTTTATACTGTTCTGTGAAGTTGTCGATATAATAATTACAAATCTTGATAATGCCTTTTTTTGGCATCTAAAAATCTTCCTAATTACCTGGCTGACTGGCTTAAATAAAATTATTCTTTGGGGATACTTTGAAATTAGTGTTTAAGTAATTTCATCAATGTTCAAATAATAAATTGTGATGAATTTCTCCTTACAGAAATATAAGAGAAAAGATGTTCAATAATACAATTAGATTGTTTTCCTGTCAAAACAATATGGTCAGAGATAAAAAGATGGCAGTTTTTTTAATGTAATGAGGACAAATTCTATTTTTTCTTCAATCAAGGAAGCAAAACAGAGGGCTAAGCAGATGGTGACAGCTAACAGCACAAGTTTGACATACAATGGCAAACTGCCTTTTGAAAACAAAATGCAACCAAACATCACCAGAAGAAACAGCAAGTGGGTAGAAGAGGCTATTCTTGGGGATTTGGTACCTGGGAATCTAATCACATGTAAAATAAATTCAGAGCACATGACACACTGAATAGCATTTATAGTTGGACTGAAGAAAATGGTAAAGCCAAGAAAGAGCAAGTGTAATACCAAAAAATGGAGATGGAGGCAATGCAAGCTCAGTGGGCTGAGGTAAATCAGCCAGCCCTAAATCTTTGAAAGTTATTTGTAAGTCAGCATACATTAAAAATGAAGCTTGAAATAATGTTTAGGTTCTATGTGCAAATAACCCAACATCAGGCATTTAGAGAAGTTGTCTACATAACACATACCCGGCATGACTGAACTGTTTAGACATTTTTAGTGTTTATTGCAATCTAAAATTCCTTCTACACCCTCCATTAAAACCATTTGTTTTCAGTTGCAACAGTAATTATTCCTGGTGTCTGGCCTGAGAACAAGGAGTATGCTGGCATGCAGAGAAAACAGGGCCAAATTACTTCACCCTATACAAAACCCACTTTGGATTCCAAACCCCAAAGAAGGAAATGTCACTTTCTAGCAGATAAAGGAAAAATCATGCATAGCTTCAGTTGAACTATTAATATAAAACCTTAAATTTAAAAACTTAGAAGTTTATTAGTTAGTAAGAAAGGTAGAAAGTACTAATTTTGTACATTAATATGAATAAGACCTAATAATGGATATAATGAACACCATTTTTAGAGAAATGTTAGGCTGCAGAGGAATGCCACACTTATAACTGGGAAAGTTTCTAATTTAGCTAATCTGAAAATGAGAGGTTTCAGGAAGCATGAATTGACAGTCTCATCTGGAGGTATTTCTGACTGCCAAAACTCATGAATGGAAACACAGAGTCTAAGGAATGTGAAAGGCTAAGAGAACTAGGTAGCAGGAGTGGAAGGAAGCAGAAATACATGTCTGGGACCCAAAAAAAGGGGGGGGGGGCATTGGGGCAGACGATAAAAAGAGTACAGGTTATTTTTAAAATATTCCTTCCAGACTAGACAACTTTACTGTGGTTTAGTAATAAACTTTCATAGGGTTTATTCTTGTTATATAAATTGAGAGAGTAAGAGAGAGAGGGGGAGATCACCCAACTGCTCCAGAACCCACTACCAGCTACCAGCCCTCATGCCCTGGCCTTAACTATTGAGTTTTAAAAAGCAGATGAGCACCACACAACATTTTTAAAGCCTCCTTTTAAGTTTAAGTCAATTTTTGCTAAGGTTTTAAGAGATTTTTAGTAAGCAAGACGGTCATCCTACAGCTATGATTTTGTGCCAGAGAAAAGTACATATTTGGGTGACTGCTGATGCTAAGAGAGGCAGGAATCCTCTCTGTGCCATCGTATTCAACATGTTTCCTCACAGTAAGATTTTTTTATTAGCTTCTGCTTCCTTTGTTATAAAACCTAAGAAAAGGTAAAAGAGACATAAGAACAATGCCCTGGGGAAACCAACACGAAGGTTCCACTCCTCAATTCACCCTCACAGCTCTGTCATGGGGCTGAAATTGTTGATTCCACAGAAATTCCTGAAGAAAACACAAACTTGGCATCTGCATTATTTTCTAGGCTTACGTCTGCGTTTGGCTTCCCATCGGAATATAACAAAAAACTCCAACTACTCATTTTTCCACTTCATCAAAGAAGGAGAATCTTCTCTGCACTGGCTTTCTTCCAAACTCATGGCATTTTAGAAATTGAATACATCAATGCAAACCTAGTGAAAAACAGCACTGTCCTCACCTTAAAGGACCTTGGGCTGTAAAGTAAGTGAAGGAGCAAACGAGAATATGTCCAAAAATAGAGGGTTTGCTCGGATGCTTAAAAACGTGCCCTGTGGTTGTGAGGCTTTATCCTATAACCGGGACCCCGTGGTAATCCCCCCCCTGCCCCAGAGATGGCTTCTTCCCTGGAGCAGTTGTTTAGGCTGCTTCTCTCTCCAAGTTATTGCTCGTGTTTCTGCCCTGACCTCAAACACCTGGAAGAGTCTGTCTACATCCACATATTGGAATTCTATCCATTTCCAGAGCCAGTTCAAGAGCTCCTCCCTGCTTTTTATGAGGCCTTCTTTGATCACTCCCAAACACCCCAAATCTTCCCTTCTCTAAATTTAGATGAACTTGTCAGGCATCCCCATTCAGTTTTACCTGAACTTAGTACTGGTATGTTATTCTATAGTTTTTCCTGCATACTATCCAACTAAAATTGTAAGCTGTATGAAGGCTAAGGGAGTTTTACGTCACAAGGCTTTAAACAGTGGCAGGTCAAACGTATTTAAGGAATACTTGCTGCTCTTCAGGGACTGATTCATCATGTTGTTTTCCTGGCTGGCAAGTGGGAGTAAGTACAGGGAGAAGACAAAGAGTCCTTGGGACAAGTGGTCCCCTTATTATCTGATTTCACAAAGGCTCACAGTGTAAGAGACATATTTTGCTTCAGGGGAAACATAGGTCAAATTTGGCCTCTTTGGCATTCACCGTTTCCTTCAAATCTGCAGTGCCCCTGAATTAACTGACAACAAAGGCTTGCCAAAATGACACTTGCCGGGAGTGGAGAAAGTAAAATCTATTTCCTCCTGTAGAAGAAGAGAAGCATTTGTGGTTCCCAAAAGATTGCCCAAAGGGGAGAGAATTTTGTGCAAAAGCATTTCTCTTGTCCTTCAGCAACAGCAGCAAGTAGCCTGGGATTTACCTACAATCTTAGGGCAAGTAACTCCAAGCCTCAGCATTTAAGAGGAAGAAGAACCTTTTAGTTGTGATATGCTGAACTGCCACTTTCAGCCTGAAGAAGTCCACATCACACATGCCATCGTGATAGCGTAACAGGTGATGCAATAAATTTGCTCATAGAGACATGGCAAAACTTCAGAGGAAAATAAAAACAAAATACAGCATGCATTTAAATCACTGTGTGTGAATTAGCTGATGTGCACAGTATAAATATTTCGACAACCTATCTTTGGGACATTCCAACAAGACATACATTCTGCATGCTTGAATAGCTTCAGTGAGGAAAAAGCAATATTCTCCTTGTTCAAACACACTTAGGCTAAAGAATTTCAACAGCCCACAGGGAGGAAAGCATAGACACTACTTTAGCAGATTCTAAGCATGCCCACGTTGTTTCTGCTCAGCTGCATGTAATTATCAATCATATCATTCTGGCAAAAGGTTGACAGAATTGCTTGCTTCCTCATCTTTTTTTTACTCATCATGCTTTTTCTCCCTATGGAAAAATATAATTTAAAAAAAATTGAGTAACAAACATTGTTTGACAGGCTGGACTTCTTGTACATTGCTGAGAGGTCAATGACTAGTCTATGACCACTTATTTTCAGGCCATGGGTATGGACCACTTAATCTTTTCCTGTCCATGTGTGTATGCATGTCAATACCAACTAGATGCAATACACCATATATTTAACATTAAAGGGAACATTTAAATTTTATATATGTAATACATCTTAGAAACAAGCAACAGAATTTAAAAAACAGCTTGAAAATTAGTCACCTTAAGATGCTGGATATTTATCCCAACTTTGATGCCATCCCTTAAAGGCACCTATAGAGCCGTTTGGTGGGAACTCTCCTCAGATGTTTCCTCATTACATGCCTATGGCCACACCTTGGTCAGGCCAAAAAATGATATGCCCCAGAAAAATCAACTATTTATTTTCCAAATAAGCCTACTGATGAATTTGTTTAAACCTCAGTGCATGCAGAAATTCCATTCCTAGTATATACCCCAGAGAACTAAGAAACATATGCCCATAGAAAGACTTTACGCAAATGTTCATCACAGCATTATTGGCAATAGCCAATATTTGGGCACCACCCAAATGTCCATCAACTGATGAATGGATAAGCAAAGTGTGTTCTAGCCATACAATGGAATACTATTGAGCAACACAATTGAAAAAGCACTGATACATGCTACAGCATGGATGAACCTTGAAAACACTATGCTAAGAGAAAGAACCCAGTCACAAAGGGCCACATATTATATGATTCCATTTATAGGAAATGTCCAGAATAGGCAAATCATCCATAGAGACGAAAAGTTCATTAGTAGCTACCAGGGTCTTGGGAGAGAGGGAAGGATGGAAAGTCACTGTTAAGGGATATTGGGTTTCTTTAGTAGGGCGTAGGGAGGCAAAAATGTTCTAAAACTAGACTGTGGTGATGGTTTCGCAATCCTGTGAATATACTGAAAAACACCGAATCGTACACTTTAAATGGGTGAATTGTATGGCATGTGATTAAATCTCAATAAAGTTATTTTTTTAAGTTAAAGGGAATAATGATTACAACCAAAATCTATTTTAAAAATGGGTTCTCCTGTATTATTTCCCTGCTTTTGATTTTGTTAAGAACACATTGAGATTTGTCAGAAAGCAGTGGGGAAGAAAACCGGCTTTCTGTAGACACTGCCCCATCCATGATTTCCCAAGCCAGCCAACAACAAACCAACCCCAAAGTCCACAGTGTAGGGTTCCTTCCCCTGCATGATTCCAGTCTCCTCAAATTTAAGAGGCTAACACTAGAATGTTTCCTCATCTACATTCTTACTTCTTGGTAGATTGCTATTTTAGACTATAAAAAACTCCAAAGGTTTGGTAAAAATCAGAGGTTCCCATCCAAAAATACAGTGTTTAACATTAAAAAAAAAAAAAAAGTTCTGGACAAGTTTACCCCACACTGGACTGCTATTTACAATTCTTGCTTTTGGGGGTAAATGTTAGCCTCCCCCGTCACAGACAGAAGAAACCATTCCTTCTTCTATTCCCCAACAAACTTTGTTAATTTTTTTACAACTAGTGTTTAATTTACACCATGTAATAATGGTTTATTATAGAAAATTAGAAAAATCAAAAGGAAAATTTAAACTCACAGAGAGGTATTAAAATTTAATATTTTGATGTATTTCCTCCCAGATTCTGTTTTATATGCACTCACTTCAAAATTCCTAGTCACTTATATATGAAGTAGAATGATTGCAGACCTGGCCCCATTTCTCTACCTTGCCTTATTTCCCAAGCTCTTTGCAAAATGGCAGCAACTTCTGTTAATAGGTGGAGACTATGTCCCTGCCCCTTGAATCTGGGCTGGCCTTGTGACTTGACCAATTATCGGCAGCAGAAGTAATGGTATGTCATCTTCCAGGATATGCCTCAAGTAGCCTTGTGGCTTCTTCTCCATCTCTTACAGCACTGTATCCACCATGAGCACAAGCCCAGGCTAGACTGCTGGAGGATGAGACACTACAGGGAAGAGAGATGAATTACCCCTGTCAACACATTAGCTGCCTGCATATGCATGAGTGAGCCCAGCCTAGATCGACCAACTTCTACCCAGGTCAACAGATCTATCGTGTTGAACCACAGACCCTTGTGCAAAAATAAGTATTTATTGTTATAAGCCACCAGTGCTTGTGGTTGTTATACTGCTTTATTGTTGTAGTCTAGGTTCTAGATGCTGACTCCAGCTAATCTGAAAAGGGGTAAAGAGAATACTGCACAGCTAACAGAATCATGGAGTGGCTCGAAACCAAGCTTCTGGGAGCAATTCCCACAATGACATGAAATTGACCTGGTGAGCAAACTTCATATGGCCTCCCGCAAGCTTCTGATGTCTATGCTGCCTCCAAAGCCTCCCTCAACTTTTCTGCAACCACCCTGTGGCAGTTTGAGATTATTTTATGAATCCCCAAAAGACAAAGTTTATGTGTGTAAACTAATCTCTTCCTCTGGGTGTGCTATCCTTTGATTGCATTAAATTCAGCTGAGGTGTCTTTGATTAGATTATCCATTAAGATTAGGCCTTTTGATTTTACTATGTCAGTGGGCGTGACTCAGGTTGAGGTCCCACCCCCTTGTTGGGTCTGATATAAACGGACACTTGCACAGACAGACACTGGAAGAGAGAGCCCTCTGTCATTTTTGATCTTGTCATGTGACAGAAAGGAGAAAGCTCAAACAGCTGAAGCTCCAGGTAGAGATGAGCCATTCACCTGATAGTTTACAACTACCTTGGGAAGAGAGCAGAACAGTTGAGACTGATATAGACGGCCCTGAAAGAAACAAGCCCTATGTCAGCAGAGAGGACCACAGGATCATTTAAGCACGAAGCCACAAGAGGCTGGGCCCACGGAGCCTCAACAGGAAGAGGAAGCCCAGAGGGGAAGGAGAGACCAGGCAGAGATCAGCCACCATCTTGCTTCAACACGTGGCAACTGACTTTGGTGAGAAAGCAACCTTGAGTTGGACTTTTTACAACCTTGTAACTATAAGCTTTTATCCCAAATAAATACCCTTTATAAAAGACAACAGATTTCTGGTACTTTGCATCAGCAGCCCTTTGGCAGACTAATACACACACTGTCACCAGACGGATGCTAGTCTCTTCAGGAACTCCACCTCATTGCCACTGCTAACTCTAAAACCTAGACGCCTCCACCCTTGCTGGGAAATGGATGCCTTTATTATGCTCTTATCTGAAGAAACCTAGGAAGATTTTTCTCTTATAAATATTAATGTTCATCATCATCAGCCATTAGGGAAATGCCAATCAAAACCACAATGAGATACCACTACACATCTACTAGAATGGCTAAAAAGAAACCACGGACAATACCAAGTGTTGAAAAGGATGCAGACAGTGGCAGTTTGGTATTATTTATGAATTCCAAAAATAGATATTGGATTGTGTTTGTAAACTGGTCTGTTCCTCTGGGCATATTAGATTGTATTAAATTCAGAGGTTTCACTTTTGCTTTAGAGCTTGGTAACTGTAAGCTTCTACCCCAAATAAATATCCTTTACAAAAGCCAACAGAGTTCTGGTACTTTTCATCAGCACCCCTTTGGCTGACTAATACACAGAGCAACTAGAATTCTCATGTGTTGGTGGTGGGAATGCAAAATGGTACAGCCACTCTGGAACGAAGTTTGGCAGTTTCTCTTAAAGTTAAGCATACACTTATCATATGACCCAGCAATCCTACTCCTGGAAATTTACCCTAGCAAAATGAAAACTCAGGTCACACAAAAACCTTTGTATAAATACTTATAACAGCTCTATCCATAATTGCCCTAAACTGGAAACAAACCAAATGTTCTTTAACAGGTGAGATGGATAAATGAACTGCAGTACATCCATACTATGGAATACTACTCAGCAATAAAAAAGAACAAACTATAGATACATGCAACTTGGACGAATCTCAATGGCATTATGTTGAGTGAAGGATGTCAGTCCCAAAAGATTACATAGTATATGATACCATTTATATGATATTCTTGAAAAGATAAAACTGTAGTGATAAAAAACAGATCAGTGATTACCAATGGAGGCAGAGCAGAACTATAAAGGGGTAATCTGAAGGAGATTTTTAGAGTGGTGGAACGATGCTGTATCCTGATTGTAGTGGTGGTTACACAAATTTGTACCTGTTAAAATTCATAAAACTGAGTGTTAATAATAGGGGATATATGGAAAAATATACCAAGTGTAAGTTATGAACCACAGTTAGTGGTAATAATCTGATCATGTTCTTCCATAACCTGTAACAAATGTCCCACAACAATGCATGGTGTATGGTGGAGGGGTGATGTATAGGAATTTCGCACATTATGCATGATTGTTTTGGAAGCTCCGACTTCCCTAATAAAAAAAAAATTTCATAGGACTGTATCCCCAGAGAAAAATGTCTAAAAATTTTCTGTCTCTGATGTTAATACGGGCTACTCAATACTCTATACATCTCATCCACAGAGGTTTTGGGGGGTGGGAATGAGAAATCACTTCAGTTCTAAAGAAGAAAAACTTTCATCTGATCATATTAAGTGGCTACCAAGGTTCTCAGCAATTCTCAATTATCCTATTCCATAGAGCCTGTCAGGACTTAGCTGGAAAACAATTTCATTGTCTGTCATTCTCTCAGGAATTAAGCAAGCCACATTTATTTTACCTTTTTTTTGAATTTCTTTTCAAATAAATTACTTGGGTGCTTTCTATTGTTTGGCTTTTAGAGCTCAGAGGATGACTGGAAATTGAACGGGGTCTTTGAAGTGTTCTGGATTTGGATAAAGCTGAGAGAAGGTGGCATTCTGGGTGAGGGGAAGGGTGAAGAAGCAGCTTGTGGTTAGAAAAGAGAAGAATGGAGGAGTGGGAACAAAGGAGACCTACTGGAGAATGATAGAGTGGTGATAGAGTTAGGACTATATGTCAGGTCTGCATGACAGCCGAAATTTTGTCTTGATGTTAATAGGGACTTCATAACAGGAAGTCACATGATGGTGTCAGTGGAGAGCATGAATTAAGAAGAGGAGAACCTATCAACTGAGAAGCTAGTTAGTAGGCCCAGCATGTGAAATGAGGGTCAGTGCCAGGATAAACAGACAGAAAAGAAGAAATATGAACATTTCATAGGAAGATGAATATAGGATGTCTTGGTGGCCATTTGAATACAGAATATAAAAGAGAAGGACAATAAAAATGTCTTCAAGGCTCCAAGGTTGTGAAAATAGTTGTCACATAAGAAAAGATAGTTTAGAGAAAGAGCTGGTTGTGGTTTGTTCATTCATTTGTTTAGTTTTCCTATACTGGGGGAATGCATCACTGATTATTTTGAACATTTAGAGTTTGAAATGATGGTGGAACCTGCCAGTAGAAACACCCTGTAGGCAAGTGAAAATATGGGACTAGGATTCAGCTGAGACAGGAAATAAAAATTTGGACCTCTAAAATATAGAAGTGACAGGCGAAACTAAGATATGCTATTAGCCAAGGGAACAAAATTGTGAAGACAATCCATTTCTTCCATTTGACTCAAATTAATTTTGACATAAATGATTAATTTAATCTACAAATTCCTAGCACGGAAGCACATTACAATCATCTGCTTCAGTAACACTCAGTTTTAAAAGAAACCTTATGTCAGATACACCTTCTAAAAGATAATTAGTGAATATCACAGGAAAAAATGACATCAACTATTGTCAACTGAGGGAAACATATAAATTAAAATCAAGCTCAAAGGTAACGATATCAGTATATTCAAGGAATGCATTATAAACTAGACATACTTTGCTTCTCTTTACAAAGTGCCTCCCAAATCCATACTTTCTGCTCTAGGAATATTAACGTAATTGCTAAGGATGCTGGCCAATGGCATTTTTTCCAATGCTATTTATTATCAAACAATCTTGGCAAGTGAAAGAAAACAGCACACACTGCTAATATTTTGGTAGAATTATGTGTTTATTCTAGTGCTGTTAACAAGAGAGAAGTAAGCATAGAACAAGGGCAAAGGAATGCTGCTTCTGAAGATGAATATTTACTCAAAGCCCAGCTCTTCCTCCCCACTCTGATAGGGGAATGATGAAGGGCATTTAGATCTTGGATTTCTCCCAGGCTCACACACCAACAAATGCAGGATGCAAAGAGATGCTTGTTGATGAGCCAGGGTAGCTAGAATGGCAAACAAAGCGTCAGCCTACAAGAGAGCTTTGCATGTGATGGGGAAGAAGGATGGGCAAATCCAAATTACAAGAAGAGAAAAGAAGTGTAGCTGAATATTCTCACGCAGAACGAGAACATGGCCAGTCCAGTCAGCTGGTTGTTGGAGAGGCCACTATCACAAGGGGGCTTCCTTTAGTCCCCTAGTCACCATCTCTAGCTTCAATACTGCATCTGCCCATCAAGCAAACGACCATGCTACCTCGCAGACAGGACAGGAGGATGTGGCTGGTGAAAGCAAAAGCCATTAATAGACACATTCTACTCTACTAACGTAGATAAACAAAAGTGACGTTTTGTGTTCAAATGATGTTGCATGTATTCTTTCACAAAATACCCCAATTCATGCTAATCATGAGAAAACACCAGACCAACCCAAATTGAGGGTCATTCTACCAAATATCTGACTGGTACTTTTCCAAAGGGGCAAGATCATGAGAGAAAAAGAACGACTGTTTGGAGGAGACGAAGGGGACATGCCAACTAAATAGAATGTGGTTCCGGAACTGGATCCTGGAAGGGAAAGAGGGCATTACTGGGAAAACTGGTGAAATCCGAGAAACTTCTGTATTTCAGTCAGAAGTATTGTTGCCAATGTTTATGGCTTAGTTTTGATAAATGTACCACAATTATCTAAGATATTAACATTAGGGGATGCGGGGCAAAGGGTATACGGAAACCCTCTGCACTATCTTTGCTACTGTCCTGTAAATCTAAAACTATTTCAAAATAAAAAGTTTTTACAAAGGTATTGTCTGTCCTGTTCTTTGGCTCTTAACGGCTGGTTGGGTACCAGATTACTTCACATGCAAAACAGTTCTAGAATTCATGACCCACCTTCCCATTGTACCAAACAGCTTTCAGTTCGGGGACTATGCCCTGCTTACTGAGGCTCACATGCCTTTGCTTATTCTGTTTCTTCTACCTGCCTTCCTTTCCATCCTTGTTCTCTTGACAAATTCATATTCCTCATTGTCTAATGCCATCTTCCCCAACTCTCTCAGGCAGAGTTATACATTGCCTCTTGTTGATCCTTAGAGCCTCTTCTACAAACCTCCCTTACAGCTCATGTGATAAGGTACCAAAACTTACCTGTGTATAAGGGGGTGGTTATGGGTAAAAAATTAAAACCAAGCTGCCTGGATTCAAATCCTTGCCCCATTCTTTATCAGCTGTGTAGCTTTGAGCAAATTACTGCATTCTCTCCGTGTCTAAGTTTCCTCATCTAGAAAATGGGGCTAACAAAAACAACTCTATAAGTGGAGATGAGGACTATATGAATTCATGCAAATAAAGTGATTCCAAGAGTGTTCAATGGTTGTTAGCCATTATTATGGTTATTTTATTTCTCTCTAGACTCAAAATCTTTAAAGTAAGGACAATAGTATATTTACTGTTCCGGTGGAATTCTTAGAGCTGGGTTCAAATCTCACCTTTGCCATTTACTGGTTTTGGAATTCCTTGGATTATTGTGAGGATTTAACAAGTGAATGCTTCTTATAGCTATTACACTATATCAATAGAGAGTTTGCCACTTAAGTTATGCTGAATTGTTTGATGAATAAGTGCATTAATCAATCAGAATGAGGGGTAACCGATCCAGTAGCTGATATAGAATATCATCATCAACTAATGATAGCCAAAGTCAAATTTATTCATTTGTCACCCCAGGCCTCTACGTTTTAGAAAACTACTTCTAACTGAAGATAACTGTTGGTGTGCCTCTATGTCATCCAGTCATTCAGAAAGATCTCCGTAGAGTAGACTGGAAAGTTCTAAGAATGAGTAGCTTTGTACAAATGACACTATTATAGCCAATGAGGATGTTATCTGAGCTGCAGTTATTGCCAACTGAAGGACATGTGGCAAATTCCCTGAGGGCAGCAGATAAATCAATATAATATTCATCTAATGAGTAACTACTATGGAGTTAGAATGTACAGTCTTAATTAGTTCTTTGCTCCAACTCTGCATGTAATAAAAAAGGGTCCATTTTGCCATTCACTCATGGGTATATATATTTATCAGGAACCAAATAGCATTATAGCACTCTTTCTTACACAATTAAAAATATAGTGCACAAATCTTGAAACTTAACATGTAGAGGAAAAGCTACACTCTGTCAGAGTTCTTCAACTACTACATACTTTCCCTACATTTTAGAAAGTTTAAAATTGTGTCTTATAATCATTATTTACATTCACCATAGTATCGTTGCCTTTGCCCCCCTGAAAAGCATTATAAAATCTACAGCACATCTTGCTAATGACAGCAGTTTCAGAATGAAGTAGATCAAGTAATAAACAATAAACATGACTACATGACCCCTCATAGCCCATGGATGCTAGTGCAATTCGCCAATTAATTTCACAACCTCCTACAAAGTGAATACTATTTTATTTCCCTTAAAGGTGAACACACTGAAATTCATACCTCCTAATTAGTGGCAATAGGATTTGGTCCCAGTCCTCCAAAGTCTATGACCATATTGTCCTTTAGTAATGCCTTTGGTTAGCTAAGACTGATTCTAAATGCTGCTAAAATTTGAGTTCTGCTGCAACTGCAATGGGCTGTTCTGTGCAAGCTCAGCTGACCCTGTACTGTCAGTTAACCACTGCTAGTGTACAGTCATGTGCAAGAAGTACGGGTAGTTAAACCTCCCAGAAGCAATTTCAACCAATGGAAGATAGGACCCAATGGAGACATGCTCCAACTTCCCATATTTTAGCTTGTGGTGGATTAAAGAAGGCCATGGGTCCCTTTTTGCTTCTCCCATCAAGAGATGGAATCTATTTCCCTGCGCTTGAGTTGGGACTGACCCCGTGACTCGCTTTGACCACATACCTTGAGACCGCCATACAGTGAGGAAGCCCAAGCTAGCCAACTGGAGAGAGAGCAACCACATGGACGAGCACCAAGGCACCAGACCTGCAAGTAAAGATATCTTCCACCTTCCAGCCAACCCAGATACCAGCTGAAAGCAGCCAAATGAGTGAGTGCAACTGATGCCACATGGAACAACTGCTCAACTGAACCCTGACCTAATTCCTGACCCACAGATTTATGCCACTAAGTTTGGTGGTGGTTTGCTATGCAGCAGTAAATAACCAAAAAGCAGGTAGATTATTCTGAGAGGCATTCTATACACTTCCCCTTTGTCCTGGTAGAACCTCAGTGGAACTTGGTATCCACGGTTGTGACACCCATGATCCAACCTTACAATGGTGTTTCCTCCTTTGCCATTTCATTCTCCCATTTTCTTCATTCCTGCTTCCTGGGATCACCTCTCAAATAAACTGCATGCACCCAGGCTCTGCATTTGGAAGAAGTGAAACTTTGCCCCTTCTATATTTTTTCAAACTTTTATTTTCCAAAAATAATTTCTCTGCATTGTTCCAATTATATATGGTAATAGCCAACCATTTTTTTTGAATTTATAAAGCAAGATGTTGTAATATCATTAAGAGTTGGATGGATGGATGGATAGATAGATAGATGGATGGATGGATGAATGGATGGGTGGATGATGGATAGATGGATGGATGGATGGAGGGAGGGAGGAGGGGAAGGAGGGAGGAGGGGAGGGAGGGAGAGGGATAAGAATAGGGATGGGGATGGGGATAGGGATAGGGATAGAGACAGAGACAGAGACAGAGAGAGAGAGAGAGAGAGAGAGAGAGAGAGAGAGAAGGGGGGAATTATGAAATTACATTAATTGACTGTGGTCTAAAACTCTGCCAGAAATCTTCCCAAATTAAATTAAAAACTAACCTTTCTCTGCTGTAAAAATATTGCATAGAAAAAATGGAATTAATGAATCAGAGGCAATCACTGTAAGTATACTAAGTTAATAATCCTTTTGACCATTAAACTTTCTTATTCAATGAACTTTCTTCACATGAACTTTGTTGTAGAACAGTTTTAGATTTACTCAATGAATCTTTATATGTGCTACATGTATCTTTCCCAGCAGTAACTCCATAATAATTGAATCTTTCCCAAAAATCAGGGGGGAAAAAGACACAAAAATACACAACTTGGAGCATAAATTCTATTATCCTTTGAGGGTACAACTTGGAATGTCTTTACATGAATTAGAAATGATACCCTCTGAGGAAAGTAAAATACAGAATTTTATACATTTTCTACAAAGGGCTATTTGTAGATGAGGAAAGGCAAAGGAAACAATCACAGCCCTCTGGCTCTCCTGCATCTCTTTCGACCAGGGAGAACCAAAACAGAGAATAAGATCTCAAAGAGAAATGAACTTTTTACATTTACTGTTACCATGTAACTCTGAATAACCAATTTCAGCTAAAAGAATCTGCACAAGAACTTAATCTATTTGATCATTTTCATAACACATTAACAGTGTGCTTTTAGCTATATGAGAAAAGCGATATATTTCCAATATAATCACAAGGGCAACATAAAATGAAAGATTAAAGCATCGTCTTCACAGTAGAGTGGAAATACATTTGCTGAGTTCATGATGCAGAGCTTCTGGAGTTAGTCTGGGACTCATCTCACACTTCTTGACCTTCAAGTCAGTGTACCATCTCCATATCACCTTTCACACTTATTTCTTTGGCATTTCAACAAACACATTCTGACAGCCTCATTTATTGACATTATATTAACATTAGAAGCCCAGATTCAACATGCCTCTTTGGGGGCTTTGGGAAAGGCCCAGAGCAATACTCTGAGATATAATATGGAAACCTCACCTGTCCTTGAGCTCTAATAAATTATGAAGGGAAGAAATCTGACTCACAGAGGCCACAGTAAGAACCTCGGGACAGTGAGTTCTAATCCTGGATTTCTATAAGTACTTTGCAAGATGTCTTTGATCTTGTAAACTATTCTTCCATTTTGGTTAGACCTATTCACAATTCTTATCTGCCAAGAAGAAAACATGGCCAAATGTTTGCATTAACTCTCAGAAAGCCAACCCATACTTCCCTACTGGCAATAATAATGCCATTTTGGTGATAATCTGTAGAATAGGAGAGGCAGAATTTGTCTGTAGCTTAATGAAAGTTCCAGGGAGACAGGTTTTTAACACAAATCCAGGAAGAATTCGTTATTTCCATTATAATTTAAAGGCAGAACTATGAAGGTCTCCATTTTGGGGAGTGGGGGCTGGGCATAGATTGGAGATACCATAGATAGGGCGTAAGTATCACATGGGTGTCTGGATTAGAACGAAGACTTTTTAGGACGTCTGCTACCTAAGATCCTATTTTGTTCATAGAATGCAGACATCATTCTATGACTTACAGCTAGGCTTTGAGCAACAAATGCATATGAGTATAGATGGCATCGTCTCAATTTAGTGATGTTGCCTTGTTCCCTTGGAAAGATCTTGATGATATGAGCCATGAAAAGCAGTCAACTTGGCCTCACACAATAGCGGTAGTAAGAAGTAGTGAGAAGAACACCAGGCTTGAAGTGAGAAAGCACACTGCCATTTACCTGCTTGAGAACCAGGGCCAGACTAGGGGATAACAAGTTCCCAAACTTCTAAGTATTCCACAACCAAAAATGAGTGATTAATGAAGTTACTGTGACTAGTGTGTTGAAATGAAGGCCGCCCCTTGGCCTGTTGGCATGTCTTGGGTTACACCAAATCCTCAGTGCGAGTCTGGCAAATTCCTATGTTCCAAGTCACTAGGCCAAAATGCCTGGAGTGCCAGTCTGTTCAAATGCCTATCATGAAATGTATACTTTACTTAACAGCTTGCAAAACAAATTTCCAATTGCCTTCTGCTGTTTTCCAACCCTGCTGGGTTTACTCATTCACTTGCTGATTTCCCTAAGCCCCCTTTGACTGCCATGGTGGAAAGACAGAAGTTCCTGGCACAAACAATGGGTACACAGTAAATATTTTTGACTAAATTAATACTTTGGTTCAAGTCCTATGTGCCTCCTAGCTGTATGACATGGGCACATCTTCAATTTTATTTAACATTGCCCTCCTTAGTACTTTTTCATACATCCTATGTGCTGGGCACTTGCCAATAATTTACAGATATTAAGTCAAGAAATGCTCACAAAAACTCTTTGAGGTAGGCACTTTAGTTATCCCCATTTGATAGATGAGTGAAGTAAGGTACCAAGATGTTTAGTAACTTGTTCAGGGTCAAAAGGCAGAGCTGGGAATTGAATCCAGGTAGTCTGATTCAGAGTCCAGCTCTAAACCACACGTTTGATTGTCTCTCCAATTAAGTTTTGCTCTCTCTTAATCTGAGTCTCAGTGTCCTCATCTCTCACCCCACAGGGATGGCATAACAGAAAACTGTTGAACATTCTACAAATACTAATTGTTATTTTGCTTATCAGTATTATCATCCCCTGTCAATTGTGGTTCATCTGAAATAAGTGAGCAAGGAAACAATCGGCAGTTACCATTTCAGCAGAATTCTACTTTGCTCAAAAGCCAGAAAACCTGGTGGCCCATTCCAGGACTTCCTTGGACCAAATTATTAACTATATCAGAAGCCTTGTTGTAATAAACTCCAAGGGGGCTGGGCATGGCTACTGTCACCTAACCTTTTTGTTCCCATTCTCCATCCATATCTGGGTCTCAGAGTATCAGCCTGCCTAATTGCTTCTCAACCCCTGAGAAATTAAGCTATGAGAGGGGCGAGCTAAGAATTGGTCCTATGCTTTTCTTACTCACACTTGAGCTCCCCTAGGTGGTAATAATTCCCCTGTTTCCATGAGCTTTCCAGGTCTATAGACACAAAGACATGAGGCCACACAATTCAATTTGCTTCCAATTTCTCCAAAGACATGGATAACTTCCAGGTTCAGCTTTCTCCTCTTGGATCCCATCAGCACATCATTTAATAGGTGGTTTCTCAAATCACTTTTAGTTCTAATGGCCCCTGAAAATCTTGGGGTATTTAATAGCTCTGCTGTGATATGACCAGGCAATTTTGCAACTTTATAACTATTTGTAAAATCTCTGCCTATTCTGAAAACTATTCTTTTTAATAGCTTCCCTGTGCTTGCTTCTAAAGTGCAACAATCATGACAGAGGATTTCCACAGTAACTAATCTCAAAAAATCCCAGGGCTGGCCATTGACTCCTCCATTGAGTCTGCCAGAGCCATTACCACCTCCTTTGTTGAATCTTCAAAGACAGCAAGTAAAACACATTAGGGGGGTGGATGTGGCTCAAATGGTTGGGCGTCCATCTGCCATATGAAGGGACCTGGGTTCGATCCCCGGGACCTCCCAGTAAAATAAAAAATATATATATATGGCGCATGGGCTGCCAGGCTCTGTGTGCCGCTGAGCCGCCAGGCCCCGGGAGCCATGCAGCAGGATGATGACGTAACAGGGGAGAGACAAGACGAGATACTCCGAAAGCTCAGAAAGCCAGGAACCGAGGTGGCGCAGGTGGCAGAACACCTCTCTCTCCTACATCGGAGGTCTCCAGGATGGAATCCTGGTGAAGACTGTAGGAGGAGGATGGGAAGAGATGGCAGGAAACAGACACGGAGAATTGCCCAGTGAATGGACGCAAAATAGCAAAATGGGGAAGGGGGGGGTTAAAATGGATAAAGTAAATAAATAAATCTTTAAAAAAAAAAAAAAAAGAAGACATTATAATATTATAAAAAAACACACACACACAATTAGGACTGGGCCTACCACACAACTCTCAGAACTCATTTATTTTTATGTTTTATTGAAAAGATGATATAGCAACAATACACTGTATATTTTCTAAAAGGAATAAACCTCATTCTTTTTAACAATTTAGGTAGAATTCACATATCATAAAATTCATCCTTTTAGAGTGTACAATTCAGTGGATTTTAGTATATTCTCGAGGTTATGCAACCATCACCACTATCTAATTCCAGAATATTTCTATTATCCCAAAAAGAAACACTGTACCCATTAGCAGTCATTCTCCATTCCTCCCTCGCCCCAGTCCCTGGCAAAGCACTAGTCTAGTTTCTGTCTCTATGGATTTGCTGACTCCGGACATTTTATATAAATGCAATCATACAAAATATGATTCTTTGTGACTGACTTCTTTCACTTTGCATCATGTTCAAGGTTAATCCATATTGTAGCATACATCAGTACTACATTACTTTTTTATTTCCAAATAATATTCTATTTTATGGATATATCACATTTTGTGTATCCATTCATCTGTTGATGGATATTTTGTTGTCTTCACTTTTTAGTTAGTATGAATAATGATGTTATGAATATTCTTGTACAATTTTTTGTGTGAACATATTTCAGTTCTTATCAGAATCCAGTCAATAACTGAGGGAGGCTACATGTTGACAGTGGTTCTCCAAGATACCAGTGATATGTCATTAGGGCCTAACATTTACTAAAGTTTACTGCATCCCATTTGAGCCATTGGTTGTCATAAATACAGTGAGACTATGATCGCAAATACATTGCAAGATGTCCAAAAGGCTTTGAGTGCAACATGTGAAAAAATGAAATTAGTTAATGTGTTAACTGGTAGAGTTAAGAAGGATATTTTCATTAGATATTAGGGAAATGCAGATCGAAAGTACAATAAGATACTACTTCATACCCACTAGGATGGCTATAATCAAAAAGAGACATGGTAAGTGTCAGCCAGGATGTGGAGAAATTGGAACCACATCGCTGGTGGGAATGTACAATGGTGCAGTCTCTGGGGAAAACAGTTTGATGGTTTCTGAAAAAAAATTATAGTCGCCATATGACCCAGGAATTCTACTCCTAGCTATATGCCCAAGAGAGATGAAAACATATGCCCGCACACAAACTTGTATATAAAAGTTCCTAGCAGCCCACAGGGATAATCCAGGATCATCTTGCCATTTCAGGACCCTTAACTTAATTACAGCTGCAAATTTCCTTTCACCCTGTAGAGTACCATATTCATGGGTTCTGGGGGTTAGGACATGGGCCTCTTTGGGGGCCATTAGTCTGTCTACCACAGCCTTCCTGTCATACATGACAGTATGAGTATAGAACCATGTACTTTTCTTCACAGCATTCTGAATAAGTGAAGTAATTTATTTATCTGAAATTATTGCTTGCATAAGACTATAAGCAGCTTGCAGGGCCATGCCTGTTAGCTCACCATTGCATCCCTAATGTCAACTGAACAGCTGGCACTCAATACATATTCAATTACTGCCTGGCTGAGTGGCCAGTTTGGCTTTGCTGGACTAGAGTTACTGGGAGAATGGGGGGGAGGTGTAGGCTAAGATTGTATTGTCAAAGATTTTGAAATGACTAGCTAATGAGTTTGGATTTCATTCTGTACACACTGGGACTCATCAAAGATTTTTGGTCAAGGGATTAACATGATTAAAATTCTATGTTTGGCATATACAGTCTATAAGCCAGATAGGAAGAGGGAGAAACTAAAGACAGAGTGACCAAGCAGGAGTCCATAGAAATGAGAAGCCAAAGTAGGCAGTGGCAATGAGAATAAAGAGCTTGAGAGATGTAAGAACTCAAATACATTCTGCTTCACATCCTTTCTAGAATTAAGAAAATTAGAAGTAAACACAACAGGATTTGATAACTTATTGGAAAAGAGAAAGGAAGAACTGAAGACTTCTCTGGCGTGGTAAACCTAAGCAAGTGGAAGGATAGGGACACCAACCAAAATAAGGAATACACAAAAAGAAGCATGTTCAGAGGAAAGGGGGGCTGATTCATTCTGTTTCAGACATGTAGAATCTGTGAAGAAAAGGGACCATCCATGAAAAAGACACTTAAAAGAAAATCAGAAACCTGAGTTGGGTACACGTACAAGATCCCAGCTAGAGACAGAGTTAGGAGTCTCACCTAGAGAGGTGATGGCTAGAGTCACAAAAGTGAATGAGATAATTAAAGGAGAAAGCTTTGAAAGAAAAATACAGAACCATGGGGAATGAATGGACAAAGACAAGTCAAAGAAATAGAGGAGCAGGTAGAGACATCAGGGGTGAAGAAGTTGGCAACATAAGAGATGCCCAGCCAGGTGAGAATTGAGACTTTTATGTGTGTTGTGGGTGAGGTGGTGTGGAGGGGCGCAGTGTTTTAATGTCGCTCAGAGGTCCAGCTGAAGAAGATCTAAGAAGAGTCTCAGAACCTGGGGGCCTTTGAGAGAATTGTTTCAGTAAGTAAAGGGGACAGAAAAGAGATTGCCAAGGTTTGAGGTGTTTGTTGGAGAAGTGGAAGTAGATATGGCAAAGGTGGCTTACTCTTTGCAGAAGTTTGGCAGTTTATACTGGGAGTCCAGAAGAGTAGCTTTCCAGGTTGGTCCTGCCCTCAGCTTGTTGGCAGAGTCTGGGCCAGGTGTGTAACCTTCCCTATCCTTCCCTTTAACTGTAAAATAAGAAGGCTAGAGCTAGATGCTACCCAAAGTCCTTCCTGGGGCTAAAATTTGCTATTTCCAAACCTCAAATCCCAAATGCTGGTGAAAGCCCAATTTCAAGGCATCTAAGAGGAAGCTATAATCACATTATTCCCTATTTAAGTTTTTAAAAATTACCTTAGAAAGGAATTCTAACAGAGAGATACTTTGTTAGAAATGAAAGTTGAATGACTATTTCCCAAATTTATAAATTCTTATGTCATTATGCTGATTTCAGAGATAATTCCTTATAAAACGTCCTTTGTCAATTTCCTGTTTGAAGAGGTCTTACTCTAATTATTTCCTCTTTGGTGATATGAGTAAGCCTCTATTTTTAATCACATACTCCTCTCTGACATTTTAAATTTTAATTCCAATTTCCATCATTATATATTGACCATTCAATTCTTCCCTACAGATATATTTAGACATCCCATATTTTTTCCCTATCCTGAATACCTTTATAAAGGGCATTTTTTTCCCAATTCAAAGCCTTGGTTGACATATACCAGGAAAGGAAAAGAAAATAACAAAGGTGAAGCCACAAGCATGAGGGAAAAATGGAAGTGGAAAGCAAAGCCTAAAATTCAATTTCTTGACTAGAGTAGCACATATTTGCTAACAATAGCGTTTTTCAACCTCAACACTATTGACATTTTGGGGAGGATAATTCTTGGTTGCGGGGGCCATCCTGCACATTGTAGGAGGTTTAGCAGCATGCCAGGCCTCTACCTACTAGATGCCAGTAGCACATACCCCGCCCATTGTGACAACCAAAAATACCTCCAGATATTGCCAAGTGTCTGTGAATTTGGTTGGGTTTCATAACAAAGGGGAATTAAGGTTGCAAATGGAATTAAATCTGCTGATCAACTGATCTTCGGATGGGGAGATGATCCTGGATTATTCAGGTGGGCCCCATGTCATCACAATGGTCCTTAAGGCAGTCAGAGGGAGCTGTGACTACGGAAGAAGGGCCAGAGAGCTGCAATGTTGGTGGCTTTGAAGATGGACAAAGAAGGCCACTGGAAAAGGCAAACAAATTCTCCTAGAGCTTCCAGAAGGAATGCAGCCTTGCCAACACCTAGATTTTGGCCCGGTGAGATCCATTTGTGTAATATATTATAGCAGCAATAGGAAACTAATATACCATCCCCCTCCGCCCAGTTGTGACAACCAAAACTATCTTCAGACATTGCCAAATGTCTCCTGGGGGGCAAAATCGGCCCCAGGTTGAGAACCATAGCTCTAGAGAGTATAGAGGCCAAACCTCTGAGAAGAGCACAGTGGGGCTCTTCGTAATGTACACTACCCTACCTTTTGAACACTATCATCCAACATATAGCGAGATACAGTCTATGCTCCAGGCCCATCACACTTCTAACTTCAAAATCACTCTACATCCTGTCACCCCTCAGCAGCGGTGATGCCAAGGGGTGGATTGGAGGATGTGGAATATGCTTTGGCCTCACTGCCATTTTTATCTGTCCACACAGGTACTCCCCCCCGCCCCAATGTGTCTGACTTCTGGTTTCATTAGGTTAGTACATTAAAAAGTCATTTGGTTGCTACAGGTGTCCTGGTGTCCTAACCTTCCCCTCCTAACAGATTACCACGCTTAAGCCCCTCTAAATCCTCTTCACTGGAAATTTAGCCCCACCAATGCTTCTGTGCCTTTGCATATCCAAGCCCTTCTCTTTCACTGAGAAATCACTCCCCCTCTTCTCCTCCTTCATGATCCAGTTTAAATGTTACCTGTTCAGTGAAGCCTCCCAAGACTCCCCCAAAACACAGTGAATCATCACACTCTCTGATCCCTCTGCCCTGTACCTATTGAGTGACTCATCCATCTCCCTCCTTAGACCTGGAGCTCTTTAAGAGCTGATCATATTTTAGCATTCCTGGTACTGAGAGAAATGCTTATGCCTAAGAAATGCTTGTGAAATGAAAAAAAGTATAGAAGTCACAGATAGTTAGAAATCACTTTAAGTATGGGTCACAGAAGCTGGCAAACTCTGGGTCAGCAATGCGTATAATCCCAGCTCCTGTCCACCAGAACTAGGAGAACCCCTTATTCCCTTATCTGTAATCAGAGTCAGGCTCAGCTGCTGAGAATACAAGTCAAGGGACATGTACCAATTCCATCAGCATGCACCATTTGTGTCCTTATCATCTATCCACCACCTTTTTTTTTTTTTTCTTACTCAGTAGATATTCTACACAGGATGTCCATGAATCAGATTTTGTTACAGCAACCCCAAAACACATAGTGAGAAAATATGAATAGAGTAATAGCTGACTTTGTCTAATAACTCCTGAGTATAGGACATTTCTCAGGAGCAGGAGCCTTTATACGAACCATTTCATTTAAAACCAGAGAATCGGTCCAAAGAACTAAGCTGAAATTGATGTGATCCATCCCTGGCTAAACCTGAAAGTCAATTCTCAGGTTTTCCTGTGGATACAATGGAAGATAAACAGAATTTGTGCAAACCATAAGAAGTACAGGGAGTCTGCAGGCAAGACTCAAGAAGGGTCCTTGTGGCCTGGAAATAGGACAAAGGCCCCAGGGAAATTTGATGCCAGCTGAAAACTGCTGTAGGTACTTGCTAGGTGCCAGCATGAGGCACTACATTCAACTTCAGTAGAGCAGTGGTTCTCACCCTGGACAATTTTGTCCCCCAGGGGGCATTCAGCAATGTCTAGGGATATTTTTGGTTGTCACAATGGGGGAGGGGGGAATCTATTGGCATCTAGTGGGTAGAAGCCAGAAATGCTGCTCAACATCCTACAATGCACAGGAGAGTCCCCCACAATAAAGAAGTAGCCAGCATCAAATGTCTATAGTGTAGAAGCTGAGAAACCCTGAGCCAGAGCAACCAGAAGTCCAAAACCCCAACTTGCATGAACCAAATCTCCACCTAGGGCCTATAAATAACCTTGCAAGATGCTCATCTGCTGGACTTTCAACATATTAGTAAAGATTCTCTTTCCAGACAAAGGATCCAGCTTGCCTGCCAGTGAGGACAAGCTATGTCCCATAGGATGAGTTGCCTTGGTTTTTGAGAGAGTTCCAGGGTGATAAAACCTTTGAAAGGTAATCCAGACAATTAAATTCCAGACCCAGGGGTTATGTTAGGATACCTGGGCCTCTACTAAACAAAACCAGCTTGGTCTTACACGCCAGGATCCCGTCTAATCACTCCGTGTCTGTCTCAAGCAAAAAGGGATTTCTGATACACACATGCACATATGCATTTTATGAAAAATCGTGTTCTTCTGCTGGATGGCTATGTATGTTCTTAGCTTTAACCATTGCAAAGAAAGGAGAGTCACGGTAGGTGACCTCTGTGCAGAATACCCAAACACTACATGGAACAGTTAGAAGCTGCCCAGTATTGCCGCAGTTCAGATACTTGTCCATTGACTATGTGATTTGAATGGATAAGAAGAAAATTTTCAACCAGTTGGGACCATCTACAGTCAAATGCCTTTTGATCATAACAGCAATGAAGAGCATCCACATAAAATAATCCAGATATGTATGGTTGCTAAGAAAAGCAGGGACATTTTTAAGGATGTCACTGGCTTTAAATGTGAATATCAGTGGCTATCTAATCCAAGAATTCGGCTTGCTTTTGCACTTCTCTCTTTCTCTCAACTCCAACAAATTCATCTGATAATGGGAGCTCCAAAATAGCACAGGAATCCAGTCTTTGCTGGAGACCAAGAGAAGCTCAAGGTTTTGAGTTTTGATCATTTTTCTATTGCTGAATTATGTGGTTTGCAGGTAATCTCTTGCTCTCTGCCTGGACTTTCCTTTTACTGCCTATCTTCCTCAAGAAAATGGGTAATCCATACTCCCCACCCAACAGCAGCAGTTACTTTAACACAGTAACTAACAGTTTATTAACATGTGATACTAATGTTTCTAATAAATTATGTTGATTTTTAAGGCTGTCTATTAAAAAGCTAAAAGCTAATATTTATCTCATGTTAACAGAGCTAACTAAGTATGATCTTGGATGCTATTTTCAAGCTGTTTTTCTTGGTTGTGTTTCCTTTATTTAGCCTTAATCTCAAACAATTATATGGTATTTTATTACATTTCTGTAATACTAATTGTACTTTAAAAGATTTAATTACAACTGATTGAATCTCCCTTCCCTTATGGAACAGATTTGAGGCAAACATATAGAATTTGTGAACTGAGAGGGATGGGAGCTGTTCGTTTTGACATCTGCTGTTTATTCTCCAAAAGCACCCATCTTTCTAAGTACCCAGGAATCAGTTTCCCAATAGCTCTATTGGCCATTATTAACCAGAGGTACCAAAATGCTCCCTCTAAATTATCAATTTCCTTTTCACATATATTTCACTAATGTCCTTGGTGGAATTTTGGTATGTTTCCAGGATCTCTCCTACCCTTGAAGAGAATTTTTTTTTCTTTTCATCGATTAAGCCAGTACTTAGATTTCTGAAATTGGACTTTGTAGTGGTAAGGAAAAGAAGAGATCAATACCAGAGAATTTTAGTAGTTACTCCCCTCTGCCACACAAACACAAGCACTATTCACAACAGCCTCCAGAATAATGTTCCTGAATTTTCTGTAGAACAGATGGTGCATAGACATTTCAAAACGTATTTCCTCCAATTCTTACAAACAACGTAGAAATAGGCCGTTTGTGTTCCAAAATATATCAACAGTGGGTGAAGGGATAGGATGACCCTTTGAAGTTGCCTGCAGCACAAACACAAAACCACAACACCTTCTCTTCCTCCAGCTCCAATCACTGCTCCAAAAAGGAGCCAAGAAGAATTACAAAGGCAAACAAGCTGGTGGCCGCTAGGGACATCCCATTTCCAGGCACCATTTAACCATCCCAAGGGGGACAGCCACACCATGGAAGCCCGCCAGCGGGTCCCCTGGCTCTGTAAACATGATGGAATAAAGACAGCCCCCTGCAATTGCCCAGGCGTCCAGCTTTGGGGCTCCAGGACGGGCGGCGCCGGTCCCTACCTCGGACTTCCACACGATGTAGGAGTGGCTGCGACTGTTGGGTGCGGGCTGGAACTTTCTCTGCTGGAGCCACCTCCTTGGAGAAGCGAAGATGCCGTTGGGGCCTCCACCGGAGGAGCAGAGGATGCTCGCCGCGCTGCGGCCACTGCCCGGCCCGGCCAGCACCGAAGGCAGGTCCCAGGCCATGCTTTTCTTGAGGCCACCGCGACCCAGGGGGATTTCATAGTCAAAGTGGAAGCTGCCGGACGGCGACTTCTCCTGCGGGGTGGTAGGTGTGGAGAAGGACGAGCAGAGGGGCCTGGGGGACGGGCCCCGGGGAGAGGACGCTGAGCGGGGGCCAGGACCCTCGCCCAGGGGCTGCGGGGAGCAGAGGCGGCCCCCCGCGGACCCCCGCGCGCCGCCCTCAGCGCCCCGGCAGGGCTCGCCGTCGGCGCCCACCTCGCCCCCCGAGCGGCCGATCAGGGCCGGGTCCAGGCTGCGGGTCTGGCGCAGCTTCCTCTTGGAGAAGCCCTTGGCCGAGGCCGTGCCGCCCGAGGCGGGCGAGGAGCAGGAGAAGACACTGTGGAGCAGGCTCTGCGCGGACATCTCGGCGGGGCTGGGCTCGAGATCCACCCCCGTCCCCCTCCCGGAACACTGGAGGTTTCGCACCCGAAAAGGAAGGGGGCTCGGGCGGCACTGCCAGGCGGGGTCGGCTCGGTGGCTCGCCGAGGGCAGTGGAGGGCAGTTCCCGGGCTCACGCGCCGCCAGCGCGCTCCAAATGCCCCGGCGAGGGCAGAAGCAGGAGATCCATAGCCAGCCTTCTAGGAGACGGGGCCCGGAGGGTCTCCTGCAGCTGCTAGAACCTCCCCCCGAAGCCCAAGTTGGGAAGAGGGGAAGGAGGAGGAGGAGGAGGAGGAAGGTCAGGCGCTCGATCGGTTCCCAGCACGAGCCTGCCAGCGCCACTCCCCCTTCCCGGCCGTGGCGGGAGACGCCGCGCTCTCGCTCGCTGGCTCTGGACAGCCTCGAAGTCTCCAGCAGGCTCCTCCTCGCGGCCTGAAGATGGTCCCGAGGGCTGGGGAGGAGGCCGGCTGGGCGTGCGCCCCGAGCGCGCCCGCCAAGCTCTGGACGCCGCGAGAAGGGCTTCCTCCGACGCTCGAGCTGGGCGCTAGGGAGCCCCGTTGCTCCCTCGCCGTGCCTTCGCTTTTCGTCGCCACCCGCTGTTCCGACTGGCGAGGCGCAAGGGTGTCTCCAAAGGTCCAGGTTCCCGCGCGGCCCCTGTCTGCTGCAAAGTGGGGACAGAGGGCGCGCTGAGCCCAGGGCCTTCCTAGGGCTAGGTGGCTACGGCTGTACTCGGCGCTACTTCAAAGCCGGGGGGCTAAGGAGAGAATCCCAGGGGCGGGCACCCACGCCCCACCGAGGAGGGACACTTTTGACATTCGCAGCCCAGCCTTGGGCCCTGGGGAGACGCGGGAGATGTCCCGGTCCGCTCACGCTAGAGGCAGCGGGAAGAAGGTGGCCGGGACGGGTAGAGCTGGAGGAAAGCCGGGGCGGAGCAAGGAGCAATAGAAAGCAGAACGTGAAGGAGTTTTCTAGGCGCCAATCCTGGGAGCGGCGCAGGGAGGCCGCTGGCCTCTAATACTGCGTCTCCTGGGGAGAAAGTCGCGATGACGGAAGTGCGGGCCTTCTCCCCCATCTCCCCTCCCCCAGATGGAGGGGTCTGGGCGCCAGCTCCACTCACGTTTCTGGAACGGAAGGGAAGTGTCAGATTGCACCCCACCCACTGATGTCAGATAGGCAGCCCAGGACTGTTGCCCTGAAGTAGGAGTTAAATCTCATGCCCCCCCACCCCCGGCTGATTTTGTTTTAAGAGAGGAAGGATGGAGACTCGGTTCAAACGCCCTGGCTGCCGATAAGAAAAGATCAAATGCTGTGGCTAAGAAACGGGGTTGGAAAAAAGGTGGTCTCCCCAAATAAGGGCCCTAAGCAAGTGTGTAAATGAGGTCGCGCGAGGCGGGGCAGGAGCAGGGGGCAGGGGGCAGGCGCATCCGCGAGGATCTGATCACAGGCGATCTGAGCCCGCGTGGGGCTCCGCGACGCCTCTGGGCGCAGCGCGCCGCAGCCGCATTCCTGGGAAGCTGGAACTCGCTCGTGATCTCAAGTTCTCTGCTTGGGGATGAGTCGGGACGCAGTTTCTCCCGCTACTGTCCAACCCCAGGAGACTAGGAAGCCCAATGTCTCGCCCCCTCTTGGAGAGCTTTTTGACATAACATTTACGTTTTGCAATTCATCTTACCACACTCTCAGCGGGGAGGGGCGGGGGTGGCGGGGACAGGATTTTGGAAATACCTGCTAATTTTGCGTGTCTTCTTTTTCCACTTCAGGATAAAGATAATTTAACACAAACGTAAAGGTGACTTTCCTTTACTATTTTTTATTAAAGGGGAATTTTTTTCCCTGAAGCTTATAAATACAGGTGTTTGACGCAAATATTCGCCTTGTGTATATATGAGAATTGCCAAGTTTGATTTTTGGAAGACTTCTCTTATTCCCTTTGAAATTCTCGGGGGGGGGGGAGGCTATTAATTTACTTTGACTTTTTAAAAAAGTGTACTCAACGAAGACCATGTAGGAGGAGGCACGTCATGAAATCCAAGGAAGGAAAATTCGATGCCTCTCAAAAGGGTTTGGGACCCTAGGGTCTCTGGTGTACACGTTTTTGTAAAGGTGCGGGGAAAGACTGCACCCAAGAAGTTCCTTCCAGTAGCTTCTGAGCTATCCCTTGGCTGAACACAATGAGTTTCAAGTTACCCATTGCTCTCACCGGGGTTCATCTCTTCTCACCTCTGCTTCTTCCCTGATCCTCTTAAGTACTTTCAGTGGCTGTCAATCAGGTGTGCTGTTAAGAGGCACAGCAAGCAGTTCAGAGAGCTGGTCTCCCTGCCTGACTACACAAACCAAATTACATTGGAGGGACTGTTGGCTTTTGATTTCTTCCCTTTCCAAACAAGCCCCAAGGGAAGTAAAAGTGGGTGGGTTTTGCCAGTCTGTTCTTTAATAACAATACCTTGTAACTTGTCAAGTGATAAAATCACCTAATGTTGCTAGCATTTGGATAGTGCTGCATGGGATTGGTTATGCCTAGCTGGATTTTGGCATTTGGGGTAGATGGTTAACAAAGTCGCACTTCACTGAACCACTTATAACTCAAGGTGATTGAGCAAATGTAATTTATGATTTATATACATTCAATTTCTCTAAGCCCATATGACCACCATGGGTTGACAGTACAACCTTGCCACGGTCAAGTAGGGCGAATAGGCATGCCCTCCAGCAGGAAGCCATACATTTTTGGTCATGGATGTTAGAGAACCAATGAGCAGAGGGACTCTTCTATTGGCACTCGGGGATGGGAACAGACACATGCCAGTTAATTCATCATCTTGTTCGCAAGGAGTCCTGACCCTCCATTAGTCTGGAGTTGCCTCACAGTTCTGAACAATGAATAAATTGGTTTAAATACTCATTAAGCTCAGGCAACTTTTTAAAACTCAGGGTATGTGTGCTTTTAAACAACAGAGGAAAATGTAATGGCTCTTCTGGAAAGAAAAATATTGTAAGAAAATTATTTGTATTTTTTAATGATATTTTTAAACTATTCTGATTTTCAACCTGGTTGCTATTAGGTTTATATTGCAGTCATGGCAGCTTATGGCATATTCTTTCATTCCAGGTTAGGGCATCCTATTTACTCTTGTTATATAACATTCCCTTTGTGGATACAGATCCACCTGAAGTTGGCCTTTCTGATTGACTGCCATATTATGACAAACTCAATTAAGGAAGATCTATGAGTTTCATTTAAAAATTTCAAAAATGTTTGGTTTCATTAAACTGATCCCCCAAATCCTTCTTACAGTTCATCAACTAGTTCAGAAGCAGTATACCTGAGGGTCTAGAAATAAATGGCTTTACATGTACATACGTTCAGAATAGAGTACCTTAGGCTTTGCTCCTTTATTAGGGCGTTTGCTATTGAAATGTAGTGTGTCCATATTTGTTTATTGTGTTTTCTTTTTCTCAGGGTCTAAGTTAATCAAAGCCTTAGAATAGCTTTTATTAAAGGGTAGAACAGTCTGTTTGCTATCCATTACCCATCATAATTATCCTAAAAATTTAGGATAGAACAAATAATAACTTACAATATCTATTCTATCTTGTCATGGCACAAGAATATTCTAATGAATGTACTAGAATCTTTGGTCTGACATCAAGGTATCATCTTATCAGGGATCCTAAAAAACTCATCAGTTTTCTATTTCCTTGAGAGACTGTTCTACAAACATGCATCTTACTATCAAAAGATGTATTCTGATGCTTAGACTAAATTTCCCTTTTCTTAACTTTATCCCATGGTGTCTTTTCATATCTCCAGCCAAAACTCCTTTTTACCCTTGGTGTGTAAGACCCTCGAGTTATTTGTAGATTTTTATCATGTGCCTTGGGTCTGACTTTGTGGTTTGGCTACACTATAAAGTTCATATTTTGCTTTAAAAACCATCTTTGTAGATGATCTTCTCTGGAATCCTTCCAGTTTGCTTATTTCTTTTCATTCCTGAGGTCCAATATTCCAGGTTAGGGCATCTTATTTTGCCCCTGTTTGTTATAAAATCCCATTGCTTATATAGTCCCAAATCACATTAAACTTTCTGATTGACTGCCATATAATATTTCACTTATATCTGATTGGCTCCAAAATCTCAGTCAGCATCACTGTTTTTTGTTTCATCCTGCCCATGTCTCTCAAACTTATTGTGATCCCTCTGATAGCATTTCTACATTCTTAGCAGTATCTGCGGTAAACAGTTCACAGCATCTCATTGTCCCATAGAAGAAGTCAAGGGTTCTGCATCCAAACTCCTGAAACATGAACGGAGGGGGGTTCATTTTAATCTGTGTGATTGTGGAATATACAAGACACGTGTGAAGAATTTTATAGGACTGAAGAATACTAATTTTATTAAACAGATTGCCCTATGTTTAAACTACTTCTTGATTGTAAACTATAGATTTTTTGCAGCTGAACTAACAATGTTTCTTTACATTGTATTCTAGAGTCACCCTAGAATGTAACTGCTGAGGCACTTAAATTACAACTGACCTATAATTAGCACTATACTTGTTAAATATATGTCTCAGAGACTTAAATCTTTGGTCTGTCCATGTGCCAGTTGAGCCCTGAATCTCAGCAGAGCTGCAACACCTACTGTCCAGTTCATTGGACTCACCCAGGACAACTAACAAGGAGATGATGATGGACAACACCCATCCCAAGGAACAGAGAGTGTCTGCAACTGCAAGCAAGATAGTTCCATCCATCTGCCCCATGGGATCTAAGCCCCCTCTCAATTAGAAACAGAGTGGGCCTCACCATCTCAAAATCCTCAAGACTGGGAAATGAATAATGGACTAAAGTAGACTTATTGTTATTCTGTTATATACTTATTATTATTCTAGCAATGGAAAAACTTTTATCATTGATATAAAGGCAGTGGCTACCAGTGGTTCTGAGGGGAGGAAGAGGGAAGAATAGGTATAATATGGGGGCATTTTCGGGACACTGGAATTGTCCTACATGTCATTAGCAATAACAGATACAGGCTATTACATATTTTGACACAACCTACAAAATTGTGCAGGTCAGAGTGTAAACTATAATGTAAACTATAGTCCATGGTTAGTAGCAAAGCTTCAATATGTGTTCATCAATTGTAACAAATGTACCACACTAATGAAGGATGTTAATGTGGGAAAGTGTGGGAGGGGGAAGGGGTGGGGCATATGGGAATCCCCTATACATATATATATATATATATTATTTATTATATTTATTTGGTTTTCCCCCTATATTTTTTATGTAATATTTATGTAATCTAAAGCTTCTTTAAAAATAAAAAGAATTTAATTACAATTGACAGATGTCACTGGAAGTAAACAGAGTCTCAGAATAACTCCATATGGGTAGGATTATTGAAAACTCACTTTCTTAAATACCAACTCATGCTGAGGAACAGAGATCACTTTCCGAAGATGGGAATGTTGTCATAGTTATTTTCTGGAAGGTGAAATCATGAGTTGCAAGATATAAGGCTATCTGAGAGCTTGTGCCCTAATTGGTACTATGATGTGAAAAGACTAACATAGAAGTTTTGTTCTCCATTTTAGAGAAAAATTTCATGTTATATTGCCAAGACAGATAATCAGGGAAAAAATCTGTACATTGATACTAGAGGGAAAAACAGCACTGAATGGGGCTATACCTCTTGCTAACCTGAGTTTAGTGTTGTACACAAGATCGCCTACTCAAACAGCTTATCCTGACCCTTTAATCATAATAATATAGCAACCACCAACACTCCTTGGGACTTACTATGTGCCAGGCACTATGCTGAGACCCTGCATGCATTATCCAAATCAATATTCTCACACACACAAATATCCAGCATTAATCAACCCTCGATCTTATAGATGAAAACCAAGACTAGCAGAATCCCACAGGTCAGCCCCCAGTTAAGTGGCAAAGCTAGTATTCAAACTCTTACAGGAACAGGATTGCAGATTAAGAAGCCATTTAATTCGGAGATGCCTTGGGACCCTTTCTGAGTGGATTTCAATCTGCTGATTGCTTATCTAGCTGTGTGACCTGCGACACATCATTTCACAGCTCTCATTCTCAGTTCTCCATCTGCAAACTCAGGTCCACTTCAAAGGCGGTAAACAAGGTTAAAGGACCTAATAACGCAGCATGCTTAACACAGGGCATTTCAGGGAGAACTTTATTAAACCAGATATATTGAAAGATCATCTCTGATGTGAATTCACCTGGCCTGACCCCAAAAGAGCAATTCAAACCTTTCTAATTGGCAAATGAATCATTTGCCTAAACTTATTTGAAAAAGACCCATGGTCAACCAAGTGAATGATCATGGCTGGGATCTCTGACACTATTTCCAAGTGCTAGTGAGGGGGTAACACCAACTAAACAATATGAACATGTCCTTTCAAACTGGGGCATTTTTTTGAGTTCAATGAATGATAATTTGGGATTCTCTATATTCAGAGGAGAGTATAGGAACTTTTTGCCTTTAATTACATTTCAACACCAATTGGCAAGTTTCTTGGCTCAATATTTTGGATTGATTTCATATTACTCATAACTGGAACCATGAACCCTTCCTTTGAAACAGGCACACAGTTGAGGATTCCAAATTGCTAAACTTGTTACACAGTAATAATAAATAAACTGTATAGCAAGTTTAGCAGTTAAAAACAACAGACATTTATTATCTCAAAGTTTCTGTGGGTCAGGAATGTGGAGGCCACTTAGCTGGGTGCGTCTGCCTTAAAGTGTCTCCCAAAGCTGCAGTCAAGGTATGGCTAGGACTGCTGTCATCTCCAGGCTGCTGGGGAAGGTTCCATATACCAATTTATTCGTGGGGTAGTTGGTAATATTCAGTTCCTCAAGGTTATTGGGCTGACAGCTTCAGTTCTTCACTGGCTGTTGGCCAGAAACCTCCCTGGCCTAAACATAGCAACTAGCTTACATCAGAACAAGCGAGAAAGCCAGAGGAAATGAGCAAGACAGAAACTAGTCTTTTTGTAAGTTAATCTTGAAAGTAACGTCCATCATTTTTGTCATATGCTATTCATTAGAAGTCACTAGGTCTAGCCCACACTCAAGGGGAGAGGATTACATGGTGGATGAATGCCAGGAGGTGGGGGTTATTGCGTACCATCTTAGAAGTTGCCTACCATTGTGGTTTATAGTTGTTGACAGTCTTAAAGGGTCTATTATCATTTGTCTTTCCAAGAGGTCCCACAAACACTGTTGGTGTGAGACAGCTACCCTAAATTTGGAGTACCGGTTTCCTATATCTTGGTAAATTTGCTTTGTTTGGTGCAAAAGTGTTCGCTATATAGTTTTCTGCTATGGCGATAAACAATGGCATCTCATTAAAACAAACATCACTACATGTCTGAAGGATTGGAAATGATTAGTACAAATAAACAAAGATTACATTTAAATCAGTCCTAATAGTTGGTGATAATGTGGGGTCAGAACTCTGAGTCATCAGAGGAAGAGATGTTACAATTTAGAAATGTTGACATGAGTTGATGAAGAGGAAATCTTTATATCTATTTTTTAAATGTGAGTGTGTATATGTTTATGTGTCTGTGTGGGGGGAGGGGGTGATGCTACCTCTTGTCTCATCGAAAGCAATCTCTGCAATACTTTTGTCCTTTTATAGAAAATGAAAATGTTCTGTTTATAACTTGTTTTGCTCCTGAAATTATCAAGTTTTCTATACTAAATTTAAAGATTATTTAGGCAATACCAAATGCAGTATTTGAATTTTAATGTCTTAGTTTTCATTAGAACTGAACCCATATGATCCCTAAAAGAACCTAGAATCTCTTCATTTACAAGTATAAAATCTTGAGCACATAAAGGTCTTCAACTTTGTAGTAAACAAGAATTGGTGTTTATGCTCTCTGGAGTTAGTACTCTATTTAGTGACAAGCAGCTGCAGAAAGCACTCATTTTCAGTGCTTTCTGGAAGGAAAGAAAAGTAAGAAAAATGTCAATCGCATATCACTTTTGCCACTTGCAACGCAGTCTATTCTTTCTCATTTTCTGTGCTAATACTAGAAACATATTTTATGTTTTCTAGTGCTCCATGTTTCTCTTCTCCTAGACTTTTAAAGCACGTGTTTTGCATGGGCATGCTTTTCAGCACGTCCACTTACATGTTTATCTCTTGAGCTGGTATGAGTATAGTATTGCTAAATGTCAATCATTTTGTTTTCATGGTACCCAAGATAGTGGGGCAGGCAAAAAGCAAGGAAGCATAAAATTCTTACACTAAATTGCAATATGGATATGTTTAACAGCGTCCCAGGGAACACTCGCAAACCAAACAATTATTGTTATCTGTGACATTTGAAAGACTCCTTCCAGCATCAAGTCCTAAATGTATGACTAGCATCACTTAGGTTTTTGGTCTTGAAACTTGATCTCGAGAGATTTTTAGTAACATAAAATTAGCTGAAAACTAAATTCAAAATGTGTGTACATAAAGATTTTTAACACACACTATATGCCAATGGCATTCCTTTCTTCCTTAGTTTTACTTTCCTCTGTACTTCTGGGTGAAAATGCATTTAGAGTCCCAAAATAAGTAAAGTTTATCTGAAACAGATATATGGATCAGCTGTAGTAGTTACTTAAACTAGTTTTAGAAATTCCCCCATAGCATGTGTTTTAGAAATAATTTTGAAATATGTAATAATATAAACAATTTAAATGTTTCATTTATTAATCTAGAATTTTTAAATAATCTAAACATTTCTCAACGTTGAAAGTCATTAAATAAAAATAAAATAAAATAAAATAAAATAAAATAAAAATAAAAATAAAAATAAAAACAAGAAATAAAAGTCATTAAATAATGTGGAGTTTATCATTGAAATTTTCATTTTGCCCCCAGAATCTTCATTCCTCTATCCTCAATTCCTATCACCTTTTCTGAGGGGACAAAATGGGGTGGGGTATGGAAGGAGGAGGAAAAACATGACTGCTATTGTATCTCAGGTATAGATTATTTTTAATCAACTTCATTGAGGACTAATTTACATACAATGAACTATATCAATGAGTTTTCACACCTGTATATACTCATGAATCAAGATAACACTGAAATTGGGGACTTCCGAAAGATGGCAACAGAGTAGGTAGGCAGGACTTAACCCCCTTACAAAAACAATGGAGGAAGGGCAAAAAGCTGTCCAAGGGAGCTGCAGACCAGAAGCATGCTACACATTGTCCAGGAGGGTGAAGGACAAAGAGAAAAGAAGGCGAAATGAAAATCCTAAGTTACTAGCCTCCACAGCCTGGAACGACATCCACACCCACTCTCAAGGCAAACAGCCTGGATAAAACTTATGGAAAACTGCAGCCAACTGAGAGGGCAACAGAAGTCTTTCTCCCTGGGAAGAGGAAGGGTGCAGTGGAGGACCAAGAGTGGTTTCTCTTCAGTGAGGTTGGCCTGCAGAGTCCGCTTTGAATCTCAGCTCTGGCCAGATCAGAATTACCTGCAAGTGGAGGATTAAAGAGACACCTCCATGGAAAGATTCGCAAGAGTGCCATCTGCTGAAAGGCTGGAAAACTGCATGAAGAAAAATTCCTTTTTGGAGTCTCTCATGTCTGAGACACCTTGGATCTGATCTGTACCCCATTAGTGGGTGTCTGGTCCTATTTTTGATAACTTAAGCTAGGCAATTTTAAAGACTTAGAATAAGTTGAACCAAAAATCAAAAATAGCCATGAAACACAATCACAAGGCAAGAGAGAAAGACTGTCAGAGTAAATCCACCAACATAATCAGATGTCTAGACATCAGGAAAAAATTACAAGCCATACTAAAAAATAGGAAGAGATGACCCAGCCAAAGGAACAAATCAGAAATCCTGGCAAGACATAGATAGGATTTATGACAATGAATCAATGATAATCACACAAATTTCCTAAAATCAATTCAAGGAGTTGAAGGGAAATATGGTTAAAGAGATAAAGGATATTAAGAAGACACTGGGTGAGCATGAAGAACAATTTGAAAGCCTGCAAAGAAAAGTAACAGAGCTTATGGGAATGAAAGACACAATGGATGAGATTAAAAATATATTAGAGGCATTGGGCAGGAACTTCTGGGAACACGGCAGATAAGAAAAACACAGGACCCTCTCCTCTCAAGTAAAAATAGCTAGAGGACAGGCAGAAACAGCCTGGGAAAAAAAGTTCTAGGGTGTAGGACACCAGGGGAAGGCTGGACACCGCCCAGAAGAGAGAGAGGAACAGTAAAGGAACCTTAACATGAAGACTGTGAATAGAGTGCAGCTATAGCTGCTAGTGGTCCTCATCCAACCTACGAGGAGAAAGCATTGAATTCTCTGGCATTGGGCCTGTGGCTACAGATAAAGGGGGCCCCAGGGATCCACCTCCCCAGGAAATGGGAGAGAGAGGGATGCAGCTTAAGGCTGATTCAGCCTTTGACCCACAAATTTGGTCTGCTGTGTCCCATGAGCCCTCCCAGGCTGGAAGGAGCCGTGCTATTGTTTGCCTTGGGAGCTGGCAGGAGACTAAAGAAATCCAACCCTCTCAAACACCCTCCTTACTGACCAAGACTGGTTGTTGACCATGCAGAGGGGAGTGGAATTATTTCTTACCCGGTAAAAGAGAGGGGAGTGCCAGCAAAGGTTGGAGAACTGTCTCTGAGAAAGTTTGTTTGCAACGATATTGGCCTCCAGGCAGGAATTTCTGTCACATCGATCCAGTCTGTGTTGCAGCAAAGACACTCTGACAGGCGAGAACTGAGAGGCCTGCCAAAGAGCACCATCTACTGGCCAACAAAGGAAGTGCATGTGAGGGAAATAAAAGTAAACAAGAGAGACATTTTCCGGCCTTTACAGTCTGCTTCCCCAAGGCCCTTGGGAGTAGGTCTGCAACCCATTACTGGGTCCAGGGCCCATATCTGAGCAACTAACAGGACAATCCTAAAGACCCAGAATAGGTTGAACCAAGAATCAAAGCACGGCAATAATACAGTCTCCCACCACTAAATCCTTAAAAAAGAGAGAGAAATTGAGCAATAAAGTAAACTCACCATCATAATCAGATGCCAAGACATCAGCAAAAAATTACAAACTATATGAAGAAAATGGAAGAAATGGCCCAAGCAAAGGAATGTATCAGGGAGCAGATGTGGCTCAAGTGGTTGAGCGCCTACCCCCTACATAGGAGGTCCCGGGTTTGGTTCCCAGTGCCTCCTAAAAACAAAAACAAAAACAAACAACAACAAAAAAAGCAAACAAATGAAAAAAACTAACTCAGGGGAGTTGATGTGGTTCAGTGGTTGAGTGCCAGCTTCCCACATATGAGGTCCGGGATTCAATCCTCGGCCCCAGTACCTAAAAAAAAAAAAAAAAAAGGAATATATCAAAGACCTAGATGAGATACAGGATTTGAGACCACTAATCAATGAGAGTCATACAAATTTCCAAAATCAAATTAATGAGTTGAAAGATAATATGGCTAAAGAGATAAAGGACATCAAGAAGACATTTAGTGAGCACAAAGAACAATATGAAAACCTAAATAGAAAAGTAATTGTGCTCAAGGGAATGAAAGACATGATAGATGTGATAAAAAACACTTTAGAGGCATACAATAGCAGACTCAAAATGATAAAAGAAAGAATAAGTGATACAGAAGACAGAACAGCTGAAATTGAAGAGATAAATGAACAGAGATAGAAAAGCATGGAAAAACTGAGCAGGAGCTCAGAGAGTTGAATGATAACACAAACTGTAAAAAAAAAAAAAAAAAAAAAAATATGTCATCAGAGTTCCAGAGGGAGAAGAGAAGGGAAAAGGGGCAGAAAGAGTATTTGAGGAAATAATGGATGAAAATTTCCCAATACACATGAAAGAAATAAGTTTGCATGTCCAAGAAGCACAGCACACCCCAAACACAACAAATTCAAATAGACCTACTATAAGAAACATACTGTTCAGAACATCAAATGTCAAAGATAAAGAGAAAATTCTGAGAGCAACAAGGGAGAAACAAACCATCACATAAAAGGGACACCCAGTAAGACTTAGTGTGGATTTCTCATGAGAAACCATGGAGGCAAGAAGACAGTGGTATGATACAATTAGGACACTGAAAGAAAAAAAATTGCCAGCAGAGAATACCTTATCTGGCAAAATTGTCCTTCAAATATGAAGGTGAGTTTAATATTCACACACACACAAAAAAAAAAACAAACAGAAACTAGAAGAGTTTGTAAAAAAAAAAAAAAAGTATACACTTTTACAGGAAATATTAAAGGGAGCCTTACAGCTTGAAAGAAAAAGACAGGAGAGAGAGGCTTGGAAGAGAGTGTAGAAGACAAGAAATAGCAGAAAGGATAACCAAAAGAATAAAAAGACAGATGAAAATTAGATAGGACATATGAAAACCAAAGAATAAAATGGTAAAAGTAAATAATGCAATTACAGTAATATCACTGAATATGATTGGATTAAACTCCCCAATCAAAAGATACAGGCTGACAGAATGGATAAAAAATAAATAAAAAATAAACATGAGCCAGCCATATGCTGCCTACAAGAGACTCACCTTAGACCCAGAGACACAAAATGACTGAAAGTGAAAGGTTAGAAAAAAATACTCCAAGCAAACAGTAACCAAAAAAGAGCAGGTGTAGCTATACTAATATCAGACAAAACAGACTTTAAGTGCAAAAAAGTTTTAAGAGATACAGAAGGCAATTATATATTAATAAAATGCATAATCCAGCAGGAAGAAATAATGTCATAAATGTCTATGAACCTAACCAGGGTGGCCCAAAATACATGAGACAAACTATGGCAAAACTGAAAGGAGAAATAAACATCTCTGCAATAAGAGTTGGAGACCTCAACACACCACTCACATCATTAGATAGAACGAATAGACAGAAGAACAAAAAGGAAACAAAAAAACTTGAACAATATGATAAAGGAGCTAGACCTAACAGACATATACAGAACATGGTATCTCAGATCAGCAGGTTATACATTCTTCTCAAGTGATCATGGATCTTTCTCCAGGATAGACCACATGTTAGGTCATAAGACAGGTCTCAATAAATATAGAAAGACTGAAATTATACAACTCACCTGCTCAGATAATAATGGAATGGAACTGGAAATCAATACAAGATGGGAAAGGGGAAAATTCGCAAATGTGTGGAGGCAGAACAACATTCTCCTAAACAATCAGTGGGTCGAAGAAGAAAGTATAAGGGAAATCAGTAAATATTTAGAGAAGAATGAAAGTGAGAACACAATATATCAAAACTTATGGGATACAGCAAAGTCAGTGCTGAGAGGGAAATTTATAAGTGCCTATATTAAAAAATTTATAAGTGCTTGTATTAAAAAAAAGAAGAAAGTGCTAAAACCAAAGATCTAACAGAACAACTGCAGAAACTAGAAGAAGATCAGCAATCCATTCCCAAAGCAAGCAGAAGGAAAGAAATAATAAAAATTAGAGCAGAAATAAATGAAATTGAGAACAAAAAAACAATAGAGAAAATCAAGAAAACCAACAGCTGGTTCTTTGGGAAGATCAATAAAATTGACAAACCCTTAGCTAGACTAACAAAGAAAAAGAGAAAACGCAAATAAATAAAATCAGAAATGAAAGAGGGGAAGTTATGACTGACCCTACAGAAATAAAAAGGATCATGAGAGTATATTATGAGAAACTGTATGCCAACAAACTAGACAACCTGGATGAAATGGACAAATTCCTAGAAATGTACAAATAGCCTACACTGACACTACAAGAAATACAAGAACGCAATAAACCAATCACATTTAAAGAGATTGAATCAGTCATCCAAAATTTCCCAACAGAACAACGAGTAAGATGGTGGCAGAGTAAGGAGCTCCTAGAGTCAGTTAGTAATCTCCCAGAGCTATCTAAAGCATTTGTTTGGAGGCTCCAGGAGACCAGAAGAGCATCCTGCAGCATCCCTGAAAGAATGGAAGGAGCAAACTGCCCATCTGCAGAGAAGATTCATGAGTAGAGCCCTCCACACTGTAGAGGCCAGTGCCCATCCTTCACTGGAGGCACAAGCCGCCTCGGGAGCTATTCTGTTGCTGAAATTGGAAGCTCCACTTCCCAAAAATGGGAGAGGAAAGGACGATTGGCCACTGATTTCAGCTACTGATTAGTAAATTAGGCAGGCTAAAGTATAACCCTAAGAACAGCTAAAGTTTGAACATGTCCAAGTTAGAGGCCGGTAGCTGCCATCCTAACTACACACACACCCTCCCCCCCCTCCCCAGGGAGCGGGGGAGACTGAAAATCACAGTGCTGGTAGGGACTGGCTTCTTTCCATCCAGAAGCCCCAGGCCCACCTCCCGCAGGGAGGAAGCTGAGGGGCTGGAGGGAGCTGTGCCAGCCTCTCGGGGAAAATACAGGCTACAGGGCAGAGGCTGGTGATCATCCTACTCTGGCAGCACAAGCCGCCTCAGGAGCTATTCTGTGGCTGGAATTGGAAGCTCCATTTCCCAAAAACAGGGGAGGAAGAGACGGTTGACCATTGACTTCAGCTACTGATTAGTAAATTCAGCGGACTAAAGTATAATCCTAAGAACAGCTAAAGTTTGAACCTGTCCAAGTCACAAAGAAAAGAGGCCGGTAGCGGCCATTTTGACTCTGCCTCCAGCATGAGGGGAAGCTGGGTGGACTGATACCTGGTGGTAGGTATCAGCTTCTTTCCACCAGATCAGACTGCAGCCCTAGCCTAGGCTTCAGCCCCACCTCTAGAAGGGAGAAAGATGGCGGGATCTGCACCAGCCACTCCAGCAAGTACATTCAGCCCTCAGGGACTGTATAGTTGGACACCTGGGGCTCCATACCCACACTCCAATAAGCTAGGAGAGGAGCTGTGTTTCCTCAGCCTCTCAGGGCAACTGCAGGCACTTTTACCCACACAAACTGGTTTGCTGAGTGCCTTAAATTCCATCTCCACCCCTCCAACCCCATAGGATAGGAGGGGGCTGGGGTTTCCTCAGCTTCTCTGGGAAACTGCAAGCACTTTCAGCCCACACAGTCTGGATACTCGGTCACCTATAGCTCCATCGCTGCCCCCGAGTAGGATAAGAAGGGAGTTGTGTTAACTCAGCCTCTCTGGGTAACTGCAAGTGCTTTCTGCGCACACAGACTGAAGAGTCGGACACTTATAGCTCTATCCCTGCCCTCAAGTAAGGTAGACGGGAAGCTGTGTTTCTTCAGCCTTTCCGGGCAACAGCAGGCACTTTTGACCTGCACGGCCTGGCCTGGTGAGTACCTGTGGATCTACCCTCATCCCTCAATAGGATAGGAGAGGGCTGGTGTATCCTCAGCCTCTCCAGACAATGGCAGGTACTCTCGGCCTACAGGTATTGAACTGTTGGGCGCCTGTAGATCCTCCCCTACCACCCAAAAGGAGAGGAGGGGGCTGGAGTATGCATCCTCTCCAGACAATGGCAGGTACTCTCGGGATACAGGAACTGAACTATTGCACCTGTAGCTCCACCCCCATCACCCAATACAATAAGAGGGGGCGGGTATTTCCTCAGCCTCTCTGGGCAACAGCAGGCGTGTTCAGCCTACACAAACTGAACTGTTCAGTATCGATGGTTCCGTTCCCACCCCCTAAAGGGCAGAACTAATAATAGATGTTCAAAAAAATCTCCTTAATAAATTCAATGAAAAGGCTAAAGAGATTAAGGATATTAAGAAGACATTGGATGAGCACAAAGAAGAATTTGAAACCATACATAGAAAAATAGCAGATCTTATGGGATTGAAAGGTACAATAAATGAAATAAAAAATACACTGGAGTCATATAACAGCAGATTTGAGAAGGGAGAAGAAAGGATTGGTGAGCTTGAAGACATGGCCTCTAATAGTGAACATGCAAAAGAACAGATGAAGTAAAGAATGGAAAAAAGTGAACGCGGTCTCAGATAACTAAATGACAGCAAGAGTTGTGCAAACATATGTGTCATGGTGTCCTAGAAGGAGAAGAGAAGGAAAAAGGGGCAGAAGTAATATTTGAAGAAATAATGGTAGAAAATTTCCCAACCCTATTGAAGGACATAGATATCTGTGTCCAAGAAGCACAATGTGCTCCCATCCAAATAAATCTAAATAGACCAACTCCAAGACATACTAATAAGAATGTCACATGCCAAAGACAGAGAATTCTGACAGCAGCAAGAGAAAAGCAATGCATAACATATAAATGATACTCAATAAGATTAAGTGCCGATTTCTCATCAGAAACCATGGAGGCAAGAAGACAGTGGTATGATATATTTAAGATACTTCAAGAGAAAAACTTCCAGCCAAGAATCTTATATCCAGCAAGACTGCCTTTCAAAAATGAGGGAGAGTTTAAAATACTCACAGATAAACAGAAACTGAGAGTGTTTATAACAACGAGACTGACTTTGCAGGAAATACTAAAGGGAGTGTTACAGCCTGAAAAGAAAAGACAGGATAGAGAGGCTTGGACGAGAGTCTAGAAATGAAGATTGTATCAGGAACAGTAAAAAGTGTCAAAAGAGTTGTAAAAATAAAATGTGACAGATAAAACCCAAAGATCAAAATGGGTAAAATAAGAACTGCCTTTACAGTAATAACATTGAATGTTAATGGATTAAACTCCCCAATCAAAAGACACAGACTGGCAGAATGGTAAGAAAATATGAGCCACCTATATGCTGCCTGCAAAAGACTCACCTTAGACCCAAGCATACCAATAGACTGAAAGTGAAAGGCTGGAAAAAGATATTCCATGCATGTAATCACCAAAAAAAAAAAAAAAAAGCTGGAGTAGCTATACTTATATAAGATGAAATAGGCTTTAAAAGACACTAGTAGGGAAGCGGCTGTGGCTCAATCAGTAGGGCTGCCGTTTACCATATGGGAGGCCCCGGGTTCGGTTCCCGGGGCCTCCTGGTGAAGGCAAGCCCGCCCACACGGCGTGGTTAGCTGACCCAGCGAGCACAAACAGCAAGGGGGGGGGGGATAAATGAACAAATAAATAAAAAATAAATAAATAAATAAAAGACACTAGTAATGCACAATCTGAGGAGAAAGACAGGAAAAAAAAATTTCGTTTACAATAGCAACTAAAAGAATCAAATATTTAGGAATAAACCTAACCAAAGATGTAAAGCACTTGTATTCAGAAAACTACAATGCATTGTTAAAAGAAATTTTAAAAAGTCCTAAATAATTGGAAGAGCATTCCATGCTCATGGATTGGAAAACTAAATATCATTAAGATATCAATTCTACCCAAACTGATATACAGATTCACTACAATCCTTATAAAAATTCCACCAGCAATTTTTAAATAAATGGAAAACACAATTATCAAATTTATTTGGAAGGGTAAGTGGTCCCAAATAGCCAGAAGCATCTTAAAAAGGAAAAGTGAATTTGGAGGACTCTTACTTCCAGACTTTAAATCATATAACCTAGCTACAGTGGTAAACACAGCATGGTACTGGCATAAAGATAGACACATAGACCAATGGTTCAGAAACAGGCCCTCACATCTATGGTCAAGTGATTTTTGACAAGCCTGTCAAACCCACTCAGCTCAGGCAGAACAGTGCATTTAACAAATGGTGCTGGGAGAACTTGATATCCATATCCAAAAGAAAGAAAGAGGACCCCTATCTCACACCTTATACAAAAATTAACTCAAAATGGATCAAAGCTCTAAATATAAAAGCAAGAACCATAAAGCTTCTAGAAGAAAATGTAGGAAAACATCTTCAAGACCTGGTGGTAGGTAGTGGATTCTTTAAGGAGATAAGAGGAGGGCTGAGAAGGACTACTGATGCTTAATGTATGTAGAAGTTTTAATTAACCTTAGTGTAAAAGTATGGAAATGTATAGAGTTGATGGTAATGCATTGTATTGTGTATCAGCTGGTTTATAAATGGGAAGTGGCAGGAAAGGGTAGTCTAGGGATATAAATGTCAATTGAAAGAAAGCTAGAGAATAACCTACGGACTGAATAACACAGTGAAATAAGAGGTGGGTGAGAATTGTGGTTGATGGTACAGATGTAAGAGTGTACTTCTGTGAGCTAGAGCAGATGTGTATCACTACTGAAGGGTGGTGGGAATGTGGAAAAGCATGGGAAAACTACAACTGGAGTGCCCTATGGACTGTGGTTAACAGCAATACTGTAATATTCATGCATATATGCCAAAGATGTACTGTGTTGATAATGGGGGAGTATGGAAAAAGTGTGTCAAATGTTCACTATGGACCATGGTTGGTGGTAATAGTCTGATGATATTATCTCATAATCTGTAACAAATGTCCATCACATTGTGGTGTGTTGATGAAGGGGTGTTTTATGGGAATTCTACACATGTGCATGATTGTTTTGTAAGTTCACAACTTCTGTAATAAAAATATATTTTAAAAAATAATAGGGTGGGTTGGGGGGGAAATACACCAAATGTAATATATGGACTATAGTTAGTAGTAAGATTTTGACGATATTCTTTCATAATTTATAACAAATGTCTCACAACAATACAAGGTGTTGGTGGTGGGTTGATGTATGGGACCCCTGTAGGATGTTATGCATGTTTGTTTTGTAAGTTCACAACTTTTACTATACACTTATTGTTTATGTATGTTCATATATGAATGATATACTTCAATATAAATTTTTTAAAAGCATATTCCATACAAACAGTAACCAAAAATATCTGGAAAAGCAATTAGTATTATCAGACAAAATAGATTTTAAATGCAAAACTGTTATAAAGGATGAAGAAGATCATTATATATTAATAAAAGGAGCAATTCACCAAGAAGTAACTATGTAAATATTTATGCAACTAACCTGGGTGCCCCAAGATACATGAGACACAAACTGGCAAACCTGATGGGAGAAACACTACAATAATGGCTGGAGACTTCAATACACCACCCTCAGTATTGAATAGAACATCTGGACAGGGGATGAATAAGGGAAGAGAGAGCTTGAATAATATGATAAATGTGCAAGACCTAACATATTTATAGAGCATCACATACCAAAACAGCAGGATATATAGTCTTCTCAAAAGTTCATGGATCCTTCTCTAGAATAGACCATATATTGGGTCAAAAGACAGGTCTCAATAAATTTTAAAAGGTTGAAAGTATAAAAAGCACTTTCTCTGATCATAATGGAATAATAAAGCAGGAAAGCATTAACAGATGGAAAAGGAAAAATTCACAAGTATATGGAGATTAAATAACACAGCCTTAAGTAATCAGTGGGTCAAAGAAGAAATTGCAAGAGAAATTAGTAAATGTCTCAAGACGAATGAAAATGAGAATACAACATATCAAAACCTATGGGATACAGCAAAGGCAGTGCTTAGAGGGAAATATATAGTCCTCAATGCTTACATTAAAAAAGAAGAAAGAGCCAAAACCAAAGACCTAACTACACAGCTAGAGGAACTAGAAAAAGAACAGCAAACTAATCTCACACCAAGCTGAAGAAAGAAATGATAAAAATGAGAGTAGAAATAAATGAAATTGAGAACAAAAAATAATAGAGAGAATCAAGAAAACCAAAAGTTGGTTCTTTGAGAAGATCAACAAAATTGACAAACACTTAGCTAAATGGGCAATGTAAAAAAGAAGAAGCAAATAAAGTCAGAAATGAGAGGGGGACATTACCACTGACCCCACAGAAATAAGAGAGACCATAAGAGGATATTACGAACAACTGTGTGCCAAGAAACTAGACAATGTAGATGAAATAGAAGAATTCCTAGAAACACATGAACAACCTACACTGACCCTAGAAGAAATAGAAGACCTCAACAAACCAATCACAAGTAAAGAGATTGAAATAGTCATTAAAATCCTCCCCAAAATGAAAAGCCCAGGACCAGAAGGCTTTAACAGGTTAATTCTTCCAGTCTTTCAAATATGATCTAATACCATTCCTGCTCAAACTCTTCCAAAAAAAGTGAGCAGGAAGGAATGATACCAAACTCATTCTATGAAGCCAACACCAACCTAATACCAATACCAGATAAAGACACTATGAAAAAAGAAAATTACAGACCAATTTCTCTAATGAATATAGATGCAACAATCCTCAACAAAATACTTGCAAACCAAATCCAAAAGCACATTAAAAGAATTATTCACCATGATCAAGTGGGTTTTATCCCAGGTATGCAAAGGTGGTTCAATGCAAGAAAATCAATTAGTATAATAAACCACATTAATAAATTAAAGAAGAAAAAAATCACATGATCAACTCGATTGACACAGAAAAGGCATCTGGCAAAATACAGCATCCTTTCATGGTAAAAACACTCCAAAAGATAGGAATAGAAGGAAGATTTCTTAACATGGTAAAACGCATCTATGAAAAGCCCACAGCTAACATTGTACTCAATGGTAAAAAGACTGAAAGCTTTCCCACTGAGATCAGGAACAAGACAAGGATGCCCACTGTCACTACTATTATTCAATATTTTGCTAGAAGTTCTAGCTAGAGCAACTAGGCAAGAAAAAGAAATAAAAGGCATCCAAATAGGAAAAGAAGAAGTAAAACTTTCACTATTCACTGATGATGTGATCCTATTTCTAGAAAATCCCGAAAAATTCACAACAAAGCTACTACAACTAATAGAGTTTAGCAATGTGGAGGAATACAAGATTAATACACAAAAATCAGTACCATTTCTATACACTACAAATGAGCAATCTGAGGAGGAAGTCAGAAAAAAAAATCCCACTTATAATACCAACTAAAAGAATCAAATATTTAGGAACAAACTTAACCATGGACATAAAGGACCTGTATTCAGAAAACTACAAAACAAACCAAAGAAGACCTAAATAAATGGAAGGACATTCGTGTTCATGGACTGGAAGACTAAATATTACTAAGATGTCAATTCTAACCAAACTGATTTACAGATTTGATGCAATCCCAATAAAAATGCCAACAGCCTTTTTCACAGAAGTGGAAAAGCCAATTATCAAATTTATTTGAAAGGGAAGAAAAAAAAGAATGAAGTTGGAAGACTCTTATTCCCTGACTTTAAAGCATATTAGCTACCGTGGTTAAAAAAAAAAACAGTATAGTACTGGCATAAAGATAGACAGATTGACCAATGCAATCAAGTTGAGAGTTCAAAAACAGACCTGCACATTTATGATTAAGTGATTTTTGACAAGGCTGTCAAACCCACTCAGCTGGATCAGAACAATCTGTTCAACAAATGGTGCTGGGAGAACTGGATATACATAGCTAAAAGAAAGAAAGAAGACCCCTAAAACTTGTACCTTATACAAAAACTAACTCAAAATGGACCAAGAACCTAAATATAAAAGCTAGAACCATAACACTCCTAGAAGAAAATGTAAGGAAACAGCTTCAAGATCTTGTGTTAGGTGGTGGCTTCTTAAACCTTACACTCAAAGCACAAGTCATGATTTTTAAAAATACATAAATAGGACCCCCTCAAAAGTAAACACTTGTTCTTTGAATGACTTTGTTAAGGTAAAAAGGCACTCTACTCAATGGGAGGAAAATTTCAGAAACCACATATCTGATAATGGTTTGATCTCCATGTTATATAAAGAGTTCATACAACTCAATAATAAAAAGACAAGCAACCCAATTAAAAATGGGCAAAAGACTTGAACAGCCATTTTTCCACAGAAGAAATATAAATGGCCCAAAAGCATATGAAAAGATGCTCAACATCACTAGGTATTAGGGAAATGCAAATCAAAACTACAATGAGATATCATTTCACGCCTTACAGAATGGCCACTATTAAAAAAAAAAAAAAAAAAGGAAAAGAAAACAAGCGCTGGAAAGGATGTGGAGAAATCAGAAGACTCCTTCACAGTTGGTGGGAATGTAAAATGGTGCAGCCTCCTTGGACGACAGTTTGGCAGTTCCTCAGGATGCTAAATAACTGTCATATGATCCAGCAATTCCGCTACTAGGAATATATTCAGAAGAAGTGAAAGCAAGGACGCAAACTGACATTTGCATACTGATGTTCATAGCGGTATTATTCACAATTGCTAAAATATGGAAATAACCCAAGTGTCCATCAAGAGAAACAAAATATGGTCCCCAAATACAATGGAATACTATATAGCTGTAAGAAGAAATGAAGTTGGGATGCATATGACAACATGGTTGAACCTTGAGGACATTATGTTGAGTGAAATAAGTCAGACACAAAAAGACAAATATTGTATTGGCTTTCTACTGTGACCTAAATACAATGAGTTTAACTCATGGATTCTTAACAAGCAGGTGTTCTTAACAAGGGGCCCATGAGCTTGAATTGAAATTCAAAAAAACATTATTCTTGTGGGGACATGTTGGTGCAGGTGTGATATATTTATTAAATAATACACAGTATAATGTGGACTCAGTAAGGGGTCTATGGTTTTTACATGACTGGCAAAAGGGTCCATGGAACAAAAAAGGTTAAGAATCCCTGCTCTGGAGTATAGGTTACTAGGAGATAGAATGTGGGTTGAGAAGAGGAGATGATGCTGAATGTATGTACAATGTTTAATAAGGTAGATTGTAAATATGGGGAAATGGATATTGTTGATGGTAACACAATATAGTGAGGTAATCTAGGATAATCTAGGGAGGTTAATTTCAATTGAAAGAAAGCTAGAGGATAATCCAAGGGCTGTATAACATAGTGATTTCGGTGGTGGATGATGATTGTGGTTAATAGGACAAACACAAGAATGTTCCTCTATTACAAGGTGTTAAGAATATATAGATACATGGAAAAAATACAACTAATGTAACATATAGACTGTAGTTAACAGTAATGTTGTAATATTTTTACAGCGATGGCAAAGACAGTACTATATCAATGCTAAGAGTAAAAAATGGGGTGTATAAGGGGGAAAGGGATTTTTCCTTTTGGGGTAATGAAAACATTCTGAAATGGACAGCACAACTCTGTGATGAAACTGAGAGCCACTGAGTGGACACTTTGAATGGATTGTACAAGGCAGGGGACTATATAACACAATGAACCCCATGGTATATGATGGACTGTAGTTAACAGTACAAGTATGAGAATGTTCTCTCATAAACTATAACAAATATACAATTTTAATACATGGTATTAATAATAGGATGGTTTGTGGGGGAAATACACCAAATATAAGCCATGGACTATAGTCATTTGTAACAAATATGTCAAAACAATGTAAAGTGTTGGTGGTAGGGTAATGTATGGGAATCCTGTATGGTATGCATGATTGTTTTACAAACTCACAACTCTAAAATCAAGGTACAGAGCATTCCCATCACCTCCTGCACTGCTTTTCTTAATGTATCATGAGCATGAACAACCAGAGTTTTGCACCATGTAATGGTTGGATTGTGCCTTCAGTCAATATAGTAATGGAAAGACAGAGGTATAAAGGGATGGCAGGATAATAGGAAGGAAAGAAGAAAGAAAGGGAGGAAGAGGGCAGGGATGGACAGAGAGCAGAGCTTTCTGCTTCTTAAGCATAGCACACCACAACTTGGCTCTCATTCTTTCAAACAATTCAATAAAACCCATAGCCAAGGACTTCATGCAGCAAAAAAGCAATCTCAGAAATTTTTAAATAAAGCAAGAAAATGGCTAATGAATGTCTGTCAGTGCTTCATTTCAAAGAAAGAAGAGTGCAATAGATTGGACACCCTGCCTAGGTACTAAGCATGGTGTCATCGTCAGGTGGGTCCCATGCATGACTCCAGTCCCCCTTCAGGATGGAGTCCACTTCTCCCCTTGGGAAACTTCTGCTTTCTGTACATTTGTTTAGTGAAACATGTTTGGAGCTTGGTTTTTTAATCGATCAGCATTTAAGAGGGTGAAAAGAGAAACCACTGACTGGGAGAAAATACTTGGAAAACATATGTCTGATAAAGGACTTTATCTAAAATATATAAAGAACTCTTAAAACTCAACAATAAGAAAACAACGCAATTACAAATGAGCAAAACAGCTGAACAGACAATTTACCAAAAGAAGATATACAGATGGCAAATCACCATATGAAAAGCTGCTCAAAATTGGATATCCATATCCAAAAGAATAAGAGAGGATCACCAGCTCATGCCCTATATAAAAATTAATTCAAGATGGATCAAAAACCTAAATATAAGAGCCAAGACCATAAAGCTTCTAGAAGATAATGTAGCAAAGCATCTATGAGATCTTGCAGTAGGAAATGGTTTCATAAACTTTACACCCAAAGCACGAGCAACAAAAGATAAAATAGATAAATGGGACTGCCTCAAAATTAAAAAATTTTGAGCTTCAAAGGAGTTTGTCAGGAAAGTGAAAAGGCAACCTACTCAATGGGTGAAAATATTTGGTAATCATTTATCTGATAAGGGCCTAATGTCCAGCACATAATAAAGAAATCCTACATCTCGAAAATAAAAAGACAAACAGCCCATTTTAAAAATGGGCAAGAGATTTGAATAGACACTTTTCCAAAGAAGAAATACAAATGGCTAAAAAGCACATGAAAAGATGCTCAGGAGGAGGTTCCGGGAAAATGGTGTCAATGTAAGTGGGCACTGCTCAGCTCTTCTGCAAAAAACAGCAGAGAGAGGGCAGGGGCCTACCTGAGTGAGATGTTTTGGGAATCCACAGAGCAGGAGGCTGCAGGCATCCTTCAGGAGGGAGCTGGACAAAGAGACAAAGAGTCCAAGGGAAAACTGTGAGTTGCTTGCCCCTGTGCCTGCAAACAGTGGGTGGGTAAGCCCCACCCTCAAGGCAAATAGCCTCCGTGGAACCTCTGGCCCTCACCCGCCAGCTGAGCGGGAGGCAGCATTCCCCGGGAGGAAGGGGGTTCTGGCAAGGGATGGAGAATGGTTTCCTTTCCGTGGGTTTAGCCACCTGAGCCCCCTTTGAATCTTGGGAGGATACCAGCCAACACTGAGATGGTGCCGGGGAGAGGGGAGGGGAAATCTGCTCAGGCAGGCTGTCACACTCAGCCACCTTGGGAGAGAGGAACTTGGTCAGGGAGGGGGCAGAGACAGGCACCTAACTAGTCTGGTCCCTGAAAACTGTTAGAAGTCCAACTTGCCTAAGGGAAACGGGGGCAGGAAGAGTCAGGTATGCTTTCAAAAGCCTATTTGGTCTATAGAGCTACGATAGCATGGGGGAAATTCCTGCCTTGCATGTAGAAGGTCCCTGGTTCGAGTCCTGGTACCTCCTAAGAGAAGGGATCCAGGGAAAGATAAGGCACACAGCTAGCACCTTATGATAGGAAACTTATAGGCTGAGTTTCTGTTGTTTTGTTTTACGTTTGTTTTTTTTAATCTTTTATTCCCCTTTATTTTATTCGCTAAAACTGGATATATAGCCTGCGGAGGGCAGGCTGCAGGCTGATTAACTGATGAGCACTAGCAGCCTGCGAAGGTCCCAAGGGGCCTAAGAGGGAAGGCTGTTTTTCCTGGGTTGTTTCTTTATTGCTGTTTTGTTTCTTGTTTGTTCTTTTCCCTTTCTTTGTTTCCTTTTTTTCTGTTACTTATTTTTTCAACCTACTTTATGTCTCTTCTTTCCTTCATTTTTCTGTCTTCTGACTTCTGTTGCTTTTCTTTCATTCTACCACATCTTGTTTGGTCTTCATTTTTTCTTTTTTTCTCTCTCTCCCCCTTTTTTTCCCTTCTATTCTCTTCTCATCTGTCCAGACTTTTAATTCATTCTATTTTTCCTCTCTTTATTTTGTTTCTTCTTTTATTTTTTTCTCCTCATCTGTCTGGCTTTTTAATTTATTCTATAATTTTTTCTCTCTATTTTGGTTCTTGTTCTATTTTTTTCTATTCCACCTCTTTATATTCTCAATCCATGGTATTTTTATGACTTTTTACTCATATTACTTACTTTCCTAGCTCTTGTATGGTTCCTCTTCTACCTTTTTTGTATTATTATTACTACTATTCTTTTTCTCTTCTTATCGCTTTCCTTTTCTCTGGTCCTAATTTTTTTTCCAAGGGAACACAGACAACTGCAAGGATATAGAAATAAGAGGAGCCAAGTATCAAACATTGATCTTACCACACCCAAAAAATAAAATAAAATAAAATAAAACTCTAGAGTAGAAAGAAAAGCTAACCAACCAAATAAGTGCATCAAGATAAACAGATGCCTAAACACCAACAAAAAATTACAAGCCATACTAAGAAACAGAAAGACATGGCCCACTCTAACAAAAAAAAAACCTGAAAAACAGGAGATATAGAATGTGGAACACCTAATCAAGGATGTCCAAACAAATATCATGAATCAACTTAATGAAGTGAAGTAAGAGATAAAGGATATTAAGAAGACACTGGGGGAACATAATGAAGAAATTGTAAACATACATAAAAAGATAATGGACCTGATGGTGATGAATGGCACAATGCAAGAAATCAAAAATACACTGGAAACACACAAGAGCAGATTTGAACAGGCAGAGGAAACAATCAGCAATGTGGAAGACAGTACAGCTGAAATCAGACAGATAGTAGAACAGATAGATAAAAAGATAGAAAAAGTCCAGCAGACACTTAGGGATTTGAATGACAACACGAAATACACAAACATATGCTTTATAAGCATCCCAGACGGAGAAGAGAAGGGAAAGAGGGCAGAAGGAGTGTTGGAAGAAATAATGGCTGAAAATTTCTGAACTCTATTGAAGGACAAGGATGTACATGTCGAGGAAGCAAAGTGTACTCCAAACAGTATACATCCTAACAGGCCTACCCCAAGACATATACTTGTCAAATTGTCCAATTCTCTTTTATTCAAAGAGAGAATACTGAAAACAGCAAGAGAAAAGAGATCCATCACATACAATGGAAACTTGATAAGATTAAGTCCTGATTTCTCATCTGAAACCATGGAGGAAAGAAGGCAGTGGAATGACATAGTTAAGGTGCTAAAAGAAAAAAAACTTCCAGCCAAGAATTCTCTATCCAGCAAAGCTGGCATTAAAAAATGAGGGAGAGTTCAAAATATTCAGATAAACAGAAATTAAGAGAGTTTGTCAGTGAGAAACCTGCCATTCAAGAAATCCTAAAGAGAGTTCTGCAGGTTGAAAGGAAAAAATAGGAGAGAGAGAGTTAGAGGACAGTGTAAGAATAACTAAAAAGAGAAATAAAAACAACATATGGCATACATAAACCTAAAGAAAATATGGCTAATGTGAGTAATTCCTTGACAGTAATAACATTGAATGTTAATGGATTAAGCTCTCCAATCAAGAGATGCAGATTGGCAGGATAGATAAGGAAATATGACCCATCTATATGCTGTCTACAAGAAACTCACCTTAGACCCAGGGATGCAAGGAAGCTGAAAGTGAATGGTTGGAAAACAATTTTAAATGCAAACATTAATCAGAAAAGGGCAAGAGTAGCTATACTAATATCGGACAAAATAGACTTTAAATGCAAAACTATTGTAAGAGACAAAGAAGGACACTATCAAGAAGAAAGAACAATTGTAAACATTTGTGCACCTAACCAGGGCACCTCAAAATACATGAGGCAAACACTGGAAAAACTAAGTGGAGAAATAGGTGCCTCTAAAATTATACTGGGGAACTTTAATACATCATTATCACCATTAGAAAGAACATCCCAACAGAGGATCAATAAAGAAACAGAGACCTTAAATAATACATTGGAGGATCTGGACCTAATAGACATATACAGAACATTACACCCAAATATAGCAGGATATGCATTCTTCTTGAGCACACATGGATCATTCTCCAGGATACACCACATGCTAGGCCACAGAACAACTCTCAATAAATTCAGAAAATCTGAAATTGTACAAAGTAATTTCTCTGACCACAATGGAATGAAGCTGGAAATCAGTAAGGGGCAGAGAACCAGATTAGGCACAAAGATATGGAAGTTAAACAACACACTCTTAGATAATCAGTGGGTCAAGGAGGAAATCACAAAAGAAATCAGTAACTACCTTGAAATGAATGAAAATGACAACACAATGTATCAAAACCTATAGGATGAAGCAAAAGCAGTGCCGAGAGGGAAATCCATAGCCATAAATGCCTATATTTAAAAAGAAGAAAGACGGGAAGCGGCTGTGGCTCAATCAGTAGAGCTCCCGTTTACCATATGGGAGGCCCCGGGTTCGCTTCCCGGGGCCTCCTGGTGAAGGCAAGGCCGCCCGCGCGGCATGGTTAGCTGACCCAGCGAGCACAAGCAGCAAGGGGGGGATAAATGAATAAATAAATAAAATCTTTAAAAAAAAAAAAAAAAAAAAAAAAAGAAGAAAGAGCTAAAATCAAAGCCCTAGCTGCACACCTGGAGGAATTAGAAAAATAACAAACTAAACCCAAAGCAAGTAGAAAGAAGGAAATAACAAAGATTAGAGCAGAGCTAAATGAAATTGAAAATAAGAAAGCACTAGAAAAAATAAACAAAACCAAAAGCTCGTTCTTTGAGAAGATTAATAAAATTGACAAACCCTTAGCTAGATTTACAAAGAAAAAAAGAGAGAAGATGCAAATACATAAAATAAGAAACGAGGGAATGAGACAGCTTGAGGGGCGAAGATGGCGTTAGTGTAGGAGGGCACACACTGCAAGCTCCCAGAGCAAGGCGGATTGTGGACGGGGTCCTGCCCGGGGGTCTGTGCTGTGCACGCGTGGAGTGAGAAGCTTGGGACATCTATCTGCGTGGATCAACGGCGTGGACGGAACGGTGGAGATTCGTGAGTTTTAGGGCTGCCGGTGGTGGTTGGCACAGACGGCTGAGGCCCGCGGTTAGGGAGGAAAAATAAAATAAAATAAAATGGCCATTTGGAGCCGCGAGCAGGGCGAAAAAGTTTTATTTTCTGGGGAGCTGGCTGCCTGGTGCCCCTTGGACCTTGTGTGAACAGAACAACCGAGCTAATCAGCACCCGGTGAACTGGAGGGGGGATTCTGGTCGGGGAACGGAGCTGATTTCCCTAGCGGCCCAGGGATAAGACCTGGGCTGCTGCGGAGCCAGGAAGAAAGGACACTTCCCAAAAGAGGGAGGGTTCTGTTGGAGGACAGGGAAGGGTATTTTTTATTTTTAGACATCGACCTGGCTGCCTGCACCGCCCCATAGCTTTGGGGAGCAGATAAGCCGACCTGAAGCAGCATCAGACTGAGAGCAGATGCGAATCTGCACTCAAACTGATTTACTTAGCAGCCTGGTGACGCTCGAGCTCGGCACCAGAAGGGGCGGAATCGGCCGTCTTTAGCATCCTCACTGACTAACATCAGAGCTTCAGCTAACCTGGGGAGTCCAGAAAGTGGGACATGCTTGATTAATTTCCACGGGCCAAGCTAGGGTCCCTTCTGTAAGGGGGTTGGTCTAGAGGAGGAACTATTTTGGGTCCTTCATTTCGCTAAAAAAAAAAAAAATTAAAAAAAAAAAAAGTGAGAAGGTCACTTCAACTAATGGAAAATAAATTCTTTTTAATTTAGTTTAATAGCTAAAAGCTGCTTCAGGACCTGCATATAGAACCCTGTGGGGAAATTCATTGATAAACACAAGTAGGCAGGAAGGATCCACGTGGACCCTAGGGGAATCATTGACCCCCCTTAGCTCTGTTTGACTGCTTGCCTGTCTGGATCTTTGGTTTCTCTCTGTTTCTTTCTGGTCTCTTGCTATTCTTTCCTCTTTCCTCCCCCCTTTCTTTTTTCTTCTATTTTTTTTTTTTTTTTAATTAGGTGCTGCCAGCTTGTCGTGTCTTTGCTGGGCTTCTTTTTCAATAATTTACCACTCGCTGTATATATTGATTCTGTATTACAAACTATCGCTTATCCTTCCTGCATCTTTCTGCCTTCTGTTTTCTGTTGTGGCTCTTAGAGACAACATTTTTTCATAGGCCCACAACTTAAGGGTGTCAATTTCTATTCCATCTATTTTGTTTTCTTCTTCTTTTTTTTTTTTTATTAGTATTAACTTTTTCCTTTCAGGACTTTCTTTATTATTTCCCTCCCTCCTAATAATTCTAGCCTTCTAAATCACTATATATATATTCCTCCATTTGTTTTCCCACTCCATTGTAGGAACTCCATATTTTTTCCTAGTCTCTACACTGCCTACACAAGTTAAATATTCATTTCATTAAGTCTCATTTTGCCCCTCTTCTAACTTTTATCAATATTACTATTATCCTTCTGCCTTCCTTACATCTTTTGATTCCTCTGGCCCTAACCTTTTGCCTTCAAGGGAACATAGAAAGAAGCAAGGAAATAAAATAAGAAGAAAAACTGCCAAAGAGAAAACTTAACTCACACGCAGAACCAACAGCTAAATAAAATTCTAGAGCATAGAGAAAAGCTAATCAACTGAACAAACCCATCAAGATAATATGATGGCCAGAGGGCAACAATAAAATACAAATGACTCTGAGAAACTGGAAAACATGGACCAGTCCAATGCACAAAATAAAAACCAGGAAGCAATGCAGAACATCAAACAACTAATCAAAGCTATCCAAACAAATATCATGGACCAATTTAAAGAACTGAAGGAAGAGATTAAGGATATAAAGAAGACACTGGGAGAACATACTGAAGAAATAGCAAACATGCCTAAAAAGGTAATGGATATGATGGTGAACAATGGCACAAGCCAAGAAATGAAAAAGACGCTGGACTCACATGGCAGCAGATTTGAACAGGCAGAGGAAAGAATTAGTGATATGGAAGACAATACAGCTGAAATCAAAGAGATTGTAGAACAGATAGACAAAAAGATAGAAAAAATCCAGCATGGATTCAGGGAATTAACCGATAATACAAAACGCACAAACATACACATTATGGGCATCCCAGAAGGAGAAGAGAAGGGAAAGGGAACAGAAGGAGTGTTGAAGGAAATAATGGCTGAAAACTTCCCAACTCTATTGAGAGAGATGGATGTGCAGATCCAGGAAGCACAGCGCACCCCAAATAGTATAAATCCCAACAGGCCAACTCCAAGACATATACTTGTCAAAATGTCCAATGCTCAAGACAAAGAGAAAATACTCAAGGCAGCAAGAGAAAAGAGAACCATCACATACAAGGGAAGCACAATAAGATTAAGTGCTGATTTCTCAGCTGAAACCATGGAGGCAAGAAGACAGTGGTATGACATAGTCAAAACACTAAAAGAAAAAAAACTTCCAGCCACGAATTCTCTATCCAGCAAAATTGGCATTACAAAAATGATGGAGAGTTCAAAATATTCACAGATAAACAGAAATTAAGAGAGTATGTCAAGAAGAAACCAGCACTTCAAGAAATACTAAAGGAATCTCTACAAGTTGAAAGGAAAAAACAAGGGAGAGAGAGTTGGAGGAGAGTTTAAAACCAACTGAAAAGACAAAAAGAAAAAAAAAAACAACAAATGACATACATTAACCCAAAGAAAAAATGGCTGAAGTAAGAAATTCGTTACGAGTAATAACACTGTATGTTAATGGATTAAATTCACCAATCAAAAGACACAGATTGGCAGAATGGATAAGAAAATATGATCCATCTATATGCTGTCTACAAGAAACCCACCTTCGGCCCAGGGATTCAAGGAGGCTGAAAGTGAATGGCTGGAAAACCATTTTACAAGCTAACAATAGCCAAAAAAGGGCAGGAGTAGCTATTCTAATATCAGACAAAATAGACTTTAAATGCAAAACTATTGTAAGAGACAAAGATGGACACTACATATTAGTAAAAGGAGTAATCTCTCAAGAAGAGAGAACAAGCATCAACATTTACGCACCTAATCGAGGTGCCTCAAAATATGTGCGGCAAACTCTGGAAAAACTAAGAGGAGAAATAAATGCCTCTACAATTATAGCAGGGGACTTCAACACACCACTATCATCATTAGACAGAACATCTGGACAGAGAATCAATAAAGAAACTAAGGCACTCAACAATACATTAGAAGACCTGGACTTAATAGACATATACAGAACACTACACCCAAATACAGCAGGATTTACATTCTTCTCGAGTGCACATGGAACATACTCCAAAATAGAACACATGCTAGGCTACAGAACAACACTCAATGAATTCAGAAAGATTGAGATTATACAAAGTAATTTCTCTGACCACAACGGAATGAAGTTGGAAATCACTAAGGGCCAGAGAAACAGATTAGGCACAAGGATATGGAAGTTAAACAACACACTCTTAGACAAACAGTGGGTCAAAGAGGAAATTTCAAAAGAAATCAGTAACTATCTTGAAACTAATGAAAACGACAACACAACATATCAGAACCTATGGGATGCAGCGAAAGCAGTCCTGAGAGGGAAGTTCATAGCCATAAATTTATATATAAAAAAAGAAGAAAGAGCTAAAATTGAAGACCTAACTGCACACTTGGAGGAATTGGAAAAACAACAACAAACTAAACCTAAAGGAAGTAGAAAGAAGGAAATAACAAAGATTAGAGCAGAACTAAATGAAATAGAGAATAAGAAAGCACTGGAAACAATAAACAAAACCAAAAGTTGGTTCTTCGAGAATATCAACAAAATTGACAAACCCTTAGCCAGACTAACAAAGAAAAAGAGAGAACAGATGCAAATACATAAAATAAGGAATGAGCAAGGTGATATCACTACTGACCCCACAGAAATAAAGAGTATCATAAGAGGATACTTTGAAAAATTATATGCCAATAAGAATGACAACTTAGAGGAAATGGACAAGTTTCTAGAAACCCACAAACAGCTGACATTGATGAAAGAAGAAATAGATGAACTCAACAGTCCAAGTACAAGTAAAGTAAAGAGATAGACTCAGTCATTAAAAACCTCCCAACTAAGAGAAGTCCAGGACCAGATGGCTTCACAGCTGAATTCTACCAAACATTCTGGAAACACGTAACACCAATTCTACTTAAGCTCTTCCAAAAAATAGAAGTAGAAGGAATATTACCTAACTCATTCTATGATGCCAACATTACCCTAATACCAAAACCAAGTAAAGATACCACAAGAAAGGAAAATTACAGACCAATTTCTCTAATGAACCTAGATGCTAAAATCCTTAACAAAATACTTGCTAATCTCATTCAACAACATATCAAAAGGATTATACACCATGACCAAGTGGGTTTCATCCAGGGTATGCAAGGATGGCTCAATATAAGAAAATCAGTCAATGTAATACACCACATAAACAGATTGAAAGAAAAAAATCACATGATCATCTCTATAGATGTAGAAAAAGCATTCAACAAAATACAGCACTCTTTCCCCATAAAAACACTACAAAAGATAGGAATAGATGGAAACTTTCTGAAAATGATAAACGGTATATATGAAAAACCCAAAGCTTACATCATTTTCTATGGTGAAATCCTAAAAGCCTTCCCTCTGAGATCGGGAATAAGACAAGGATGCCCACTATCATCACTCCTATTTAACATTGTCTTAGAAGTACTTGCACAAGCACTGAGACAAGAAAAGGACATAAAAGGCATCCAGATTGGAAAAGAAGAAGTAAAAATTTCATTATTTGCAGATGACATGATCCTATACATAGAAAACCCTGAGAAATCTACAACAAGGTTTCTAGAACTCATAAAGGAGTTCAGTAATGTTGCAGGCTATAAGATCAACGCTCAAAAATCAGTAGCATTTCTGTACACCAATAACGAGCAAACTGAGGAAGAAATCAGGAAAAAAAAATACCATTTACAATAGTAAATAAAAGAATCAAATACCTAGGAATAAATTTAACTAAAGATGTAAAGGACTTATATACAGAAAACTACACAACACTGTTAAAGGAAATCAAAGAAGACTTAAATAAATGGAAAAATATTCCCTGTTCATGGATAGGAAGACTAAACATCATCAAGATGTCTATCCTACCCAAACTAATCTACAGATCTAATGCAATCCCAATAAAAGTCAACACTATATTTTTTAAGGAACTGGAAAAACTAACCACAAAATATATTTGGAGAGGCAAGAGGCCCCGAATTGCCAAAGATATATTGAAAAAGAAAAATGAAGTTGGAGGTATCACACTACCTGACTTTAAAACATACTACAAAGCTACAGTGATCAAAACTGCGTGGTACTGGCACAAGGATAGACCTACTGACCAATGGAACCGAATTGAGAGTTCTGATATAGATCCTCGCATATACAGTCATCTGATATTTGACAAGACCACGAAGCCCACTCAGTTGGGAGAGAATGGCCTCTTTAACAAGTGGTGCTTGGAGAACTGGATATCCATATCCAAAAGAATGAGAGAAGAATACCATCTCACACCTTATACAAAAATCAACTCAAGATGGATAAAAGATGTAAATATAAGAGCCAAAACCATAAAGACCTTGGAAGATAATATAGGGAAGCATCTACAGGACCTTGTAATAGGAAATGGTTTCATGAACTTCACAGCCAAAGCACGAGCAGCAAGAGAAAAAATAGATAAATGGGATCTCATCAAAATTAAAAACTTCTGCACCTCAAAGGACGTTATTAAGAAAATAA
>JAKSZT010053860.1:3803615-3890954 GCA_026826555.1 Tolypeutes matacus | reverse complement strand
GTAAGAAGGAACAAAGTGCTAACACATGGAATAACGTGGATGAATCTTGAAGACCTTATGTTGAGTGAAGCAAGCCAGGCACTGAAGGATGAACAGTATATGACCTCACTGATCTGAACTGAGGAAAGTGAGCAGTCTCTGAGAACCATTGTCTGAAAGATAGGTTAACAAAGGAGAGTAAGAGAAGAGAAGGCTTTGAGCCATCACCCATATGGACATAATCTATGGTAAAGGGATAGAGTGTGGTTGCATGTTGGGGGATGGGGCAGATGAGTGGTGGTGTTCCTGGGTTTGGTGGTGCAGTGCTGGCGGGTGGGTGGTTTAGGAAGGGCAGGTTCAAATTCCCAGGGCATGTAACTGTGAATCTTGACATTCCATGGTTCGGGAGAGGGTGGTGTCATGGCCCCTGGGGGCTGGGGGGTACGGAACAGTCAAGATCTAATGGGGTGTTTGGTGGTCATGGGGAAGGTTTTTCATTACCTTACAGTAATGGACACAGGACATGGTAAATATCATAAAAATTATTAAACTGTATCATCTAAATTGTAAACTATACTGTAAATCATTGACAATGTTTAGTTGCTATATTTTGCTATCTGTATAACACTTATAACAATGCTAATATCCAAAAAAAGGGGGGGGGGTATTATGGGGTGAGAAAGGGGGGGTGGTTTGGTATCTGGGAGTCTCCGGCATTCCGTGTGTGACTTTGCTGTGACCTAAAACTTCTTTGAAAATTAAATGAAAAATTGGGAGACAATGGGGATTGAGAGGGGGAAGGTGTCACGGCACACCAGACATCCGATAACACAGTGATAAAAGGAAGGAAAGAGAAGAAAAGAGAAAGAAAAAAAATGAATATATATATATATATTTAAAGGCATTTCCTTTGCTTTTTTGCTCATTTTTTGAATGTCACAATCCGCTAATTATATTTTATTTTGTTTTGTTTTTTATTTGATTATTTGGTTTTTTTTCCTTCTCTTTTCTTTTTCTTTTTTTCCCCTGAGTTTCCTTATGTTTGTCTCTTGCATGTAAGCTTATCATACTTGTTTCTTTTTCCTAGTAAGTGTATTTGATTATTTTATGGACTGCATGTTCATGGAGGATTTGGATCACAGAAGGGTTACAATGGGTACTGCGGGGGATTATTAGTGGGGGGTATCTGGGAGGGGGGTTTCATGGGAATTAGTTCATCCGAATATACATGAAAGATATACAAAATCGTTCAAAAGATCAAAAGATGGGGCATGGTCATAATGGGTGGACAATCACACAATAAATGAGGGAATCTGAATTCCTAGCCTGGATAGCTCTGCCACAGTCTCCAAGGGAGCAGCAATAGTCCTCTGAGTGCAGGGACAGTGTCTGTCAAAAAAGGATGACCCACTGATGTGTTCTTTTTATTGATGACTACCCTTGTGAGTCTTTGCTCTTGTAACTGAGACAGCCTGCAGTTGTAGGGTGCCTAAGGGTTGTCACCTGAGAGCCTCCTTGTTGCTCAAATGTGGCCTCTCTCTAAGCCAAACTCAGCATATGATTGCATTACCTTCCCCCCAACGTGGGACATGACTCCCGGGGATGAGCCTCCCTGGCAACGAGGGATTAATACCAAGTGCCAACTGGCAACACAACTGGAAAAAGACCTTGAATTAAAGGGGGAAAAGGTAAAGACAAATGAGTTCAAGTGGCTAAGAGACTTCAAAGAGAGTCGGGAGGTCATCCCAGAGGTAACTCTTATGCACACCTCAGTAGGAGCTCATAGAACATCTAAGTGCCTATCACCCCACACAGAGGGGCTCCTGAGAGCTCTGGAGACACCCAGGTCCCAAATAAGTGGGGATAGACCCAGAGACTGATGCCTTATCAGTGGGCTCTATTTTGGAATCTGTGCTCCTGAGAGTGACAGAATTGGACTCAAATAAGTCCTCCCTGCACATGGTCATCAGTCCCTTCTATTCAAACCTATATGTGATGCTGAAGTTTTTAGGTATACTTCCAGAGACTGGAGCCTCCCGCCTACCTATGTGCCAGGTGTGCATGGAATCTCGGTGGAGCTGCAACTCCTACCCTACAGCTCAATGGACTCATCCAAGTCACCTGGCAAGGAGACAACGATGGGCAATGGCCATCCCAGGGAATGGAGAGGGCCTGCATCTGCAGGCAGGATCATCCCACCCACCATATCCATGGGATATAAGCCCTCTCTCACTTGGAGGTGGAGTGGACATCACCATCCCAGTCCCCTCAGGATTAGGGGAAGAACTATGGACGAGAATGGACTTGATGGTATTCTGTTGTTCACATATGGTGATTCTAGCAATGGAAGAAATTATAACAATGAGGTGGAGCCAGTGGCCACTTGACACTTTTGGGGCAGGGAGGGGATGAGCAGTTGAAATACAGGGGCTTCTTTGGGATTTGGAGTTTGTCCTGAGTACCGTTGTGGCAACGGATGTAGGCCATTTTAAATCAGCACACACCACTCAGAACTGTGTGGGAGAGAGTGTGGTCTACGGTGTGAACTGTGGTCTATGGTTGGTGGCAAGGCTCCAGGATGTGTAAGTTCATTGAGGGTGGTGGGCCACACTGTGGGAGATGTTTGTGTGGAATGTGGTGGGAGGTGTGGGAGGTGGGCAACATGGGAATCCCAGTGGGTTCCGTGTGATATTTTGGGTAATCTAAGCACCTCTTAAAATATATTTATATATATATATAAATAACATTTTTGTAAGCAAATGCACATATATGCATATATATTTATATATCATTTTGCAAATGTTGGTATGTATTGTGAAAATTTTGATTTTTACCCACAATAAAAAAAAATTAAAAAAAAAAAAAGTAAATGAAAAAAAAATAAAATAAAATAAGAAACGAGGAAGGGGATGTCACAACTGACCCCACAGAAATAAAGAGTATCATAAGAGGATACTCTGAAAAATAGTATGCCATCAAGATGGATAATTTAGACGAAATGGACAGATGCCTAGAAACACACAAGCAGCCTACATTGACGAAAGAAGAAATTGATAAACTCAACAGACTAATCACAAGTAACAAGATAGAATTAGTCATCAAAAACCTCCCAACTGGGAAGTAGATGTTGCTCAAGCAATTGGGCTCCCATCTACCATATGGAGGGTCTCAGGTTTGGTTCCCAGGGCCTCCTGGTAAAGGCGAGCTGGCCCATGTGGAGAGCTAATGCAACAAGATGATGCAACAAAAAAGAGACACAGAGGAGAGAGAGAGAAACACAACAAACCAGGGAGCTAAGGTGGCTCAAGCAATTGAGTGCCTCTCTCCTATGTTGGGAGGTCCTGGGATCGGTTCCCGGTGCCTCCTAAAGATAAGGCGAGATGAAAAGACAAGCAGACATAGAAGAACATGCAGTGAATGGACACAGAAAGCAGACAACAAGTGCAAGTGGTGCTGGGGGTGGGGGGGGGAATAAATGGTTTTAATATGGGGTGAGGAAATGGGGAGGAGGTTGGGTATATGAGAGTCTCTTGTATTCTGTGTGTGACTTTGCTGTGATCTAAAACTTCTTTGAAAGTGAGACACTGGGGAGTGAGAGGGGGAAGGTGCCATGGTACAGACTGGACACCAGATATTGCAGTGATAAAAGGCAAAATGTCAAAAAAAAAAAGTTTTTTCAAATTTTTTCCCCATTTTTTGAATAACCCAATCCTTTAATTTTATTTCACTTTTGGTTGTTTTTTTTAAGTTTTCATGTATTTTATCTCTTACATTAAAACTTATCATTATTATTTCATTTTCCTATTAATTATATTTAGCTATTGTATTGGCTTCATCTTTAAAGAAGCTTTGGGTCACAGAAGGGTTACAACTGGGCGAGAGAGGATCTTGGTGGGGGGTGTCTGAGATGGGGGGTGCATGGGAGGAAGTTCACCTGAACATACATAGAAGGTATATAAAATTGTTCAAATGCTCACGGGGCATGGTCACAGTAGATGGAGAATCACTCAATAAATGAGAGAATACTGAATTCCCATCCTGGAGATCTCTGCCACATTCTCCAAGGGAGCAGCAACAGTCCCCCAAGTGTAGGGGCAGTGTCTGGCAAAGAAGGATGATCCACTGATGGGCTCCTGTTATTGATGACTAGCCTTATGAGTCTTTGCTCTTCAAATTGAAACTTAGCCTATTGTTATGAGGTCCCTAAGGGTTGCCTCCTGAGAGCCTCCGTGTTGCTCAAATGTGGCCTCTCTCTAAGCCAAATTCAGCATATGAATGTATTACCTTCCTCCCAGCATGGGACATGACTCCCGGGGATGAGCCTCCCTGGCAACAGGGATCACTACCAAGTGCCAACTGGCAATACGACTGGGAAAAGACCTCGAATAAAAGGGGGGAAAGGTAAAGACAAATGAGTTCATATGGCTAAGAGACTTCAAAGTGAGTCGGGAGGTCATTCCAGAGGTAATGCTTACGCACATCTCAGTAGGACCTCATAGGTTCCAAATGTAGCTATCACCTGAAATAGAGCGGCTCCTGAGGGCTCTGGAGACACCCAAATCCTATATCAGGGTGGATAGCTCCAGAGTTATCAGTGGGCCCTACTTTGGAATCTGTGCTCATGAGAGTGACAGAGTTGGACTCAAATATGTCTTCCCTGCACATGGTCCATCTGTCCCTTCTATTCAAACCTATATGTGGTGTTGGAGTTTGTAGGTGTACTTCTAGAGACTGGAGTCTTTGGGCTGTCCATGTGTCAGCTGGGCCCAGAATTTCAGTGGATCTGCAACTCCTACTCTACAGCTCCATGGACTCACCCAGGACACCTGGCGAGATGACGATGGATATCGGCAATCCAAGGGAATGGAGAGAGTCTGCAGCTGCAGGCAGGATAATCCCATCCATCTTATCCATGGGATATAAGGCCCCTCTCACTTGGAGGTGGAGTGAACATCACTATCCCAAACTCCTCAGGATTGGGGGAAGAGCTATGGACTAGAGTGGACGCTTTGGGGGCAGGGAGAGGGAAAAGCAGTTGTAATACAGGGGCTTTTCAGGACTTGGGAGTTACCCTGAGTGACATTGCAATGACAGCTATAGGCCATTTTATATCATCATATAACATGCAGAACTGTGTGGGAGAGAGTGTGGTCTACAGTGTGAACTATGGTCCATGCTTAGTGGCAAAGCCCCAGGATGTGTATATCCATTGCAGGTGATGTGCTACACTAATGAAGGATGTTTATATGGGAGGTTGTGGGAGGTGTGGGAGGTGGAGCATATAGGAGTCTCTACAATTTTTGTGTAACATTTATGCAATCTAAATAATTTTTTAAAAATTAAAAAAATTATTATTAAAAAAATCAGTAACATTTTTGTATACTAATAATACACAATCTGAGGAGGAAATCAAGGAAAAAATCCCATTTACAATAGCAACTAAATGAAGCAAATACCTAGAAATAAATTTAACTAAAGATGTAAACAACTTGTATACACAAAACTACACAACATTATTGAAGGAAATCAAAGAAGACCTAAATAAATGGAAGAATATTCCCTGTTCGTGGATAGGAAGACTAAACATCATTAAGACATCTATGCTACCCAAACTGATCTGTAGATTTAATGCAATCCCAATAAAAATTACCCCAGCATTTTTTACTGAATTGGAAAAGCTAACTATGAAATTTATTTGGAAGGGCAAGCAGCCCCAAATAGCCAAAGACATATTGAAAAAGAAAAATGAAATCGGAGGAATCACACTACCTGACTTTTAAACATACTACAAAGCTACAGTGGTCAAAACTGCATGGTTTTTATGGACATAATCTATGGTAGAGGAATAGAGTATACTTGCATATTGAAGGATAGGACAGATGGGTAGTTATATTACTGGGTTTGGGGGTGCAGGGTTGATAGGTGGGTAGAGTAGGAAGGGCAGGTTGGAATACCCAGGGCATGTAACTATGAATCTTGTCATGCCATGAGTCAAGACAGGGGAGTGTCATATGCCCCAGCGGGATGGAGAGGAAGGAACAGTTAAGATTAAAAGGGGTATTTAGTGGTCATGGGAAAGGTTTTACATTACCTTACAGTAATGGACACAGGACATGGTAAATATCATCAAAAATTATTAAACTGTACCGTCTAAATTGTAAACTATACTGTAAACCATTGACAATATTTAGTTGCTATATTTTACTATCTGTATAACAGTTATAACAATGCTAACATCCTTAAAAAAAAAAAGGTTATAATATGGGGTGGGGAAGGGGGAGGGAGGTTGGGTATGTGGGAATGTCTAGTATTCCGTGTGTGACTTTGCTGTGACCTAAAACTTCTTTGAAAATTAAATGAAAATTTGGGAGACACTGGGGAATGAGAGGGGGAAGGTGTCATGGTACACTGGACATCCGATAATACAGTGATAAAAGGAAAAAAGAATAATTTTTTTAAAAAAGGAATTTTTTTTTGTTTTTTTTTTCCATTTTTTTGAATGTCCCAATCTGCTAATTATATTTTATTTTTAGTTTAGTGTTTTTTTTCCTTCTGAGTTTCCTTGTACTTATCTCTTGCATTTAAGCTTATCATTATTATTTCTTTTTCCTATTAATTTTATTTGGTTATTACATGGGCTTCATGTTCAAGGAAGGTTTAGATCACAGAAGGGTTACAATGGGGGTTGCAGATTAGCATTGGTGAGGGGTGTCTGGGATGGGGGATTCATGGGAGTAAGTTCATCTGAATATACATGAAAGATATATAAAATTGTTCAAATGATCAAGGGATGGGGCATGGTCACAGTGGGTAGACAATCACTCAATAAATGAGGGAATCTTAATTCCCAGCCTGGAGAGCTCGGCCACATTCTCCAAGGGAGCAGCAACAGTCCCCCGAGTGCAGGGGCAGTGTCTGGCAAAAGAGGATGGCCCACTGATGTGTTCTTTTTATTGATGACTACCCTTGTGAGTCTTTGCTCTTGTAACTGAGACAGCCTGCAGTTGTAGGGTGCCTAAGGGTTGCCACCTGAGAGCCTCCTTGTTGCTCAAATGTGGCCTCTCTCTAAGCCAAACTCAGTATATGAATGCATTACCTTCCCCCCAATGTGGGACATGACTCCCAGGGATGAGCCTCCCTGGCAATGAGGGATTAATACCAAGTGCCAACTGGCAACATGATTGGAAAAAGAACTTGACTAAAAGGGGGAAAAGGTAAAGAGAAATGAGTTCATGTGGCTAAGAGACTTCAAAGAGAGTCGAGAGTTTATCCCAGAGGTAACGCTTACGCACTTCTCAGTAGGATCTCATAGAACAGCAAAGTGGATATCATCGCACACAGAGGGGATCCTGAGGGCTCTGGAGACACCCAGGTCCTACATAAGGGGGGATAGCCCCAGAGATTGATGCCTTATTGGTGGGCTCTACTTTGGAATCTGTGCTCCCGAGAGTGACAGAGTTAGACTCAAATAAGTCCTCCCTCCACATGGTCCAACAGTCCCTTCTATTCAAACCTATATGTGATGCTGGAGTTTTTAGGTATACTTCCAGAGACTGGAGCCTCTGGTCTACCTATGTGCCAGCTGTGCCTGGAATCTCGGTGGAGCTGCAACTCCTACCCTACAGCTCAATGGACTCATCCAAGTCACCTGGCGAGGAGACAATGATGGGCAACGGCCATCCCAGGGAATGGAGAGGGCCTGCAGTTGCAGGCACGATAATCCTATCCACCGTATCCATGGGATATAAGCCCTCTCTCACTTGGAGGTGGAGTGGACATCACCATCCCAGTCCCCTCAGGATTGGGGGAAGAGCTATGGAATAGAGTGGACTTAATGGTATTCTGTTGTAGACATATTGTGATTCAAGCAATGGAAGAAATTATAACAGTGAGGTGGAGCCAGTGGCCACTGGACACTTTTGGGGCAGGGAGGGGCAGGGCAGTTGAAAAACAGGGGCTTTTTCAGGACTTGGGGGTTGTCCTGAGTGGCACTGCAGTGATAGATGAAGACCATTTTACATCAGCATATACCATGCAGAACTGTGTGGGAGAGAGTGTGGTCTACGATGTGAACTGTGGTCTATGCTTGGTGGCAAGGCCCCAGGATGTGTATATCCATTATGGGTGATGAGCCACATTGATGAAGGATGTTTGTGTGGGATCTTGTGGGAGGTGTGGGAGGTAGGGAACATGGGAATCCCTGTAATTTCTGTGTAATATCTAGGTAATTTAAGCACCTTTTAAAAATATATATATATATAAAATAACATTTATGTAAGCAAATGCACATATATGCATATTTATTTATATATCATTTTACAAATATTGGTATGTATTGTGAAAAATTTGATTTTTACCCACAATAAAAAAAAATTTAAAAAAACTGCATGGTTTTGGCAGAAGGATAGACATACTGACCGATGGAATAGAACTGAGAGTTCTGATATAGATCTTCGCATATATAGTCACTGATATTCAACAAGGCCACCAAACCCATGCAACTGGGAGAGAATGTCCTCTTCAACAAACAGTGCTTGGAGAACTGGATATCCATATCCAAAAGAATGAAAGGAACACCGTCTCACATCTTATGCAAAAATTAACTCAAGATGGATCAAAGATCTAAATATAAGATCCAAGACCATAAAGATCTTGGAAGATAAGGTAGGGAAGCATCTATAGGATCTTGTATTATGGTTTCATAAACTTTACACCCAAAGCACGAGCAATGAAAGAAAAAATAGATAAATGGGACCTCCTCCAAATTAAAAACTTTGCACCTCAAAGGAGTTTCTCAAGAAAGTGAAAAGGCAGCCTACTCAATGGAAGAAAATATTTGATAACCATATATCTGATAGGGGCCTAATATTCAGCATATATAAAGAAATCCTACACCTCGAAAATAAGAAGACAAATAATCCCTTTCAAAAATGGGCAAGTGATTTGAATAGACACTTCTCCAAAGAAGAAATACAAATGGCTAAAAAGCACTTGAAAAGATACTCAACATCACTAACTGTTAGGGAAATGTAAATCAAAACTACAATGAGATATCATCTTACACCCCTTAGACTGGCAGTTATTCAAAAAACAGAGGACTACAAGTATTGGAGACGATGTGGAGGAAAGGGAACACTCATCCACGGCTGGTGGGAGTGTAGAATGGTGCAGACATTGTGGAGGACAGTTTGGCAAAACTAAGGAAGCTAGTTATAGAACTACCATATGATCCAGCAATCCCACATCTTGGTATATACCCAGAACCAAAAGCAGGGACACGAACAGATATTTGCACACCAATGTTCACAGCGGCATTATTCACTATTGTCAAAAGTTGGAAGCAACCCAAGTGTCCATCAACAGATGAATGGATAAGCAAATTGTGGTATACACAGACAATGGAATATTACCTTGCTATAAGAAGGAAGGGAGTATTAACACAAGGAATAACATGAGTGAAGTAACCCAGGCACTGAAGGATAAATATTATATGACCTCACTGATATGTCTCAAGCAAATTGAGAAGACTCACAGAGTTAGAGTCTGGAAGAGAGGTTATCAGGAGACAGAACGGGAGTAGAGGGTGGCAAGCTGATACTCAATATAGGCAAAATCTATGATAAGGTGGAAGGGGGTAGTTGGGCAGTGGATGGGGGTGATAATGGTGCAGTGATGTGATCTGGTTCGATGGTGCTGGAATGTGAGGAGGAGTAGGGTAGGGGAGTCGGGATGGACTATCCATGGAATTGAGGGGAGGGCTGGAGGAAGGAGCAGGTGAACTCTAGGGATTTGTAGTCTGTGGTTAAAACTACAATGGCGTGAATGTTCTTCTGGCAAATATGGCAAGGGAGGGTTACTGGTATAGGGCCATCAGGGGTGGGGGGATATGCAGTATACAGCACACCTGGGGCATGCTTCTATGGAATATGAAAGTGTTCACCTTGTTGTGTTGTCTCAGTGGGTGGAGACCCACAAAATAAATAAGAAAATATTAAACTCCCATCCTGGGGAGTCCTGCTATGTTCTCAATTAGAGGGGCAAGAATCTCAAGAACATAGGCGTACATAATAAAAGAAAACAATATGTCAAGCCCTCGATATTATTGTATGTAACTATGAACCTTATTCTTCAAAAACTGAAACTTAGTGGTTACCATAGGTTCCAAGGGGAGGAGGAGGGAAGAATAGAATAGATAGAACATAGGACATTGGAATTGTTCTGCATGATCTTGCAATGACAAATACAGGCCATTTTAAATTTTGTCAAAACCTATAAAAGTGTATGGTGCAAAATGTAAACCATAATGTAAGCCATTAACCATGGTTAGTAGCAATGCTTCAATAGTTGTACATCAATTGTAACAAATGTACCATACACATGTAAAATGTTATTAATAGGGGAGAGGGGGAGCGGGGTAGGGGGTTGGGTATATGGGAATCCCCTATATTTTCTTTGTGACTTTTCTGTAACCTAAAGCTTCTTGTAAGAAAAAGAGGGGAGCGGATGTGGCTCAAGTAGTTGGGCTCCCGTTTACCATATAGGAGGCCCCAAGCTCGATTCCCGAGGCCTCCTGGTGAAGGCAAGCCAGCCAGTGCACGTGGTATGGTGAGCTGGCGTAGCAAGATGATGCAAAAAAGAGAGACAAGCAGACACAGAAAAACGCATGGCAAATGGACAGAGTGAGCACAAGCAGCAAGGGGGAAATAAATAAAAATAAAATAAATCTAAAACAAAAAAATAAGACATGGGGAAACATATGGAAGAAATTGTCACTGTACATAAAAGATAACAGATCTTATGGTGATGAAAGAAACAGTGAAAATTTTTATTGTACTTTAATTTTTTAATTTTTTAGTTTTTACCTTTAATTTTTATTTTCCAATTCTTTTTATTTTTATTTTTGTATTTTATTTGTTATTATTACATTTTCTTATTATTTTTATTTGTGTTTTTTTTTTAGCTTTGGGGAGGTTTTGTATCACAGAAGGCTCACAACTGTGGCAGGGGAGAATCACTGGCATGGGTGTCAGTGATGGGGGGATGTATGGGGAGGGGTGCACCTAGGGCATGCCTCTATGGCATATGAATATGTTCAAGTGGTCATAGGGCCTTGTTTCATTGGGTGGAGAACAACACAAGAATGAAAGTATATTGAATTCCCATCCTGAGGGTTCCTGCTACATTTTCTAATACAGCAGCAAGAATCCCCCGAGTACATGGGCAGTGCCTAGCAAAGGAGGACAGAACATTACGCTAGGCCCTTGATATTGATGGTTGTACTTATGAACATTTTCTCGAGAAACTGAAGCTTAGCCTAGTATTATATATTGCCTAAGAGTCACCTCCTGAAAGCCTCCTTGTTGCCCATATCTGGCCTCTCTCTAAGCCAAACTCAGCATATAAATGCACTACTTTCCCCACCAGAGTGGGACATAACTCCCAGGGATGAGCCTCCCTGGCACTGAGGGATTATTACCAAGGGCCAACTAGCAATGCATTTGGAAAAAGACCTTGACCAAAAGGAGGAAATATTAAACACAAATGAGTTTTTATGGCTAAGAGATTTCAAAGTGAGTTGGGAGGTCATTCCAGAGATTACACTTATGCACATCTCAGCAGGATCTCATTGACTGCCACAGTAAACAGTGCCTCAAACAATCGGCTCCTGAGGGCTCTAGAGACATCCAGACACATAGACAGGGTAGACAATCTCAGGAGTTTGGCACCCTGACAGTGGGCCTTACTTTGGAATATATGCTCCCCAATGTAATAAAGTTAGATCATTTACAATTTCCCTACATGACTCTTCTGCCCCTTTTATTTGAACCTATAATTAGAACTATACTTGTTAAATATATCTCCCAGAGACTTAAAGCTTTGTTCTATTAATATGCCAGTTGAGCCACGAATCTCAGCAAGAGTTGCAACACCTACTCTCCAGTTCACTGGACTCGCCCAGGACAACTAACAAAAGAATGATAATGGACAATGCCCATCCCAAAAAACAGAGAGTATCTACAATGGCAAGCAAGACAGTTCCATCCATCTGCCCCATGGGATCTAAGCCCCCTCTCAATCAGAAACAGGGTGTGCATCATCATCCCCAAATCCTCAGGATTGAGGAATGAACAAGCATAAGGGGGGAATGTAACTATGGACTTAAGTAGACTTCTAGCAATGGAAGAACTTGTATCAATACAAAGGCAGTGGTTACCAGAGGTTCTGAAGGGCGGGAGAGGGAAGAATAGGTATAACACGGGGTACTTTGGGGACATTGGAATTGTCCTGCACAACACTGCAATGATGGATACAGGACATTATACATTTTGTCAAAACCTGTAAATTGTGCAGTGTAAAGTGTATACTATAATGTAAACTATAGTCCATGGTTAGTAGCAGTGTTTCAATATGTGTTCATCAACTCTAACAAATGCACCACACCAATCAAAGATGTTAATGGAAGAAGTGTGTGGGGGGAGGGGGTGGGGTATATGGGAATCCCCTATATTTTTGATGTAACATTTATGTAATCTAAAGCTTCTTTAAAAATAAAAAAAATTAACTCAAAAAAAAAAAAAAAAAAAAAAAGCTGCTCAACATCATATGCCAGCCACTTTGGAAGGCAATCAGGCAGTTTCTTACAAAATTAAACATAGGCTTACCACAGGATCCAGCAATTGCAATCCTAGGTATTTAACCAAATGAATTGAAATCATGTCCACAAAAAAACCTACAAACAAATATCTATAGCAGCCATGATGGTCTGAAGCTGAATGGACCCCAGAAAATTATGTTCTTAAAGTTAAGCCATTCCTGTGGGCATAAACCTTTTATAAGTAGGGCCTTTTGATTTGAGTTATTTCAGTTAGGGCGTAGCCCCGTGTGGGTCATAATCCTCTTACTGGAGTCCTTTATAAATGGGATGAATACAGAGCGAGAGGGATAGAAAGCCACAGAAGCAAGAAACTGAAGCAACAAAACCTGGAAGAGAAGGGAGAGACCAGCAGATGCTGCCATATGCCTTACCATGTGACAGAGGAGTCCAGGATCACTGGCAGCAGTCTTCAGAGATAAAGCATCACCTGATAATGACTTGATCTGGGCCTTTTCACAGCTTCAGAACTGTGAGCTTGTAAGATAATAAATTCCCACTCTAAGAGCCAACCCATTTCTGATATATTGCTTTCAGCAGCCCACCAGACTAAAATAGCAGTTTTATTCATAATTGCCAAAAATTGGATACAACCAAGGTGTCTTTCAAAAGTTGAGCTGAATGTATAAAAAAACTGTGATATAGCCATACAATGGAATACTATTCAACAATCAAAAGAATGAGCTATCAAGTAATGAAAAGACAAGGAATATCCTTAAATGCATATTGCTAAGGGAAAGAAGCCAGTATGAAAGGGTATATACTCTTTCTGAGTCCAACTATATGACATTCTGGAAAAAGCAAAACTACAAGGACAGTAAAAAAAAATCAGTGGTTGTCAATGGTTCAGGGTGAGAGGGGGAGGGATGAATAAGGTGGAGCACAGGGCATTTTGGGGGCAGTGAAACTATTCTGCATGATGCTGTGATAGTGGGCACATGACATGCATTTTTCAAAACCCATAGAACTAATGGTACAACACAAAGGGTAAGCCCTAATGTCAAGATAGACTTCAGTTAATAATAATGTATCAATATTGGTTCATCAATTATAAGAAATGTACAAGATGTTAATAATGGAAACTGTGTGCAGGAAGTGGGGGAGAGGGGTATATGGGAACTCTCTGTGTGCAATTTTTCTGAAAATCTAAAACTGCTCTAAAACTAAAGAAAAGCCCAGCAGCAGCAACAGGAAGCAGAAGTATATCACAGGCTCAAGCCAGAAAGAGACACTCAAATCCCCAGGGCTATGAGGCTGTAGTTTCCCTTTATTGGTGTTTAATCCCCTCTGCATTAAACTGGCCGAGCACACACCTGAGAAAGCATGAGCCCAAGTGCCAGGACAGGCTCATAACACAGCCAGAGATAAATGCTTTTAAAACGACAAATGGGAGCTGATAAAACTGCTCAGTGCACATCTAGAACCAAAGCTTGCTATGGTTTTCTCTTGGGAAACCTAGAGTGACCCAATTTAAAAAGTAGAACGGCTCAAGTTCATAACTGCATGCCCTTCACTTGCCGCCTATAGGAGTTACTGAGAATTCCTTGGTATTTTTCACAGTTCATTGCTCTGGGGTGTGACACAGATTAGAAACATACCAACGAATCCCCACCCCCACTTACAGATATAGGAATGAAAATAAGACACTAAAAGGATTTTAATAAGCAAGTTGTGGATCACGGAGCTAAATGTAAGGGGCTTTTGCCCTCTTAAACAGAAATGGCTTCGTAAAGCAGTGTCATGGAGTTGGCAGATGCAAGCCATTGGAAGTTGTTGAAGGTTTATGGGGCAGTGGGAAAACCCCAGGAATGAGAATCACAGATCTAACCTTCAGTACAAGGCTTGGCCACTAACTAGCCTAGTCATCTAACCTTATGCAAAGTAAACCCCTTCTCACGTTTCAGGTCCTGGCTTCACTCTGCTAAGCAGCTCTCCTGACTCCTCCTACCCCGGCTAAATTAGGTCTCATGTTATATACTCTTTGACTCGAAACTTTCCCACCAGCATATCACTTATCAAAATGGTAATCATATGGTATTTCTTAGTGTAACCATATATGTTCAATATCCAATGCCCCCAAGACCATATGTTTCATGAAGTCATCACTGATTGGTTTCCTGTTGTATTCCTAATGCTGGAACAGCTCATATCATTTAAGAGTAAGGGCTAAATCAATAACCATAACTCAACCTCAGCCTCAGCCTCCTCCTATGAAACTTGGCTCTGCAGGTCCTTGCCAGCTCTCCTCTCCTGTGTCTCAGGAAGCTCAGAGTTGTCCTTGGGCATCTGCGGGAGGTACCTTTGTTGATCTGACTCGCTGTGGAGGACAGGACTAAAGAGAGTAATGAAGATATAGGTGTCTGTTTATTAAGGCTGCTGATATTTCACTAAATGTATGGGCTTTGAGTCAGACATCTCCAAGTTCAAGTCCTAGGCAGGGTGTGTGTGTGTGTGTGTGTGTGTGTGTGTGAGAGAGAGAGAGAGAGAGAGAGAGAGAGAGAGAGAGAGAGAGAGCGCAAGTAAGAGCAAGCACAACCGACCTTGGGTAAAGTTATTTAATTCTTCAGAGGTTCAGTTTCCTCCTCTGATATATGAGATTAATAACTATAAGATGTAACACATTTAGTTAGTACCTTTCCTGGCATAGAAAAACACATAATAACTGTTACCTATTATTAAAATTTATTAGCATGAGGTATAGGAATAAAGTACATACAATGGCTTGCCTAGTCATGTCTATTTGTACATATCATCATAAAATCTAATACCTAATAGCAATAGTAGTAATACTAATAATAGCTAACCCTTAATATGCACTAAGTCGTGTGCCAAGTTCTTTACAAGGGTTATTTTATTTAATCCTCACAATTCAGTGATGTAGTTCTTATTATCTTCATTGTCCAAATAAGGAAACTGTGAAACTGAGAGGTTATTAACTTGCCTAAGTGAGCTAGTAAATGGTGGAAACTGGATTTGCCGAAGTTAGTTGGTAAATGATGGCAACAGCAAATACACTACCCTAACTTGATTTTTTAGCATGTTTTCAATGGAAAATGTATGACAACTAGAAAAGTCAAGGCTAATCTCTCCATTCACATTCTTTCAGCCCATGGGGCCAGAATTGGGAGTGTTGGGGTGGGGGGGTCAGAGAGCCAGGAAAGAGAGCTTAACATTTCCCCGACACCTATTCTGTGCCAAGAACTATGAATACAGGATTTCTTCACAACATTACTGCGAGGCAAATATTCTTATTTCCATTTTATTTTATTTTTTTAAAAGATTTTATTTATTTATTCATCCATCCCCCCCCTGCTGCCTGCGCTCGCTGGGTCAGCCAACCACGCCGTGCGGGCGGGCCTGCCCCCACCAGGAGGCCCCGGGAACCGAACCCGGGGCCTCCCATATGGCAAACGGGAGCCCCACTGATTGAGCCACAGCCGCCTCCCCTTATTTCCATTTTATAATCACTGCTTCATACCCAGGTCTGACCAATGTCAAAACCTTTCTGTTGCCCACTACACTTCTTGAATCTGGTTAACAAAGCTAAAATATCACAGGCAGCATAAAACGAACAGAAATGTCATGTACTTGCCCTTCTTACTTTCTGAGTGCAGATGGGAATTGGCCAGTCTCAGCTCTGGGTTTCCTGTGTATTTTTCCTTCCTCCAGAATAAATCTTTAAGATTTTATTTTCTGGTCTCAATGTCCAGTGCTTTAAATATATTCCTTTGGGCATTTTTCACATACTACATATTCCTCTTAAGTTATCTAGCCCCAAACCGGGCACAGTAGTCTTATAAGGGACATATTCAAGTTGTGTTTAGTTTGATTCATGAGTGCGGAATATGAAGTTGTAGAGAAGGCTTTTACTCAACCTTTATGGTTTGCCTGATGTCCTTAGGGTGGCAGTAAGTACATCAAATTCTTGATGTCTATAAAATGGGGGGGGGGAGGCAATCCTGATAAATCGGGTTCCAAGATTGTGAGAAGTTATACTTCCTAATTTCCCTTTTACCGTTCAGAATACTTCCATTTTGCCCAAATGAGTTCTCATCAATGGAAAGTCAGTGTATTTAAGCCAGATGATACTTGGGGGCATTTCCAAATGTTGTCTTTGTCATTGGAGATTGATCAGATAAAGTTGAGGGCCAAGAAAGGTCCTATTTGGCTCAAACATATGATCCAACCTGGATCATTAAGATAAAGAAAAAATAAATGTTTAAACTGATTGAGGGGAGTGGATGTGGCTCAAGGGATTGGGCTCCCATCTACCATATAGGAGGTCTAGGGTTCGGCTCCCGGGGCCTCCTGGTGAAAAGCAAGCTGGCCCTCTTGGTGAGCTGGCCCAAGCGGAGAGCTGGCCCATGCGGAGTGCTGGCCCATGTGGAGTGCTGGCCCGTGCAGGAGAACTGGTCCGCACGGAGTGCTGGCCCGCGCAGAAAGCTGGCACAGCAAGATGACACAACAAAAAGACACAGAAGAGAAACAATAAGAGATGCAGCAGACCATGGAGCTGAGGTGGTGCAAAAGATTGAGCAGATTCTCTCCACTCCGGAAGGCCCCAGGATCGGTTCCTGGTGCCGTCTAAAGAGAAGACAAGCAGACACAGAAGAACACACAGATAGCAAACAGCAATTGCTAAACAATGAGGGAGGGGAGAAACAAATAAATAAATCTTTAAAAAAAATAAACTGACTGAGAGCTTAATTTGATGAAATAATCAACTTTGACTTGACTGCATAAACCCTTTATTCAAAAGTCTTGAATTTTAAAAAAGCAACCACAATATCTTTTATTGATGAGGCAGTTTATTAAGCATTCAGAATGTACTTGGCTCCATGCCTCTCCTTTTTACCTGTCAGCACCTCTAACAGCAACAAGACTCATCGAAGTAAGAGAAGCATGGCCTCTAGTCCATTTACTTTAGAAGTAGAGAAAGCTATGACCCAGAAATGTTAAGTGATATGGCATGATATCACAGACTAGAGTCTATTCATTTTTTATATCCAGAATATTCCATAATGCCTTACACAAAGTAGGCATTCATTAAAATGAATGAATGTTGGAATTAGAACTCTTGCCACCTAACACACCAAAGTCACTCTATATAATGCTATTCTGAGTTGCGTCTGTGACGTCAATTCACTCAGCTTGGTTCATTTTTCTTAACATCTTCACAGGCCATACAATTCACCCATTTCCAGCTTAGTTCATTTTGGCTCAATTTAGCTGAGTAGTGATGAGTTATATATGTTTATTTAAAGTCTACAGAGAAATCTGTCAGGAGATAAGGTGAATATGTTTAGCTAAAACTAATTTTGATACGTTTGTCAATGCATCCCTTGTCACTGCCAATTGAGAACTGAGTATATTTTCGAAAATATATATTGGTTATAAATAAAAAGAGGTTTTTGACGTTCATTTTTAACTTAGTGGAGAAAAATTATAATGATAAGGAGATTACTTTTTTGAGTCAGCATCTTGCTAGAAAGAAGAGCTTTCAAAGGAGAATTAGAAGTTTTTCAGATGATTGCCCAAATCCAGGTCTATGGACTTCTAAGGAGAAGCAAGATGGATTTATTATTACTGATTTCCAACAAGATAAGCATTTGCTTTCACAGATTGCTTCGGTGTCCTGGTTTGACATTGGCTGTTGCTTTAAAAGGCAAATTAAAAACACTGGAAAGGAGAGGGCCAGATAAAACAATTCCAAACCACCCTGGAGGAACAGAATAATTGATAATGGTGACCTCAAGCCTCCTTCTGCAGGCCTGGACAGACTACAGCCTCGATGACTATTTGGGGCCTTTCTTTGAGAAGATTGAGTCCATGGTCAGCCAGTTTCTTTGTCTTCTAGGAACTCAAATTATTAGTCTAATACAGAACACCATTAACTTTCTAAAGGCAAGCCTGGAACATAATGGGACCTTCATTTGATAAGAATGAAAGCCACGTGAAAGGGACCTGCTGTTGAGAAAGACCTTTTCTGCTCCATTAGGTGGCCAGCTTTTAGGTTCTATTGTTGAAGGAAATGAAACTACTCCCAGTATGTAATCCCTTTTATGTGGCAACCACAGTACACCTTTGAAATACTGATTTTCACACTTTACCTTCCTGAAGAAAGAGAAATTTTGGCACAGATATCTTGACCAACCTGACCTAAATTTGACAGTTTTCCGTAGGTGGGTTTGAGACTTCAAATTCTCATTTAAGCATCTGGTGAGATACTTTACCCCAAAATAGGTGCTCATGGCTTTATACTCCCAGTCAGACAGTCAACAAATATTAATTGAGCAACCACTGTGCCCCAGGAATTCTCCTAAGTACTGCTATATTACAGTAAGCAGGAAAGAAAGCATCCCTGACTTCAAAGAGCTTCCTGAGTTGTGAGGAAAGGCAGGTGACAAACACATAAACAGGTAAGTACATCATTTCAAGAACTGATAAGTGCTATAAAGAATGTAAAATAGAGGAGCAAGGGTTTGCTTTAGCTACAGCTGTGGGAAAAGACCTCTCTGAAGAGGTGGCAGTCAGTTTGATTTCTGCTTGAACATAGGGAACTCAGCCTAAGACAGTAATTCAAAAGATGACTGGCCTGAGCAACCAAGGGAAATTTAAAGAGTGAGCCTTAATAACCCTGAAGGTTTCACAAAGCATCACTTTTCTGTCCTTTTGAGAAAAACAAAGTCTGGCTTCTCTTTTAAGAGACCTTATGCAGATTTCAAATAATCACTTGCCTTGGGTTAAGCCAGTGGCTCTTACTTTTAAAAAGGCAGGTGTTCCAATTCAACCCACTGATCTATAATCACTCTGAAAAAAAGAAACAAAAAAAAAACAAAACAGTACTCTGATTTTTTTTAAGTCACCTTTGTAAAAATACTTCACTTACACTCGAAATATCATTTCAGAACTGAATATAGTTTGGACACGTATGCCCTTAGCTAATTTCCTGCATTACATTTGCCTTTAAGGGCACGTTCACTTTCTAGTTCTCATGCATTCAAACCCTGCTGCTAGTTGAGATCACAGCCCTGCAGGGGCAGTGTTTAAATAACCTCCCATGTTTTCCTTAATTCCTAAAAAACCCTATGCAAACATTTCTGTTCATATTAGGTTTTGCAAACCTTTGCCCTTGTGCTTTTTTTTTCTTTCACAAAAACCTAAATTTGGTGCTCAGACTAGATTGACCTCATAATATATCATCTTTTAAATAAATACAAGACTTGACAAGATCCAGAAACCGATGCTGAAATAGAAGTCAGGATCTTCTCCAGTTTTCTGAGGCCAGGTCAACAGAGCTACAATTGTCGCCGATAACTCAAGGGGGAAATAAAATACTCTATTTTGGGAAGGGAAAATAAACAAACATTCAATGAGAGTATCTATTTTTGTGGAAATAGATGACAGAGATCTCTATGAATGCAACTTGAATTCTCTATCTGCCTAAATCATTTCTGGTATTTTCTAGACTATTTCACCTTGGGCTATAAAAACCATGCCCAAAGTCATGATTTCTTGGCACGAATGTGCAAGAGAACTTAGTAAAGGTACTAAGTAAGCATGACTCCAAGATTCAAGAGACTACTTCTGACCCCCACCAACCAGGTTATTTTGGTCAAATCTCCAAATGCTTGCAGCCCTTTAGCCTGCTATTCTGATGGGAGGAACAGCGATAAAAACACAACCAACATGTCCGACGTCTGTGTTCACTCACTCCTCCACACTGAGCGCTAGGTAAATGTCAGATGCGATAGCAGTAGTTTAAAGAATCGGTTCACTCTAGCTTTAAAAGAAAAGAAGTACATGTCTTACCAAATGAGGCTTCAGCACAGAACTTTCATTACTTGTTAGGCTTTGAAGGATAATTTGTAGAACACAATTTCTAAGCCTTTTGCCTCATTATTTCCATAGAGAGACCACAAGGGGAATTAAATAGGAGGGCTGGGCAGTTATTTGACTAGTTCACATAGAAAAATAGCAGCTTTTTAAATGAAATTCCGGGGAATTGCAGCATTGTAGAGATGGCATGTAAGAATGCTTTTTAAAAAGTGGGACTGAACCAAGCAAAATTAAGATACCAGCTCCTGGACCACATAAAGTTCATGCATATCAGTGGATGCGCCCTAAGGCTAGGCTCTTGAGCCCAAACCTATCTCTAGCAGACTCAGAGATAAATGCATAGCTGTTTCCCCTGCCCTAGGAAGATAGCCCTTTAGAACAAAGAGAAACAGCAGGGAGGGGGAAAGCAACTGAGAGATTTTCCTCTGTCAATCCGGACGGCTTTCTGCTCTACCCAACTGGGCTCTTGGCCTTAGAAACAAGGGAAGGGAGAGAAATAAGGAAGGGGGAAGGTCAGAAGTTGAGGGCTGACAGGTTGCAAAGGAGTTTGCATCTTCTTAAGAGGGAAGGATGGAATGAGAGATGACAAACGAGAAAGCTCTCTAGGTTCCCGTGTTACTAGCATTGCTGGCTGGTGACTACTGCAATGCCAGACAGTTTGCATTGTTTTCCTTCGTCAAAGGTCACCATCCATCATCTCCGAGGGGCACTAGAGTAAGGGTGAGGAGCATGGCTGCTGGATTCACAGCTGGATTTGAATTCCAGCTCTGCTGCTTACAGCTCTGTGACTCCATTTCCTCTCTTGTAAAATGGGGGCAATAGCAGTCTTTGCTCCTTGGTTATTATGGGAATTCAATGAGCTAATTCTTGTAAAATGCTTAGAATCGCGTCTGACACACAGTGAACACTGTATAAGCATCTGTTAAACTAATAAGTACAATCACACCCAGCACTCTTTCTTCCAAGTCTGGGTAAGTTTATCAGCTGATAGAAAACAGGAAGTACTTTAGAGGGCTGATAATTTATAATTCAATTTTTTTTCTTTCCAAGTGTTTCTGTTTATAAAGAGCAACTGGTTATAACATTTCCATTTATTTTTATAATTTTTACAATTCCTGGAAAAATTCTATGGTAGGAATTTCTACCAATTTTTTTTTCTCTTTTCTGAAATGAAATTGGTATTAATTCCATGATGGTGACACAATTTTTTTTCCTGCATAGCATTTATACAACAACGCATTATAGGGACTGCGGGTTTTTTCCTCCTCTGGGAACCACCCTGCCTTTCTCTCTTACTGGGACTTTCAAAGAGTCCATTTGTGATTTTATGGAAATTTTTCTCGTGAATGGTACTGCTTTTGAAGTTGAATACATTCATTCTGCGGAAAATATAAGTAACACTGGGCATGGAGAAGAGCACGACAATTCTCAGAAATAAACCCAAATATTTATATATTTGTCCACAAAAGATCTGCACCAGTGATCTTAGGATACATAAGAAAATGAGCTTTGCCCTCCACACTAAGACCTACATCCATTTTCGACAACAACATAAAAGATCCCATAAAGCTCTCCCTTTGTTACTGGGCGGCCACAAGAATGTGAGCTGGGTGACCGATGTGTTCTTAGCACTATCTTTAGCTTCTAGTCTGGTGGTCCTTGTTGGAGCCAGACTTCTCGTTAACTCAAAACTGTTTTGGCAGCATGTAAAAGAGCTGTTTTATTATTCTTCATATTTTGGAAAAGATAGTTTCAAGTTAATACCACTCTTAGTTTATTCGGTTTCTTTGTTTCTTACACTACTTTGCTTCTATCTTTCTATCTACTTGCTGAGTTTCCTCGCACCTTCGATTTGAATACACGGTAAGCAATGTACATATGAAGAATTTTATTTCCTTGTACATATTTTAATGCCAAAGGTTTTGTTTGTTTTTTTTTTTTTGCCAAAGAGAATACTCTGAATGAAATCACACTAAATTTTGGCAAAGGAACAGAACAAAATAATTGTTTCACTACAGTAATTTCTTACAGATTTCCTTCTAGGCAGCTAGGTTATTTAGAGGAAAAAATCATAATGGATTTCTCTTTTAAATAATAATCCTTAATGTGCCCCAACTGTTTTTCTGAAAATTCACATACACACACAGGTTAGATGTTATAAATATTCCCACCTAGCTTTCTTCCATATATAATGTTTTCATAATGTTTTTTTAAGTGGAAGTAACTTCTCTTTAATGAACTATGTCAGAGGTCTTCAATGCAGACACTTTAAAAGTTCACCCTTTGTTCTCAACAAGAAAGATAAATATCAGGTGATTTCTAACAAAAGTCGTAAGACACCTAAGCAGGTTTCAAATAAAATTGCTCGTTTAACTACCATTTCTCCATTAAGCAGGTCAAGCTCTAGCATATTACATTACAGAAAATATAAAGTCTGCTCAGAATGCTGGGATAAGCACTGCCAAAGAAAAGAAAACAAAGGTACATCCACAAGTCAAATACCCTTCCTCCTAAGGGCTACTTCCCTACAGGGAGTTAGCATAAATCACAGTTAAAGGTGTACTGTTCTCCAAATGATTATATTCCTATCTCGTGCCTGTGGCCAAGAGTCTGATGCCTGAAACCTAAGAAGCAAGTCACAAAGGCTCTTGACACCCAGCTCCCTTGGAATGTTCTTCCAAGTACACAACAAACAGTCTTCCTTGGTTCACAGAAGTTCACACTTGTATAGATCAACACAAACCTATTCCTTATTGAGTGTGCCATGCTCTTTAATTTAGTCTTAGAATTCATTCAAACGCTCCAAACTGTAGGTCTGGGGTGCAAGTGGATTGATTTGGATGTTAAATTTGGACCAGACACGTTCCTATTTTCAGCAGTCCTTCTTACCCCCATCAGGGCACATATAGTGACAGTTGCATTCTAGGGAACAGTACTCCTGATAGGAATTATGTATGTTAAATAAAACCACAGTTTCTTTCTATCACTGGCTAAAAAAAGTAAAAGCAAATCATTTCCCTCTACAGCCATTTTTTGTTTATTTGTTTTTAGAAAATAAAAATTGTATATGACACTCACTTCTCACACAATGAGAAAAGAGATATTCTTCATAGTAGAAGTTACTCTGAGAGCAATCTCAAGTACACAGTTTGGGGGTGGGGGGAAGCAGTACCCCAAAGGACTTGAGGTGGAATAAGGGGTCAGCTTACAAAGGTGCTTAGGAATTCCAGGATGGTCATGGAGGAGCCTGGTGAACCTAAAATGGAACTGAGGGGGTAAGGATGCTCTTTATTCTAGAATCACAAGGCCCTAACCAGCACAGAGAGCAGGGCCACCACAGGGAAAAGGAGAACTAGACCCCCCTCCAGCTACAAAGTGAATACTTGAAACCATTTTTAGATTTAAAAGAGAAAGACTCACTCTTTCCTTTTCTGGTGTTGCTTTAAAAAATCTGATTGAAGATTTGGAGTGTTAATTAGGCACTTGGCCCCATCAAAGTGAAATAAATGCATCAAAGAGGAAGGGAGAAAGAAAACACCAAGAAACACATTTGACAGTCGTGTATAAATATGGAGGAACAAAAATGAGAACAACAAGGCTAGTTTAAAATAACAGATTTTAGAACTAGAAGCTATCTTGGACTTGGTGTAATCCAGCTCCCTCAGACAGTGAGGAAACTGAGGCCATGTAATAAATAACTCGGTGAAAGTTACTCTGAGCTGGGTTTAGAGTCTGTGTGTCTTGGGTTCTGATCTACACGGTTTGGTTATATTGTAACTGGAGAGTCCCAAATCTTCTGACCTTCTGGGTTACCCTTTCCTTGAACAGTCAAATAAAGTAACTTGAGTCTACAGTCTCTTTCACTTTACCCCCGACCCAGCCCCATTCCAGTCTTTTAAGGATTTCTGGGACTGTTTATAATGTACTGGTGTTACCTGCTACTTCTTACTGGGACTCCTGTTTGCAGCCCATCTTCAGTTACCTCTCCTAGCTTCTTGCTACCTATGTCCCCAAACCACTTTCCCCCAAGTTGGATGGACAGAGACACCTCTTCTTCTTTGGCAAGATACAACGAAAACCCAGGTTCGATCCCTGGAACCTCCCGGTAAAAAAAATAAATAAATAAAAGAAAAAGATACAACGAAAAGAAGTGCCATGGTGTATAACAACGTCTACTAAAGGTTGAAGAAAATGGAGAGGAATTGCCACATAGTCCCAGAAATTCCTTACAATTGGGTATTAGCACCATTCTGAAGTTCCTCAGCTATAGCTTCCACAGAGGAATCACTTATTAACTCTCTTAGGCCTCACTTTATTGCCTCTTTTCTCTTCCCTCACTTCTAAGATGTTAACTCAATTTCTCTCAGGGCACAAAGCTGGTAGCTACATCTTTCTCAGACTCTGATCTGGGACTAGGTCCACAGACACGGCCTTTTCAAGCCCAAAGGCCCATTAAATGTTTTCCTATATAAAAGAGAAGTTATTTTCCTGAATTGTATCTCCAAGCATGCATACAAGACTGCAGCTTCTAAACACAGCACCATTTTCTTCTTAGGTGATGGTCATGTTAAACAAAATAAAAATCTGACATATCAAAACCATCAGTCCAGAGGCCTTCTGGCTCATCTTTTAGAGCCACTGGTGGTTTATGAATTAATTTTGTTTCTTGGATACCTCTCTAACCCACCCCCTCCTCTGCATTACCACTGCCACTGCCTTGGACCAGGCCCTCATCATCTCACCCCTGGAACTATGACTAGAGCCTCCTAACTCTGTCCCTATGATGCCAATCTCTTTCCCCTCCAATTGCCATTCACTTGCCCACCAGAGTTTTGTTTCAAAGTTTAAATTTTATCATGACATTCCATCAGTTAAGCATCACAGCGACCATCACCAGCTCTTGGAAGCATGTGTGGTCTTAACCAGTCACAATCTGGCCCTAGCTTACCATTCTGTTCTCACCCCCTATCATGCTCCTAATGGCATCACCGGGCTGCTAGTAAAACATACCTTCTCCTTGCACACCTTGGTATCTTAAAGATGCTTTTTCCTCTTTTTGGAATGTGACATACACTCCTTTAAAATGTCTAACACACCTGCTTCAAGAGCCAGGGCCCAGCTTAAACATCACTTCTACGAATTCTTCCCTGTTGGCTCTCATAACCTTTAGAACTTGCCTTCGTTATTTCAATGTGGCTGGAGCTCCCCTACGAGACTGTAGAGTAAAAAGGAACATTGGCTTTAATCTATCTGGATTTCCCTGAGACTCAATACGGTATTTAGCTGTGAGTGGGTGCTTGATAAATATTTGTTGAATTAAATTGAATTGACTTAGGCTTGGTGAACCATAAACAAGAAAGAGAGCAAGATATTAAAAATACTATTTTAAGCATTTTCAATTAATTTCAACTTATATTTCTTTAAAATAAGGGAGGAGAAAGGATCCTGATTTATTTAATCCAAAACTAATGGAAACAATATTTACTGGATTATGTTGGGAAAACAGGCTCAATTTATGAAGAAAACTAATTTGAACCACTATCTCAAACCACAGATGAATGTTACCAACAAAATGAATTAGGAACATCCAAATAAAAGTTGTCTATCACTAAGGGAATAAATTAGTGAAATGTGGTAAAAGCATAAGATAGAAACCTAAGCAGTGGTCAAAGCCAATAACTGAAAAATACATAAAAATAGATTGATTTTGAAAACATAAGGTTAAGTAAAACAGTAAGAGACAGAAAGAGATCTAGAATACAATAGCAGTTATGTAGAGTAAAATTATAAATATAAAATGCAACACAGCAATGAACATGTTTCCAGGATACATTCTCATCCAAAGAAATACATTAGCCAATTTAGGGTGTATGCCTAAGGTGATGGGATACAGAACAAAGAAGAAAAGGAACAAAATATTACAAGAATGAGACACTGCCTGGACTGATAATAACAGGCTGTGAATGAGGATTTTTCAAGGGTACATTCATATCTAAAGAAGTATGTTGAACCTGTTACGGCAAGAGGAAAATAAAGGGGGAAAACAAGAAGAGTTTTTAAGTGGCTATTGTATTGTAAGTGACGATATATTATATACTGAAGGATATCAGTAACTCAGCTGTACATTTAAGGTCTAAATAATGAAAATAAAAAACTAAATGAATGCATAAGAATATTTAAAGTTTGGTACCATAAATCAATGGGGTTTCTAGGGCAGCAGAGCAGTTGTCTTAATGGTGTGATGTCTTATTCTTGCATCCAAAGACCAGGTGGTGGATCCCTTCAGAGGGCAGTGATATAGAACAGGCCAAGGGACAGGCGGAAGGTTCTAATTCCTGCCCTGCCTGGGACTTGCTGTGTGATCCCAAACAGGCCACTCCACTCCTCCAGGCCTGACTTCCTTATCAGAATGACAAGATAACAATACTGATGCATCTCCAGGGAGGGCTGTGAGGAGAGCAAGCAGAAGGGACTGCACCTTACACATGACCAGTTTCCCCCCAAATTTTAAATACATTAAACAAATAGAGGGGACTCAAGCTCATGGGTGAACATTGTCAGAAGAACATTGACATGCTCCTCATTGTCAGAAGCCTGTAGCCACTGGATTGGAATTAGGGAGAAGAGTAGGGGGCTTAGAAAGAGAAATAGCCTACCCACCCACTGAAACCACCCAACTGTTGTCTCCTAGCCTTTATCATGGGATCCATTGAAAGTCACGTAATTGGCCATACATGTGTATGTGCACAATCACCTAGTCTCTGGGGGACCCATGGCCAATAATAAAACCTGGACCTTCTGAACTACTGGACATTTCCCTGACTCCCATTTCGTCTCTGGAGAATGGGGGTCAATTAGAGGTCACCCAGAAAGAACCTAAGACTTAGGTTTCAAGGGACAAAGCATCCCCAGGCAAGAGAGTTGCCCTCAAAATTTCCTCCCTGCTTTAATGGAAGAGAAGCTGTTAACTGCTTTTGCCAGACCTAATGCAAGGTTCACCTGGTTCGATTATCTGCCAACATAAATAAAGAAAACCCTCATTCTTTTATGTGACACAGCACATCTGGATCTGTTAAATATGATTGTTATTTTGACACACTTTATAGTTAGTATGTCCTACAGTTTAGAGTGAAGAGAAATATTTCTAAATTATGAGAAATTAATTTTTGAAAAAAACTCCAAAATTATTTCTCTTTAGACAAAGAGAACAATAATTTTTATTTAGCTAGTAATCGTTCGACCTGTGTTAAAAACTAACTCTTCTAGGAGTATTTACTTACCCTGAAGTCCTTTTGTGAGCTATTACTGATAATGCCTTATTTGTTAGCTTTCTTCTAGAGAACTTGGCATGGTTTGCAAGCCATATCTTATAGAGCTGTATAACATGCCTCCAACAGTACAAGGCTTGAAGAGAAAACGACTGTTCTAAACCCAACTCATGGGAAGCGGCTGTGGCTCAATCAGTAGGGCTCCCATTTGCCATATGGGAGGCCCCGGGTTCGGTTCCCGGGGCCTCCTGGTGAAGGCAAGCCCGCCCACACGGCGTGGTTAGCTGACCCAGCGAGCACAAGCAGCAAGGGGGGATAAATGAATAAATAAAAAAATAAAATCTTTAAAAATAAAAATAAAACCCAACTCATGTTGAGACTTGATCAACATGAATTGGGTTTAGAACCCAAGCCTCTGAGTTCATCTCAGTAATCTGGCTTGTTCTTATTGCTTAATGATGCCAATTATCTATGTAGGAATAACAAAAGATCAAAAGGTATATTTTTCTGGATGTGAAAATCCCTGACTTTGGGCTAAATATGAAAAAAGTGGGTAACTGTACTGGCAGATGAAAGGACAAGTTGCCAAGGGGCTGCTGATATTGTTGTTGGCAGCGGCAGCGGCAGCGGTGGCAGTGTGTGTGTGGTATGGTGCAGCTCAACATCATTTATGTAAAAGCAAACAAGAAGAAGGGGGCTGCTTAGAGAAGAAAAATAACTTTATCTTTGACCTGTTGAGCGGCTTTTTGAAACCTGAGTCATCAGTTTGGAGTTGTCCTGTGGGAAACGGTCAGGACAAATGGAAATCCAAATGGAAAAGCAATGTTCTGTGAGCTATTGGCTGTACAAAGAGGAAGACGGGATACAAATGTTGATCCCTACCAGTGTACATACAGTACTTGGACAAATCAGTTTCCACACTGAATGTACAGTCACGTGGTGATCTACGCATTCTTTCACCACACAAGCCCCATGACGCCATAAACTTCCAGTGACAAATAAATGGGTTATTTTCTACTCAATTTTAACAGTCACGTTCCAAAAGCACAAAACATTTTTGTACTACAAAGCACTGGAAAAGGAACAATGGTGATATAAATTGAAATAGATAAATCTGATGGCTCTAGTACCAGTATGAGGAAAATTAAACCTCTAGTTCCCAGTCTATTCAATGCAGCCCATTGGCCACATGTTACCCTAATCTGGGAAGATAAGCACAGAAAAAAATCCATGATAAAGAATATAGGGATTGATCTTCTATTGGACTATGTTGAATCTTTTATGTTCATTATATGTGTGCACAATTTCTTTAAATATCACTCAGATACTAAAAGTGAAATAATAAAATAAAGATCACAGTGCTCACCCCAGTCTATTTCTATTTTTCTTTATCGGGTCACAAAGAAATATGCTCTTGAGGATAGGAACCATATGTTTTCTTTAACATATAAGAGATATTAAAGAATTAAAAAATTGCTAAAATAGCTGCCATTTATAGAACACCAATGAAGTATTAAGTAAATGGGTTTATGAGTCTGTTTCCTCGGTCCAACAAACATGAAACGAGCAATTACTCCGAGTAAGGTAATCTGATTTTCTTTTATTAAAAAATCTGTCAGCTGAGTGAGTTTTCCAACATGACCACCTATGGAGGTGGTACCCTACTTCCTACCATGTTGTCACTGCTCAAAATATGTGAAACTTTTTAAATAAATGGCCTCCAATGTCAACTTAGAACCTTCATTAACAAAGAGACCTTAGCCATGTCGTTTAACCAATCTGTGCTCATTTATTCATTTTTCAGAACACTGGAGAAACAATTGAGTTTGTTTTTAGGATTAAATAAGATAAATGTGCCTGGACAGCATTTTTTAAATTAATCTTCTATAATTTGTTAAGCTGCCTTTTGTCTAATTTATTTTTTGAAGTTGAAATAAAGTTGTTGTTTTTTTTTTAAAAAAAAAAGATCAGTCACAGTGCTCTGCAGGACAAGTCACTGGCTCCCTGTCTGCCCTCCTCATTCTCAGCTGTGTCCTTTTTCCTATCTCATCAAGAAAATGAGAAGAATCCACCCTTATTGCCCCGGCACTAAATCTGTGCATGCACCTGCATCTGTGCCATGTAGTAAATCTCCCAACCTCGCCCATGAAAGATCTGTCCACACTCTAAATCTAAATCTTCTATTTCTCCTCATAATTCTATCAATATTTGCTTTCTATATTTTGGTGCTATGTTATTAGGTAATACAAGATTTAAAATGTCCAAGTTTCTGGTGCAGCAACCCTTTTATTAATATTTGATGGCCCTGTTGGTAATATATTTTACTTTAAAGTCTATTTTGTCTGATCGTACTATAGATATACCAACTTTCTTTTGGTTAATATCTGTCTGGTATAATTTTTCCAATCATCTGCCTTTCAACATTTCTGTGCTCTTTTGTTTTAGATATGTTTCTTGTAAACAATATAACTTATAAAAAGTTTTTTTTAATTCAGGCTTCTGATCACTGCTTTTCAACTAGAGAGTTTAGCTGAGTAACAATGATTGTGATTACAGAACTATTTGGGTTCATTTTTCCATATTATTTTATGCTTTTCCTTTGACCCACTTTTCCTTTTGTCCCTTTTCTCTGTTTTCCTTTTTTCTATTCCTTTTTTTCTAGTCCTTTGGGTTGTTTATGGTTCCTTCCCATTCTATTATTCTCCTCTCCTAGGATCTGATGTCTGTTCCTGCCAGATTGCTGTGCCCTGCTTTCAAGTGTGATGGGGCACTGGGGACCTGCTCATCAGCCATTGCTTCTGCTTCTTTGTCTTGCCCCCAATAAATAGTGCTCCAGAAGGCTTGGCATGTGTTTGGAAAGTTGCTTATGATTGCATGACAGCAGTTCTAGGTAGTTGAAGAAATATCTGAGTTCAATTCATTTTCATTCAGAAGGGTAAGTAGTCCCAATCTAATCAGTATCCACTGGTACTTGCTCTAGACTCCTTCACAGCAGATGAAACCTACATTATCTTAGAAGGTGTACTAAGATGGTGAAGCAAAAGTATTCACTAATTGTATAGACGCAGCAAATATCAGTCGCTTTCAGAGGGTATGCCCCTTTTCTCAGGAAATGGAAACTCTATTAGGGAAGAAGAGCACTGCATGCCTAAAATGACAGCAAACAAGGGAAAGGTTTATGATTAAGGACTAAGCTGGATGGGGGTAAAGCTGCACTGTAGAAGTTCAGAGATGGAATCATGAACTGGGTTGGGTGGGAATGGCTTCACAGGAAAGGGAAAAGCTGAGCCCAAAGAGTAGCACTTGAATAGCACACTCATCTACTGCATAATGCACCATTCCTTTAATCGTTAGCTATTTACCTGTCCACCATGGCTTACTCTGCAGCACTTCTCAGTCTTTGATGTGCATGTGATTCACATGGGAACCTTGTTCAAGTGCACACTGTGGTTGACTAGGTCTGGGGTGGGGACTGAGATTCTGTATTTCTGTAAGGGGAAGGCATTGTTGCTGCTGCCACTGGTCCTAAGATCATACTTAGTGTAGTAATGTGTTAGATTCTTAGTTCTCTGAGGCAGGGACCATGTATGATTCTCCTTCGTGTTTCCAAAACCCAGGAGACTGCCTGATAGGTAGTAAATTCAATACATGCCAAATAAACTGACAAATGAATGAAGGTTAAGTAGAAGGGGTGTCATTTCAAGCAAAGAATTCATTTAGAAAGGCCATGGGAAAGAGCAAATGTCGATTCTCAGGAGACAAAAGGCTAAGTCTGATTGGTGTAAAGAATTAGGTCAATTGGCAGTGAAATTATGACACTCCATGAAAGCCAATCATAGAATTTTATTGTATATCAAATAATGCTTTATTTACTCAGTTACAGGAATGTCCTCAAGCTGGGTTCTTACCAGCTCATACTTTTTAATATGTACTATGTCTTTTCCCCCAGGGTTGGTCTAGGTCTGCTCTATATTCTACATTATATAAAATATATTAAACCCACATCCCACAGGAAACATGATTCATTATGGTAAATTTTTTTTTTAATTTTGGTTTTTTAGGCAAAAGGGAGTAAAGAGTTTATTAAGAAAGAAGAAAATGAGAAACATACACAGTCCGAGGCATGGCCCACAGGTGTGCTGCAAAGTGAGGTGCACCTCATTACTGTACAATTTTTAAGGGCTTTTATAATTATGCTTTAGGATATCTGGCTACAAGTAACTTTTGATTTATGAATTGGTCATAATTTCTCAAGTCATCATGCAACCTCACCAGCTCTTGCAAAGTGAGAAAATATAGACTACAGATGGTTTCAAGTGTTATGAAATGTTTATGGATACTAAATTCATTAATTATTTAATTTGACATAATGTTAGGCTTTGTAGGCATATAATTAAACATTTATTCATGTCTATTTCACAGATTCATTTTGTATTTTTGAGTCCATAAATTCTATCTGATGTCTTGAACATTTTTTTTTTTATTGTGGGTAAAAATCAAAATTTTCACAATACATACCAACATTTGCAAAATGATATATAAATATATATGCGTATAAGTGCATTTGCTTACAAAAATGTCATTTATGTATATATATAAATATATTTTAAGAGGTGTTTAGATACCCAAAATATTACACGGGACCCACTGGGATTCCCATGTTGCCCACCTCCCACACCTCCCACCACATCCCACACAAACATCTCCCACAAGTGTGGCCCACCACCCTCAATGGACTTACACATCCTTGGGCCTTGCCACCAACCATAGACCACAGTTCACATCATAGACCACACTCTCTCCCACACAGTTCTGAGTGGTGTGTGCTGATTTAAAATGGCCTACAGTATACGACCTCACTGATCTGAACTGAGGAAAGTGAGCAGTCTCTGAGAACCATTGTCTGAAAGATAGGTTAACAAAGGAGAATAAGAGAAGAGCAGGCTTTGAGCCATCACCCATATGGACATAATCTATGGTAAAGGGATAGAGTGTGGTTAAACATTTTTTAAGTCCCTGAAAAACACCAAAAGATTGAATTATATGCATATTAGGCCTAATAAATTAATTGGCCTTACATCCATCCCCTGCCTACTTTAATCCTTTATTAGGAATATGACCAATCATTTTTATAACTTTAGGAACAATTGGCAAGGATGATCACTAAGTCCCAGTGGGCCTCCCCTGCCTTTCCCCAAAAAAGCCTCGGCCTCTTCAGCAGCAACAGCATGAAAAACGACTAGAAAAGAAACGTCCTGTTGACTGATACTGGATAGGTCACAAATTGCCATTGCTAACTTTTCTACTTGGATCAAAAGCTTTATGGGAAGTGGATGTGGCTCAAGCAACTGAGCTCCTGCCTATCACATGGTAGGTCCCAGGTTTGGTTCCCGGTGCCTCCTGGAGAAGATGAGCAAGACAGTGAGCTGGTGCCATGGGCAGGCGAGGTGAGCTGACACAACAAGATGATGCAACAAGGAGAAACAAAGAGGAAAGACAATGAGAGACACAACAAAGCAGGGAGCTGAGGTGGCTCAAGCAAATGAGCACCTCTCTCCCATATGGGAGGTCCCAGGGTCTGTTCCTGATGTCTCCTAAAGAGAAGACAAGCAGACACAGAGAGCACACAGTGAATGAACACAAAGAGCAGACAGCAAGTGCAAACGAGGGGGGCGGTGAATAAATAAATAAATAATAAATCTTTAAAAGAAAAAAAAAAAAGCTGTCATTAGAGATCTTCCTAACTAACTTAGAACATAAGTTGAGGACTTTCCCAAAAAAAACCTCTACTCGGTAAATGTTTCAAAACTAAGAAAAGGCCAGGAGGCCAGGAGACTCTTCCCTATTAATTAAGCAAAGATAAGTTTAGCCTTTAATAGTGTTATTTCCTTGCTTTAAAAAATGATCAAATTATTTCCCCAACCTTCAATCACCCTTTCTCATCATCCTGTTGATTTTCACCACAAATGTCACTATCTAAAATGATCTTGTTAATTTATCTGTTTTCTGTCTTCCCGTCTTCTAGAATGAAGGCTCCATAGGAGCAGGGATCTTGAGTGTCTTAGTTATTATTGCTCTCTCATCAGCTCCTGGGATCAAACCTGGCACACTATAAGCAATTGGCAAATGAATGAATCATTTTCACTATCGAGAAGATAAACTCCATAATCATCCTTATTTTCCTATTTAAGACCTTCCACGGACTGACTTCAACCTCAATTTCCCAGGCTTGATCTTTCCCCTCCTTTGACTTTGATGCCAGCCACACTCTCCTTGTTACTGATGCTCATAGAGGTCTTGGACTTCCTTACCACCAAGGTTTTCTACCGAGTGTCCCATCCCTGCTGGCCTCCCCTCCCCTCTGCCCACCCAAATTCTGCCCATGGCCTGTAGACCTCTTCCCTTCTCTGTAAAACTGCCCAAATTATTCCTGCTCTTGCTGTTCTATGAATCCCCATGGATTCTGTTTATTCCATGTACTAAGCAACCGAGTATGTTCTGCCTGCATCCACCTTCTCCTCTTATATTGCTCTTTTTCATAGTATTAGTTTAATATACTATTTAAATTTTGGTGTGTTTCTGTTTTGCTACACTACATGTATACAAAGCAATTTAATTTTTTTTTCACTTCACTTCTCAAACAGAAGCTTTTCTTTTAATAACAGGGCTTGTCTTATAAGAGACTTTTACAAGGTATTCATTGAATAACAGATTGAATTAGCTAATTAACACTTGGAAGGTACAGTGATAAGGGCTTGAGGAAGCAGTTTACTGTGATGTGCAGAATATTATGACAGCAATAGAAGAGGAATTGTCTTATGACTGATGATGTTACCCTATAGACCAGGGAAAGAAAATAAATTTCATTTCAAAGGACACAAGGGAAAATAAATAATTCTCAGAAAACAACTTCCCAAGCCATGGATGGAAAAGTAATAAAATCAATTCCTTTTAAAAATCATGACTGATTATAAATGGGATTATTTTGGTGACTATCAGATATACTGTAAAAGTCATAGATGCCATATTTGGGCTCAAGACTTCCCAATGTACAATGAATGGAAAACAACTAACAGGTATTAAATGAGATTTTGAAAGATTCACCTGTTAAAAGCCGTATCTCACCCACTATCTCTTTGGGAAATGTATTCTTTTACTATATATAATATTCTCAAAAACGAGTGTTAGCTTGGCTGAATCATTAACAACTACCTAGCAAATATCCAAACTGATTGTGGTAGACTGCATTTTGTACTTCAATGAATGCTATGTTCTTAATCTTAATCCACATTCCTGTGGATTTGAACCCATTTGTAAATAGGCATTTTGGAAGATGTAATAACATTAGTCAAGGGGTGGCCAACTGAATCATGGTGGATCTTCATCCATATTACTGGAGGCCCTATAAAGAAGAGCCAGAAGTCAGCAGAAACCAGAAAAGCAGACACAAGGAGAGAGAGAGATGGCCATGTGACGGGAGACAGAGATGCAAGCCAAGGAAGCCCGAGGATTGCAGCCAGCCAGCACCAGAACTCTACAGACTTTGGGGAGAAAGCACAACCTTGCTGATGCCTTGATGCTGGACTTCTAGCCTTCCAACGGTGAGCCAATTAATTCCTGTTGTTAAGCCAACCCTTTGTGTGGCATTTGTCATAGCAGCCTAGCAAACTAAACCATTGTTCTTTCTGGCCAGTCATCTAATTTAATAATTTCTCCCCACATTTTCTTATTTCCTTCACAGCAGGATATAATTTCTAAATGGACAAATGATCCAAAGGCAGTACTTTTTTGGAGATGAATAGAAATGAATCTCATTTGCTGACAACACCTCCTGGCTTATTTTCAAAAGTTGATGCTTCTACCTCAACTGCACTGCAATGTCTGAAAGCATGTGAAATTGTTGTCTTTGTTTTCAAAATCTTCAAATAACCCCAGGATAACTTTGAGTAAGGCATCACAAAATAAATTTGCTATCACACAAGAGTTTTTGTTTTGTTTTGTTTTGTTTTTAGGAGGTACTGGGGATTGAACCCAGGACCTCGTACATGGGAAGCAGGCGCTCAACCACTTGAGCTCCATCCGCTCCCCACACATAATGTTTTTGTTGTTTTACTATTTAATGGTAAATTACAGAATTAGCACCATTACATGATTTGAACTTTTAATATATTTTAATAAGAAATATATCCTCATTTAAAATATTGAAAAATAATTTCTCTATGCACATTGAACTTTTTCTGTAACTAATACTGTTTTGATTCAAAATGAGTTTTCCACAGGAAATTTTCTGTAAATGATTATTCTGAAAACCAAAAATAAGTGTCTTGCCTCTGTTCATTCCATGAGCCAAGATATTTGAAACCGTAAGTGTGTGTGAGTTGTGTGTGTGCTCTTTATCCACTAACATTTTAAAGTTGTTTAACTGTGTCCTCATATTTTAAAAATTATATAAAGCAGGGAACTGATCAAATAAATACTTCCACCAACAGAATACTATGCAGCTGGAAATCCAAGGGTCAGGAAGTTCTCTATGTTCCAATGTGGGAAGATGATCTGGGTAAATCACTGAGTGAAAAACACAAGGGACCTAACAGGGTACATAGAATGCTACCTTTTGTGAAGAAAAAGGAAAAAATAAGTTTTCACCACTAAATTGTTCTTATCTTGTCTTTCATTGAAGGCAAACTTGGGAATTTCTATACTCATGATAATAAAAACCTCCCATTGATTCATTTCTGGGTTTTTCATTTAATTAGAATGTTAAAGTGAATGTCAAAAAAGAAGAGGGAAGACGGGGAAGAAAAGGAATATCTCCTATTTCTGACAAGTCAATATTTTCATAAGTGCCATGAATTACCCATATCTTCTAGAGAAAATCCAAATGCTACAAATAAAAACTAAAATAACAAAATTTCCCCTCTAAAACAAGGTGTCAGAATGGCAATGGAAGAAGGTTAGACTAATCAAGGAAATCATTCAACAAATATTTGTTGAATGCCTAGTATGTGCAATGCACAATGAGGAAGTGATGGGGAGAGGAACACTGGTGACAAGAGAGAAGATGAAATTGCCCCACCTACTATTTCTATATTTCTCATTTTGTCAAGGAGATTTCTTTCAGTTGTCTGAATGTCAAATGAAAAGTAATCCCCACTTCTCCCAGCTTTGCGTGCTGGACAAAGAGATGGCTCTTCATTTGGGTCCCAGACAGCCTCAAATCCCCATCTCCTCTAATCCATCCTTTTATTTCTATTCCTAAAGCACAGACCTGTTCATGTCAATTCCCCGTTTAAAATCATCCAATGGTTCCCCCTTGCCTGTGTAATAAATCCTGCTCCTTAATATGGCACATAAGTTCTCCAAACCTAGCCACAGACCACGTTTCCAGCAGGAACAATCACATATACCCTGCCCTCTTCCCAGGCTGCCCATGCAACCAATTGCCCACAGAGCATTCCCCCAGACTGGTCATACAATTCCCCACATCCCACCTTCTGACTTCTAGTTCACACTGCTCCTTCTCTCAATAATCCCCCACTTCCTTGGCTGAAACCCACCACCCCTGCAGATGCAATGAGTTGCTCCTACTTTGGGGTCTATTATAGCATGTATTGCATCATGTAGTTATTTAATTATAACTCTTTCCTGCCCAGGCTATGAGGTCCTTGAGGGCCGGTACCCTGTTTACAAGAAGCTGCATTCAGAGAACCAAACGTTCAAAACCAGGGTAGGTATAGCTGCAGAGCCCAGACTTTGAGCTTTCCCAGAAGGCTCTGGAGCAGTGGACATCTGTCCAAATGAATTTTCTGAAGCAATCCCTCATTCCTGCATTATGTCTTTCTCTCAAATTCTTCCCTTTTATGCCTTCTTCTCTCCGTTTATTCAATGCCCTTGTGCAGAATTTTCTCTTCGCCTAACTGCCCTTCCAGTCATCATGAGCCAGTCAGACATTAGGCTCCAAATTACTCTCCAGCAAAACTTAAAATCAACAGAGTATTTTGAGTTAAGTTATCATAGCTTAGAAGAGGCAACATTGGAAGTTACTTCAAGGTCACCTTTATTCCAATTGCCTCATTTTGTATATTTTATGTGTGGGAAAACTAAAAAACAGAGCATGGTGCTCTACTTGAAGGCTCCACCAATATTTACACTACTGTGCCACAGTGCCTCTTCTAGAAAGATTTGAGACTTTCACAGGCCTTCTTAAGTACTTCCTTCCCAAGTCCTGATGTCCAGAAGCAGCACTGGGCTATTCCCTGAGGATAGTGGGTTTTTATTTTGTGCCTGGTCACTCTAGATAATAGGGAAGGATAGTTGGGTACCCAGTGATGTAGAACATAATAATAATTATATTATATAAATATAATGGCCACCCATCTCTTATGAACCTGAAGATGGACTTGATAAGTCTGAAAGGAACAGGAGAATTTCACCAAAAACCTGACTGACCAGGGAACACTTCCAGAGGTTTTCATAGGTGAAGCAGAATACAAGTCCATACATGTGCCATTATTTTAAGTCAGCCTGAGGATGTCAGGAATAAAATAGCAGAGTATAAATGACAATATCTGAAGCTTTATCTGCTGTCTCATTAATTTTCTGGTTGTTTTGTTTTTTAAGAAACAAAGTTCAAACAGGGTTGAAAATTAAGTTTTTCATACTTCTTGTATTAGTCAGCCAAAGGGGTGCTAATGCAAAATACCAGAAAATGGTTGGTCTTTATAAAGGGTATTTATTTGGGGTAGAAGCTTACAGTTACCAGGCCACAAAGCATAAGTTTCTTCCCTCACCAAAGTCCATTGCCAAGTGTTGGAGCAAGACAGCTGCCGACGTATGCCAGGGTTCAGGCTTTTTGGGTTCCACTCTTTCCGGGGCTGCATTTCTCTCCAGGCTTAGCTCCTCTGTTTCCTCCACAAGGTCAGCTGTAGACTATGAGGCTCTCTAGGCTTTGCTTCTCTCCACAAGGCCAGCTGTGAAACTGTCAGGCAAAAGGTTTGTCTCTATCCTGGGGCCTTGTTTCTTTCCTCACGACCAAGCTCCTCCATCTGCTCACCTCCTCGGGCTCCAGCATCAAAACTCCAACATCAGAACTGCTTCAACTCTGTTCTTGCCATGTCTTTTATATTTGATTCCCCCACCCACCAAGGGGTGGGGCTCAATACCCTACTGATGTGGCCAGTGAACACCCTAATCATAACTTAATCATGCCTACATTAGCATACCAGTTTACAAGCATAATCCAATACATATTTTTGGAATTCATAATTACATCAAACTGCCAAACGGCTACACTTCTTCATATTTCAGAGCAGGATAAACAACTATACTGTGGTGATCTTTTATAAAAAGCTTAGTTTTTCAGTAAGGGTCCATTCAGGAAAATGAAAATCACACCAGGAATTTTAACAGAGTGAATTTATTATAAGGAATTTATTAAGCAGGTATTGAGGACTGAAGAGACAAAAAGGGACCACTGAGGAAAGACACAATTAGGAACTTCAAGCAGCAGCTACCACTCTAAGGTTGAGGGAACAGAGCCTAGGAGAACAGAGAAAGAGCTCCAGAGAGCCGGGACTCAGACCCTCAGAGCTTGGAAGAGGAGTCACTGTTGGCTACATTAAAAATATATTTTTTTAAAAAGAAAAACTGCAGACTTAAAACAACTGCCACTGCTAAGGTGAAGAGCTGATGCTGGGGTGACACTGACAGGGACAAGAAGCGAACAGGAAGGGCAAGTTCCTTCTGCCTCCTTCAGCCTTGCAGGCTCCCTGCAGCCCACCTTTTGGCCAAACCTAATAGGGAGCCAACTGGCAAAAGAGAAATGAACTTTGCAGAATCTCGCCTCAACATCCCAGAGAAGATTATAGAAGAGTGGGCTTGGGGGTGAGACACAATAGCTTAATAATCGGCATGTACCCTAACTTCATGATATTTATTTATTTTTATTTTTATTTTTATTTATTTTTTTTTTTAAGATTTTTTAAAAATTTATTTATTCATTTATCCCCCCCTTGCTTCTTGTGCTCGCTGGGTCAGCTAACCACGCCATGCGGGCGGGCCTGCCCTCACCAGGAGGCCCCGGGAACCGGGCCCGGGGCCTCCCATATGGTAAACGGGAGCCCTACTGATTGAGCCACAGCCGCTTCCCATTTCGTGATATTTAAGTCCACGTTTAAGGATAAGAAAAATTCCTGCTTAGAAACAAATGTATACAAATTTAAATTATGAAATTGTACCAGTTTTTACAATTATAAATTAAATATTTTGCACATGAATGTCCTGGATTCCTGATTTTAGAACTCAGTAACAGATGCCTTAAAAATTCTAACTCCCATTTGGGAATAGGATCAATGTTGATACATATATCTACTAAACACACAATATTTTCCCTGTACCATATGAATACTTTAACCAACATTTGTTGAGCATCTAAAATTCACTCATTTTTTTCAACAAACATGTATCGAACCCCCTACCCTGTCCAGGTACTGTTCTAGAAACTGGGGATAAAGTGGTAAATGTGACAGACACAGTTCTTGTCCTTGAGAAGCTTACATCTACTGAAGGGAGACAGATAATAAACAAGATTACGAAAGAGTAAGATAATTTTAAACAGTGGTAGATACTATGAAAGAAATCAACAGAAAGTGATTGAAGGGGTGGGAGGGTGCCAAAGGTTGGAAGGTCAGTGAGGGCTTCCCTGAGGTTTTAAGTCTAGAGCTCAGACCCGAAGGATGGCAAAGGAGCAGGATGTGAAGAGTCACAGTGAGAAGGATCCTGGTTCAAGGAATAGCAACAGCAAAGGCCTGATGCAGGAACAATCTTGGGGTATTTAAGGGACAAAAATGAAAGTCAGGCAGCAGGGCTAGAGCAGTGAGCAAAGGGGAGATGTTGCCAGAGAGGTGGCAGGGGCTAGATCATGCCATTCTTCTGGTTGTGGGATATGTGGTAGATTGCTTCTAAAATGGCTCCCAAGCATGCCACTTCCTGATCTCCATACCTTTGTGTAATCCCCACAGTCTAGGGGCTGTGGGATGGACCTAGTGACTTTCTTCTAACCAAGTGAAAACGGCAAAGATGATGAGACATCACTTCTGAGATTAGTTTCCAAAGGACTGTAACTCTCTCTTGCTGGCACTCTCTTGCCCTTTTGCCTTCTCCAGTGTCTACAGATCTGTACCACTTAGCCTTCCAGTTACCTCTGCCGCCCTTTCCAGGTTCAGACTGGCACCATCTTTGGTCATATTTTCCAAAGGTGTTGGGTGAACTGAGCTACTTTCAATAACTTATATAAACCTCATTGATCCCCAAAATTGTTAGGATACACACTGAGTCCAGCAGACACTTTCCCCATGCCCTTGCATCAGTGCATACCAGGATATACCGGGCATACTCCCAACAGCCAGCGCCTGCATTTCTGTGCCTGAGGGCTTTCTCTGGTCACTAAAATAACTTCTCCCCCAGCAGCCCTCAACCAATGACCATCAGGATTGGTGGGAAAATACCCTAGCTCCCGTACCCCTCAAGTGGTATAACCCTGAGGTATGGATACTACCCTGGCTCCCAGAATTCCCCAGCAGGATTAGGCTCCAGTTGCCCATGGTGGAAACTTACTTGGTAATGCACACCTTATTGGTTACCTGTCCTGCCCTGTCTCATTCTCCCTGCATCTGGTTATAAATAAACCACTTGTCCTTAAATGCTTGTCTTAGATATTCTTCTAAGCAACACAAGATGGGGGAGGGGGTGGGGTATATGGGAATCCCCTATATTTTCGATGTAACATTTATGTAATCTAAAGCTTCTTTAAAAATGAGGGAAAAACAAATAGTTGAAACCACTGCAAAACAAACAAACAAACAAAAAGAAACAGGGAGACTCATTATAAACAAGACTAGGACTATCATGCTGCTTCCTCTCTCTGTCTCTTTGTCTCTGTCTCTCTCTGTCTTTCTGTCTCTCTCTCTCTCTCTCCATGTAGGCATGCATCCATTTTAAATTCCATTCATTCGGAACATACTCCTTAGAGGCCTATCACTTTCCGGGTACCACGCTGAGTACTGGATCTAAAATGCTGCACAAGAGAGTTAAAGGTGTACTCTTGTAAGAGCAAAGGTTCTTGTCTGTTGGTTCACTGGTGTATCCCTAAGGCACACAGCAGTGCCTGGGGACATAGAAGATGCTCAATAAATAGTCCTTGAATATTTTTCTGAATGAAAAGTAGAAGATGAGTATGACTATAAAGGAGTAGTACAAAGGATCCTTGTGATGAAACAGCTCTGTATCTTGATTGTCATGGTGGTTACATGAAGCTACTCATGTGATAAAATGGCATAGATACACACACACTAATGACTGCATGTACAAACTGGTGAAATCTGAATAAGCTCTGAGAATTGGACCAATGTTGATTTATAGGTTTTGTTATCATACCATAATTATGCAAGTTGTTACCATTGAGGAAAACTGGGTATATTAGTTTCCTGGGTCTGCTATAACAAAGTACCACAGACCCGGTGACTTAAAACAGAAATTTACTTTCTCACACTTCTGGAGTCTAGAAGGCTGAAATGAAGGCCTCAGAACCATGCTCTCTCTGAAAGCTCTAGGGAACAATCTTGCTTTGCCTCTTCCTAGCTTCTGGGGGATGCCAGCAATCCTTGGTGTTCCTGGGCTTGTAGCTGCGTCACTCCAATCTCTGCCTCTTTCACATGACCTTCTCCTCTGTGTCTCTCTGTGTCCTCTCCTCTTCTTCTAAGGACACCTGTCATTGGATTTAGAGTTCACACTAATCCACTATGACCTAATCTTAACTAAACACATCTGCAAAGACCCTACTTCACATAAGGTCCCACTCTGAGGTTCAGGTGGATGTGGATTTGGAGGGCCACTATTCAGTCCACTACACTGGGTAAAAGGTACACGGGACTTCTATATAGTTCTTTGCAATTTCCTGTGAATATGTTTAAAAGTAAAAGTTAAAAATCTATCAAGCATAGAGTGCTATATCAGTGGGTGGAGACCCACACAACAAACAAGAAAATATTAAACTCCCATCCTGGGGAGTCCTGCTATGTTCTCAAATAGAGGGGTCAGAGTCTCTTGAGAACATAGGCAGTGCCTAATAAGAGAAAACAGACCAATATGTCAAGCCCTCAATATTGTTGCAAGCAACTATGAATGCTATTCTTCAAAAAGTGAAACTTAGTAGTGTCCATAGGTCTCGAGGGGCGGGGGAGGGAAGAATAGAATAGATGGAACATAGGGCATTAGAACTGTTCTCCATGATCTTGCAATAATGGATACAGGCCATGTTAAATTTCATCAAAATTTATCAAAGTGTACAGTTCAAAATGTAAATCATATCAGTCCCAACTACCATCATAGTTTAAGTGTAATAGCCTGTCTGCTAACTCAATGTGAAATTTATAACTGGTTGTCAAAACCCTGTCAGCTTCATTTTGGGAATAATGATTTCTCATCTTTGGGGAGACTCCTTCTATATTTGGGCCAGAGTAGTTGGTCTTTTAAGCTATACCTGTAACCAAACAGAGGGCATTCCTGAATCTGAATAGTCCTTGCTGGATTCTCAACTACAAAGCTCAAACTACTGAGTTACTGTCCTTAACTGCTCCATATTATTTCTTTTAGGCTATTGTGGTTGGAAGCCAGAGCACTAAGATGTCTAAGTTATAAAAGCACTAAAACAGAAAAAAAAAAAAAAAGTGGTAGGTGAAAGTGGAAAGGGATTTCTCCCAACAATGAGTTTTCAGATTCATTAGCAAAGTGAAGGAATCATTAAATACAAATATTAAAAATGTAAGAGACTTCAGTAAATATAAAATCGAGACAATACAATTGTATAACACATTTTGAATGGAGAAGTGTAATATTGAATTGCTTTCCAGTGTGGAGGGGCACTCTAAAAAAGCAATGAAAATGAGATGGGATATGATAATATGAGAGTCAGAAGAAAATATTATTGCAAGGTTCTAAAATTCTTGTCTGTAAAACAAAGGATAAAAATGGTTACTCCATGAATTTCCTACTTTATAATTTCTTGAAAGGCAGATCCCACACTCAACATTTTCTTCAGAGCTCCTGTGACATCCTTATTCATAAGACTATAGACTAAAGAATTTAGTATAGGCGTGAGTATGGTATAAAGGAAAGATACCACCATGCCCTTCTTTGGGATGTGGTACGAGCTGGGGAGCATGTAGGTATAGATGGCAGCTCCATAGAACCAGATGACCCCAGTAATGTGGGAGGAACAGGTAGTGAGTGCCTTCTTCCAGCCCTCCTCCGAGTTCATCCTATGGATTGTTAGGATGATGAAGTAATAAGAGCCTGAAATGACTGTTACAGGGATAAGGAGCATGAGGACACAGCACAGGTACAAAACAATCTCATAGAGTGAGGTGTGAGAGCAGGAGAGCTTCGTTATGGCAGAAACCTCACAGAAGAAGTGATGGATATTCCAGGATCTGCATAGGGAAGGTCATGAAGCCATCCACTGAGCCCAAGAACCAGCATCCAGATGCAAGGGGGATACAGACTATTGTTCATGAGGATAGGATATCAGAGAGGATGGCAAATGGCCATGTACTGGTCATAGGCCATGGCAGCTAAAAGGAAAATTCTGAACCTGCAAGCGACACATAAAGGAACATGTGGATCCCACATTCAGGGACTGAGATCTTATTCAACCCATGACCTGGTCCATGAGCCTCTTGGGCACAGTGATGGAAATGCACATCACAACCATGAGAGACAATTTGCTGATGAAAATGTAAATGGGTGTGTGGATTCGGGCCTCAGCGAGTATGAGAAGGATCAGGATGGTATTTCCAGACAAGGCCATCAGAAATATCACAAAAATGACCACACAAAGGAGAGCCGGGTGTTTGGTTTCCAGAAGAGTCCCTCTAAAATGAAGTCAGAGCTCTCAGTGTGGTTTGCCGGCCATGAGGCTTTACCTAAGGGCACCAGGGCGGACACTGGGGTTCCATGGACCACTCATAGAGAGTCAATCCTCTGTCCTGTATGTTCAGTGAGTGTGTTTGTGTGCCTGTTTGCATGTTTGTCTACCTTTCTGTGCTAAGAGTACAAATTCCCTTGAGTTTGTTGAATTTAAGATTATAAATTACCTTTAATTTACCCAATTTAAAAAAAAAAAGTAAGAGTTTTCTTTCCCATTTTTTCTATTTTGCCAACTACCTAAGAATATTTGAAATGTTTCTATAATATTGAAATATTTGTGTCTCCCTTTTTCATGTGTTTTCAAGAGCAACAGAAATAAACACAACACAAAGAAATGAAGACTTCACATGTACATTTGGTTAAACTAGTCATGCTTTGCTTAAATTTACTTAAATATTAAAAGAGGACAATTTCTCTGGCCAGAGTTATTCCATACAATGAATGAATGCAGCCAATAACACTCATAAATAGTTCAATCTAAAGCGTGTCTCTGTTCACTGATGGTATTAAAAGAGTTTCTGTCCAGGGAGATTTGGTTTTCCCTTCCTCTCTTTGTAGTGCATACTACATGCTCTTTGTGGAAAATTTACACAATAAAAGAAACAGTGAAGAAGAAACTAATCTCAAAAACAGAGGTCTCTGGGTATATTCCATCAGAGCATTTTATTTTTTACTTTTCAATTTTTTTGTCATTGTATTCACTCATCTGAAAAGCATAGCTATAAATTGGGATCATACTTTCCATAAGTCTTGTAGCTGAATTTTTTCAACGTTGTATCATGCATATTTTTTCATAAGACTAAATATTCCTCAAAAAGATATAGCATTCTCGACTTGTTTGTGTTTGAGTAGTATGATGCTTAACGAAGTGTTTTTCTGTTTGTTTGTCCTATCTAATATCAGTAGCACTCATGCAGTTGAGCTGCTTTAGTGGCTCATGAAGTGTTTCTGTGATTTTTAAATTAACGTCTAAATTTACTGTAAAATTTTTCTCAAATTTTCTATTTTACAGATTCTCATTTGTATTTGTTGCCTCAAAAGCAAAGCTGAGATTTGAGAATTTGTAAATCATTCTCTTCTATTATATAAAGTAGTTATCATAATGCTTGGCACATAGTCAGATTTCAGTGAAAGTTAGTCAATATCATTATTATTCTCAATATTATTCTGTTTGAACCTTCAGCATTTAGAAGGAAGAAAATGCCATCAAAGGCATGCCTAAATATGAATTACTTTCACTTGTGTTACTCTAGGTCAGAGTTTCTCAACCTCAGCATGATTTACATTTGGGACCAGAAAATTCTTTGGTGGGAGGCTGACCTGTGCACTGTCAATGTTTAGCAGTATGCCTGATCTCTATCCACTGAATGACTGTAGCGCCTCTCCCAAGTTGAAACAACCAAAAAATTTATCCGGACACTGTCAAATGTCCCCTGGGGGTAGAATCACCCCAAGTGGAGAAGCCCTGCTGGAAGGAGATCTATCAAAACCATAAACTATTCCTTTATAAAGACCTTCTGCCATCTCCAAATTTTCAATATGAGTGTTTTATTCTAAAATCTCCATACAGCATGAGGTTGTCTTTTCTCCTGAGGAGTCTCTTAAGCATCCTTATGTTCTTCTTGAGATCCTGAAATGTGGAAGGTACCAGAACTAACCACCAGAGACATCTGATCCAAAAGGATTTAACAAAGAGGCACATAATGAAGATGTTTGGCTGAAAATCCGTGCATATGGAAATTAAAACATCTATGCATTCTCTTCCAAAAACTGGAGTAGGACCACATGATGTTGGAATGATGAATGAAAATAAAGTGACCTTTCAAGAACACACTGCCTCCTCCATCTCTTTAATCTTCTCCTTATTTGTGCAGTATAAAAGCCTTGAATTACTCCATTAATGGCAAAATAAAGTTAAGCAACAACTTTAGTTGTTTTAATTAAATGACTAATAAAACTGATATATCTGGAATACATAAGCACTTTTGGCATTGGAGGAAGAAGCATAGTACAATATTGTTTTGCTTTCCTTTTATTATCGTAAAATCATATTGAGTTTTTAAATTTTTTATTAGAGAAGTTGTGGATGTACAGATCAATCATTCACAAAATACAGGATTCCCTTATACCATCTTATAATTAACACCTTGCATCAGTATGGAACATTTGTTACAATTGATGAAAGCACAGTTTTATAATTGTACTATTAACTATAGTACATGGTTTACCTTAGGGTTCACTGTGTTGTACCATATCGGAATTTAAAGGTGCATTTAGCAGAACATCAACTCCCATGAGAAGATACTGAAAAGAAAACCAATTAAGCCTTTTGAGTGTATTAGTTAGGGTGATGCTCGCTGCCATAACATATAAACCACTTAAGTTCAATGGCAAAACAGAAAAGATGTTTAGTTCTCAGTCTCATAGTAGACTAATGTGGATATTTCTGGTTGCTGGGCAGTAGTTTTCTCCATGGAATCCTCTCATCCCTTAAGACCCTCTGCCCCAGGGAGAAGAGACTAGAAAAGGCTTAGTCTCTCTGATGACCCAGCCCTAGAACCGGCCAACCTCAATTCTACCCCTATTCCATTGGTGAAAACTAGTCATAGTCATACCTGGAAGCAAGAGCAGCTGGAAAATGGAGAGACTGGCTGGGGAGCTGCCTTGCAGTGACCATACCATGTGATGGAAGGGGAACACATGTGGTTGCTGGACACATTGCCATCCTACCATAATGAATTAAGTTCTTTAAAAGCAGCTTGGAAGAAAAAAAAAAAGACTTTGCAAATAGCAACATTGAATATGAAATACTCATATCAAAACTCCCTGGGGAAAAGAGAAAAAGGAGATAATGAAATAAAAAAATAAAAAATAAATAAAAAAACAACTCCTTGTGGGGGAGCAGATGCGGCTCAAGCGTTTGAGTGCCCATCTCCCACATGGGAGGTCCCGGGTTCGGTTCCCAGTGCCTCCTAAAAAAAACAAGCAAACAAACAACAAGCAAACAAACAAAAAAATCAACTCAGGGGAGCCTATGTGGCTCAGTGGTTGAACACTGGCTTCCACATACAAGGTCCCAGTCCCAAGTTCAATCCCCGGTCCCAATATTTCAAAAACCAAATAAACAAAAAACTCCCTGGGTCCCCATGTTCTGCCTGCCTTTGATTCGTATGCATTTCTGCTTTATATTTGCTGAAGGAAGCACAGCTGACAGTGGCATAAAGGGAAGGGGAGCTGGTTGGCCCAAACAAGGCACTGTAGCCGTGGTTTCACTGGCCTCATTCAGGCTCCCTCAGAGAGGCAGTTATGTCTCAGCACATATCTTTCTCCATCTATTCCTTGAACTTCTTGAAAATGATCCTGTGTATTTAGCCTCCTGAAGTTGTAAGAACAGAGTCATCTGGCTTCCTTCCAAAAGGGAGGATTTATTATAAGAGGTAATGAACATTATTGGGACAGAACTGTTCATCTGTCCATGCCCCTAGGCTGCCTTCAGGTCCTGCTTCTCTCTGTCTCTCCATGACTCCCAAGGCATTTCCCTCATGGCACCTCTGCTGGCTTCTGTCTGCTCCATTTTTCTCCATGTCCTGACAAGCCAGTGCTTGCTGAATTTTCCCACCAGATTCCCCTGGGAGCTGGTCACAGTGGCTTAGCTGGTTGCTATCACCCTACTGGGCAAAGCCTTTACCCCAGGGCACCTCATGGGACTCCCAACCTATGGAGGCTCCAGCCTTTGTCCTTGGGCCACCTCAGCTCCTTCCAGGTGGCCACATCTGTGCTAAGAACAGGCCACCACTGATTCTCCATCAGATTGCTGTGTGTGGGTATGGCCAGCTAGGAGGGAATTCTACACTTGGCAGGTTAGTGTATCTGACATGTTTGACACAGACCCAACAAATGCTCTGTTGCTCCTTCCTCTATCTGAATTGCTTCTTCTTGATCCGTGTCATTCTATCTCTTGAGGTGACATGGTTGTTCAACATGAGTCAAGGCACAAAAGCAAAGCCGGGACTTTTTGGGAGTTAGTAGTCCATGTGATAGGAGTAATAGTGATCCGGACTAATAGCTAGCTCCTACAGAGCACTCTCTCAGAGGCAGGCAGGCAGTCTTCTAAGCATGTCATGTATATGAACTCATTTCATGCTCATAACAACCCTCTGAGGTGGATACCATCAATGTCCCAATTTTATAGCTAAGGAAACAAAGGCTCAGAGAAGTAAAGAAACTGGCCCATACATGTGCAGTAATAAATGGACAAGATAGTATATGTAAGGGACAAATTATAAAAGGCCTTGAAAACCAAACACATTTAGAATGAATTTGGTAAGACATAGAGAGACACTGAGGTTTTTCAGGCCCGAATAGTCCAGCAGGGTCAGGAGAGATGATTGGCCTTCGAGGCAGAGGTAGCAGGGGCCCAGGCAGGAAGCTCCTACAGAAATCCAGACCCAGGGAGGAGGTTCTGAACTGAAGTGGTGTCAAAGTCAGTTGAGATTATGAGCAGGTAGAAGGAATTGAAAATTCCTGTAGGGCTTCCTGAGTAGTAAGATCATCTGCAACAGCAAGAGTTCAATCAGAGAAGGAGAACTGCTACGAGGGATAGAGAATAAGGATACATTTATGGGGGTTAAGTCTTATGCAACTGTGTGAGCTCGCGGAGCAGTCTTTGTAGACCAGTAATCTGGAAGGAAAGCTCGATGCTGTTTGTAAAGGTGGTGGTCTAGGTAACAGCGCCAGCTGTCCGTGCACTTGGCCCAGGCTTCCGGGAAGCTGAAGGGGGGCATTTGGCAGGAACTGGAAGAGCTGTGGGTCACGTGCTGCCCCCTGCTTACTACAGGAGGCAGATCAAGGACAACATGCTTCAGGTTCCCCAGTGCCTGGAGCTCTGCATCAGTCTTTAGAGTGTACAAGATATGACACCCCGCCCCCGCCCTCCGCTTCACTTCCATTTTCCAAATTGCACACAAGACAAGATTGCACAAGATAGTGTGGCCACCACCACTTCTTAGGTGGCCAACACTATCCAGAACTAAATAGGGAAGGGAAGGCTGGGAAACACTGTCCTAGCTTTGTCAAGTTGACGCAAGGTAAGGAGCACACTATAGTGGATAAGAGAGGGGGGAGAAGTGAAGATGGTGCAACATTTTTGTGCATGGTAAACCAGAAAAATGGTGGTGATCCTAAGAGATGAGAGTGTTGGAGGGAGAAGATGGTGAGTTTAGTTTTGCTGACTTTAGTTTTTGGTATGTATGTGAAAACATCCAGCAGGCAACTGAAAATTTAGAGAGGACAAAGTTGGATATAAAGACCTTGGAGTTATGAACCAAGAAGTGAGCGGTAGAGTCAAGTAGCCTTCTCTATTCTTATAACATTAAAGGAAATGACACTAGGAGAAAGAGCACGAGGACAAGAAAAATGGTGGACTTTGTTCCTTTTAAAATCAAATGTTACTCTTTCTTCTATTCATTCATTCAAGAAGCATTTTTAAGCACCGTGGTACCCCCAGAAAAACATGTTCTTGAATCTAATACATTACTGTGGGTGTGAACCCATTGTAAGTTAAGGTGTGGCCCAGGCCAATCAGAATGGGTCCTAATCCTATTACTGGAGTTCTTTATAAATGGAATGAAATTCAGACAGAGAGAGAGAGAAAGCCACAGGAAGCAAGAAGCTGAAATCAATGGAACCTGGAAGAGAAGGGAGAGACCAAGAGATGCCACCACGTGCCTTGCCATGTGAAAAGCTAAGGACCAAGAATCACCAGCAGCCAGCTCCAGAACGCCACAGTCTTTGGGAAGAAAGCATCACTTTGATGAGACCTTGATTTAGACCAGGGGTTCTTAACAAGGGGTCCATGAGCTTGAATTTAAATCCAACAAAACATTATTCTTGTGGGGCCGTGTTGGTGCGGGTGTGATATATTTATTAAATAATACACAGTACAGTATGGACTTAGTAAGGGGTCTGTGGTTTTCACCTGACTGGCAAAGGGGTCCATGGAACAAAAAAGGTTAAGAACCCCTGATTTAGACTTTTTCCCAGCCTTAAACTATAGGCAAATAAATCCCCATTGTTCAACCTGGCCCATTTCATGGTATTTGCTTGAGCAGTCATGCTCAAGCAAACTAAAACAAGCACCTACATGCGTTCTTCAAAGTGGTTCAAACAGAAAATCTAGTGTGCTGCAAACAAAAATAATTTTTACCTTTTTCAGTCCAAATGGTTTAAAGTGTCTATCTATGTTTTGGAAGCTGATTTTGAATATCACACTTGGAAAAGAAAAGAGAAGCCACTTTAGAGGATCAACAAATGTGAGATGTACAAATTTCAGCATTTACTCTTCAGTTTGTTACAAAAGATTACATACTTTTCAGAAGGCACATATTCTTTTCAATCAGTGAATTAAGAGAACAGAGCCTCCAGAAGATCACAAAAGAAAGATTATCAGGAAGTTTCTTTCCTGCCTTTCTCATGCCAAAGAGTTAAAGGAATTTCAGCATTCTGACTGCCAGCTCAGCCTCAGCCACCCCTGAGCCAGTCCTAAATATGTCTGATAGGAAAGCATCAGGGGGATCGAGGATGGGTCTTGCTGCCTCTAAACTTTGCCTCTCTTCACACAGAGGTCATTAGTTCCAGCCCACAGGAAGTTATGTCCCAGGCCACAGAAATCCAAGGGAGCCTTTCCTGAGGGCCATTCCATTTGGTTGGGGCCATTCCAATCCTTTCTGAACCTCTCTCTGGGTGCTGAAACTTGAGAAGGGGTTTTTGCCACTGGACCTCCACTCCTGCCCACGAGTTTGGACCTCTGCCCAGAAAGTGGATCCCAAGGTTACTGTACGCCATCGGACTTTTCATTTGGATAACTGACCACCGTTCTAGTCAGGCCTTAAGGCAAGAAATCTCCCTAGATATGTGTCTTAAAATCTTTAAATTGGATCACCTGCATGGGAATCAAATGGCATGCCAGTAAAAAGCAAAAGCATCTACCAGTGTGGCCTGGAGGTGGGCGTTTTTAGCAAGTATTCTAGGGGATTCTTTACACATTACATTTTGAAACCACTATTTTAGACCAAGTGTACCTTAATCCTGGGGAGCTCTCATCTTCTAAAAACCTAAGCTTCGGACTCCAGCCTCTTTCCCCACCAAGGATATTCAGAGTTTGATGGGATGTAGCTGATATCTAAGTTCATACTGTTCATAAAGTGTTGTTTTTAAATTATGCACAAAACATCTGTAAAAGTAAATGCTGATGTAACATTGAACTGTTGCTATAGTCGCCATCTGGTGGTCACAGTAGATAAAGGCAAGTTTTCTAAGGATACAGTAGGCAACATTGTAAAACTGGGGACGTTTTAAAATGCTTCCTCAAAATCATGGCTCTTGGTTTCAAGTAATTGACAATTGCGAGTTTTTTTTTTTTAATCTTAGGTGCTCTGAGTTTTTTTTTTTTATATCAGCAGACAATTTTGACACACAGTTGTGAAATGTACTTGATTCAAAGTATACTTTCACTTTCAAAAGGCAATGATTTCAATGAGATGATCTAGCACAGCAAACCTTTTCCACAGAAGGCCAGATAGCAAATATTTCCGACTTACAGGTCATTTGGTACCTGGGACTACTACACAACTCTGCCTTCGTAGAATGAGAGCAGCCATGGACATTATGTACACAAATGGGTGTGGCTGTGTCCAATAAATCTGTTTATAAAACTGAAATTTGAATGTCATGTAATTTTCATGTGTCACAAGTATTCTTTTGATTTGTTTCAACCATTTAAAATATATATTTAAAAAAACATTCTTAGCTTGTGGGCCTTATCAAAAAAACGACAGCAGGTGAGATTTGGCCAGTGGGCCATAATTTGTGACATCTGATCTAGGCTAGAAACTTCCCTATTTACTGCCTTACTTCAGAATGACTGCAGAGGATACCTACTGCAGATGTGTATTGGATACCTTTGGTGGGGGAGGCATTTTAATTTTTTTTAATTAGATGAGTTGTAGGTTCACTGAAAAATCATGCAAAAAATACAGCATTCCCATATACCCCCCTAGTGTTGATACTTTGCATTAGTGTGATAACTTTGTTACAACTGAAAGAATATTGAAATTGTATTATTAACTATAGTCCACAGTATACATTAGGTATATTTTTCCCATATACCACCCTATTATTAATGCCTTGTGTTAGTGTCATACAACTGTTATAATTCATGAAAGAACATTTTTATACTTGTACTGTAAGTCCAAGTACTGTAGTCCATATATATATATAGTCCATCGTTTACAATAGGATTCACTGTGCTATACAGTCTTGTGTTTTATATTTTCATTTTTATTCTAGTAACATATATACAACCTAAAATTTCCCCTTTTAACCACATTCACATATATAATTCAGTGCTGCTTATTACACTCACAATAATGTGCTACCATCATCACCATCCATTTCTAAAACTTAACAATCAACCTAAATAGAAATCCTGTACAAATTAAGCACTAATTCTCCATTCTCTACCCTCAATCCATCCACTGATAACCTATATTCTAGATTATAACACAATGAGTTTATTATAATTAGTTTATATCAGTGAGATCACACAAAATTTGTCATTTTGTGTCTGACTTATTTCACTCAGCATAATGTCTTCAAGATTCATTCACATTGTCACATGAACCAGAACTTCATTCTCTTTTACTGCTGAATATTATACCACATTTTATTTATCCATTCATCTGTTGATGGGCACTTGGGTTGCTTCCATCTTTTGTCAATTGTGAATAATGCCATTATGAACACTGGTGTGAAAGTATCTGTTCAAGTCCCTGCTTTCAATTCTTCTAGGTATATAACTACTAACAGGGTTGCTGGGTGTTTTCGTTTGGTAAGATGCCTGTACTAGTCAGCCAAAGGGGTGCTGATGCAAAATACCAGAAATCTGTTGGCTTTTATAAAGGGTATTTATTTGGAGTAGAAGCTTACAGTCACATGGCCATAAAGAGTAAGATAGCTCCCTCACCACAGTCTGTTGCCATGTGTTAGAGCAAGATAGCTGTCAGCCTCTGTGAAGGTTCAACCCTCCTCTTCCTCCGTGGTCCCAGCTCCTTCCTTTCTCAGCTGTAGGCTAGCATAAGACTCATCTCTCTCCCCGGGGCTCGTTTCTCTCCAGGCTTTCTCAGCTCTTCAGGGCTCTGGTCTCTTCAGCTGCAAACTGTCAGGCAAATAGCTCAGCTCTCTCCCAGGGGCTCCAGCGTCCAAAACTAAACTCTCTGTGTTCTCCTTCTCCATGTATTTACTTCCCTGTCTTTGATTGAATATCCATTTATATAGCCCACAAGGGGGGAGGGGTGGGCAGGGACTCAAACCAAGTCACCCTAATGACGTGGTCAAATAAAAGCCCTAATCTTGATTTAATAAAGTAAAAGTGAAGCCTCTGAATCTAATACAATCAAATATGCCCAGATTAACAGACCAGTTTACAAACATAATCCAATAACTATTTTTGGAATTCATCAACAATACCAAACTGCCACAGTGCCAGAATGCAATATACCAGAAAAGAGTTGGCTTTTACAATGGGGATTTATTAGCTTACAAACTTACAGTTCTGAGGCCATGAAAATATCCAGATCAAAGCATCATCAGTTGATGCTTCCTCCCAGAAGATTGGCTGGTGGTAATCCTGGACTCCTCTGTCGCATGGCAAGGCACATGGCAGTATCTGTTGGTCTCTCCCTTCTCTTCCGGACTTCATTGCTTTCAGCTTCTGGCTTCCCTGGCTTTCTCTCTGTTTCTGTGCATTTCTCAGTATTCATCCCATTTATAAAGGACTCCAGTAAGAGGATTAAGACCTAAGACCAGGGAAGCGGATGTGGCTTAATCGATAGGGCTCCCGTTTACCATATGGGAGGCCCCGGGTTCGTTTCCCGGGGCCTCCTGGTGAAGGCAAACTGGCCCGCGCGGCTCAGTGAGCTGATGCAGCAGGATGACCCAACAAAGGGAGACAAGCAGACACAGAAAAACGCACAGCAAATGGACACAGCGAGCACAAGCAGCAAGGGGAGGGGGTAAATAAATAAATAAATAAAATCTTTAAAAAAAAAAGACCTAAGACCGACCCTGGGCCATGCCTTAATGGAAGTAACCTAATCAAAAGGCCCTTAACTGAAGTAACCTAATCAAAACTTCCCACTCACAATAGGTTCACACACACAGGAATGGCCCAGCTTTAAGAACATGATTTTCTGGGGTACATACAGTCTCAAAATACCACACTGGGTCATATGGAAGTTCTACACTTAGCTTCCTGGGTTTCTCTCTGTTTCCAAACTGTCTTCCACAGCGGCTGCACCACTTCACATTCCCAACACCAAATAATGAGTGTTCCTATTTCTCCACAGCCTCTCCAACACTTGTAATTTTCTGTTTTGTTTTGTTTTTTAAGTATCTATTCTAGTGGATGTGAAATGATATCTCATTGTGGTTTTAATTTGCATTTCCCTAATAGCTAGTGATGTTGAACACTTTTTCATGTGCTTTTAAGCCACTTTTATATCCACTTTAGAGAAATGTCTATTCAAGTCTTTTGCCCATTTTTAAATTGGGTTGAATTTTTATTGTTGAGTTGAGGGAATTCTTTATATATTCTGGATATTAAACCCTTATCAGATATATGTTTTCCAAATATTTAATCCCATTGAGTAGGTTGTCTATTCACTTTCGTGACAAAGTCTTTTGATGCAAATATTTTTAATTTTGAGGAGGCCTCATTTATCTATTTTTTCTTTCATTGCTTGTACTTTAAGTGTAAAGTTTAAGAAACCATTGCCTAACAGAAGATCCTGAAGATGCGTCCTTACATTTTCTTCTGGGAGTTTTGTAGTACTGGTTCTTATATTTAGTTTGTTGATCCATTTTGAGTTACTTTTTGTATATGGTGTGAAATATCTTTTGCATATGGATATACAGTTCTCCCAGAACCATTTGTTGAAGAGGCTACTCTTTCCCAATTGAGTGGATTTTGAAGACTTGTCAAAAATCAATTGGCCATAAATAGGATGGTTGATTTCTGAACTTTCATGTCTATTCCATTGGTCAATACATCTATCCTTGTGCCAGTATCATGCTGTTTTGACCACTGAACCTTTGTAATATGCTTTAAAGTCAGAAAGAGTGAGTCCTCCAACTTCATTCTTCTTTTTCAAGATGTTATTGGCTATTTTGGACACCTTACCCTTCCAAATAAATTTGATAATTGGTTTTTCCATTTCTGCAAAGTAGGCTGTTGGAATTTTGATTGGGATTCAGTTGACTCTGTAAATCATTTTGGGTGGAATTGACATATTAACGATATTTAGTCTTCCAATCCATGAACACAGAATATCCGTGCATTATTTAGGTCTTCTTTGAATTCTTTTAGTAATGTTTTGTAGTTTCCTGTGTACAAGTCCTTTACATCTTTGGTTAAATTTATTCCTAGATAATTTATTATTTTAGTTGCTATTGTAAATGGAATTTTTTCTTAATTTCCTTCTCAGATTGCTCATTACTAGTGTATAAAAAACACTACTGATTTTTGCATGTTGATTTTGTACCCTGCCACTTTGCTGAATTCATTTATTAGTTCAAGTAGCTTTGTTGTTGATTTTTTTTGAGACTTGCTATATATATGGACCATGTCATCCGCAAATAATGAAAGTTTTACTTCTTCCTTTCCAATTTGGATGCCTTTATTTCTTTTTCTTGTCTAACTGCTCTGGCTAGAACTTCGAGTACAGTGTTGTGTAACAGTGGTGACAATGAATATCTTTGTCTTGTTCCAGATCTTAGAGAGAAAGCTCTCAGTCTTTCACCACTGAGGTTTTCATATATGCCCTTTATCATGTTGATGAAGTTTCCTTCTATTTTGTGTTTTGTTTTGTTTTTTATCAAAAAATGATGTTGGAGAGTACACCCCAGTTTTTCAGGCTTGCCCTGGACAAGTAACAAAATGATGATGATGGACCAGTCCTATCTTAAAAACAATGAGTATCTTCAACTGCATGCAAAGCAATTCCTTTCCTCTGCCCTATAATATCTACATCCCTTTGCAGCCTGAAGCAGTCAGAGTGGACATCATCCCAAATCCCTCAAGATTGAGGAATGAACAAAAATAAGGTGGAATGTAACCATGGACGAAAGTAGATTTATTGTTATTGTAGTTAGTATCTTGTGATAACAGATTAACTTGTAACATTGACCAAAAAAGAAATGATGCTGAATTTTTGTCAAATGCCTTTTTGAGATGAACAATTGAGATGAACAGGTGATTTTTTCCCTCCCTTTTGTTAATGTAGTGTATTACATTAATTGATTTTCTTATGTTGAACCACCCTTGCATACCTGAGATAAAACCCACTTGATTATGGCGTATAATTCTTTTAATGTGCTGTTGGATTCGATTTGCAAGTCTTTTGTTGAGAATTTTTGCAATAATATTCACAAGAGAAAGTCACCTGTAATTTTCTTTTTTTGTATTATCTTTATCTGGCATTGGTATTATGGTGATGTTGGCCTTATAAAATGAGATGTGTAGTGTTCCCTCCTTGTCAATTTTTCGGAAGTGTCTGAACAAGATTGTTATTAATTCTTCTTGGTATGACTGGTAGAATTCACCTTCGAAGCCATCTGGTCCTGGGCTTTTCTTTGTTGGGAGATTTTTGATGACTGATTCAATCACTTTACCTGTAATTGGTCTGTTGAGGTCTTCTATTTCTTCTAGAGCCAGTGTAGGTTGTTTGTGTGTTTCTAGGAATTTGTCCGTTTCATCTAAATGATAAATTTGTTTGCATATAGATGTTCATAATAACCTCTTGTGATCCTTTTTATCTCTGTGGGGTCAGTAATAATGCCCCTCCTCTCATTTCTAATTTTATTCATTTGCATCTTCTTTGTTTTTTTTTTTTTCTTTGTCAGTCTAGCTAAGGATTGGTCAATTTTACTGATCTTTTCAAAGAACCAATTTTTGGTTTTGTAAATTCTCTCTATTGTTTTTATTCTCAATTTCATTTATATTTGCTCTAATCTTTGTTATTTCTTTCTTTCCACTTCCTTTGGGATTAGTTTACTGTTCTTTTTCTAATTCCTTCTGGTGTGCTTAAGTCTTTGATTTTAGCTCTTTCTTCTATTTTAATATAAGCACTTAGAGGCAGAAATTTCCTCTCAACACTGCCTTTACCGCAACCCATAAGTTTTGATATATTGTGTTTTCATTTTCATTCATTTCAAGATCTTTACTGATTTCCTTTGCAAAATCTTCTTTGACCCACTGATTGTTTAAGAGTGTGTTATTTTCCTTCCATATATCTGTGGTTTTTCCAGTACTGAGCCTGTTATGGTCAGAGAAGATGCTTTGTATAATTTCAATCTTTCTAAATTTATTGAGACTTGTTTTGTGACCCAACATGTGGTCTTTACTGGAGAATGATCCCTGTGCACATGAGAAGAATGTATATTCTGTTGTTTTGGGGTACAATGTTCTGTATATATGTGTTAGGTCTAGTTCATTTTTCACATTATTCAAGTTTTCTATTTCTTTAATGATCTATCTATTGATGAGAGTAGTGCATGGAAGTCTCTAACTATTATTGTAGAGGTGTCTATTTCTCCATTCAGTTTTGCCATCTGCTTTAGTTTGCTAAAAGCTGCTAATAACAATATGCCAGAAATCTGTTGGCTTTTACAATGGGGATTTATTAAGGTTAAAAGCTTCTAGTTCTGAGGCCATGAGAGTGTCCAAATCAAGGCCTCATCAGGAGATCCCTTCTCATGGAGCTGCAACTGTGGGCAATCAGGCACATGTCAGCATCCACTTGTCTCTCCCGTCTCCTCCAGGCCTCACTGTCTTCAGCTTCTGGCTGCGCCGTCTGTGGCTTTTCTCTCTCCCAAGTTCATAGATTTCAAAGTCTGGGGGCTTCACTCTGTCTCTGCAGCTTATTTCTATATATGTAGCTCTTGATTTGTCCATTTAAAAAGGACTCCAGTAAGAGGATCAAGACCCATACTGGATCATGCAATCTAATCAAAGGCCCTTAACTGAAGTAATTTAATCAAAATATCCCACCTACAATATGTTTACATGCACAGGAATGGATTAGCTTTAAGAATAAGATTTTCTGGGGTCCAGAAAAGCTTCAAGCTGCCACAGATACCAACTTAGCTTTAATAGCATATATGTTCTCTGCTCCCATAATTCCTTTGTTTCCCCTCTTTATGTAGCTTTTGTCCCACATTACCTCTTTATATTTTGCATGTCCATTATCAGGAGATATGACTTTTTATTGTTCAATTGTATTCTGAGTCTTATAGAAATTAAAGAGGAGAGTTGTATATTGAGGATACTGTACTATTGGGTTTTGCATTTACCCTTTTAGTTACCCTTACTGATGATCTTTATATTCTTACACTACTCCAAGCCACTCTCTCCTGTCTTTTCCTTTCAACCTGCAGAAATCCCTTTAGTAATTCTTGTAGGTCAAGTGTTCCGTTGACTATCTGTGACTATTTTAATCTCTCACTCATTTTTGAATAACAGTTTTTCTAGAAAAAGAATTTCTGGCTGGAAGATTTTATCTTTCAGTACTTTAAATATATCATACCTGTGCCTTCTCACCTCCATAATTTCTAATGAGAAATCAGCACTTAGTCTTAGAGAGGATCCCTTGCATGTGATGAATCGCTTTTCTCCTGCTGCTTTCAGAATTATCTCTTTATCTTTGGCATTTGATATTCTGATTAGTAATGTGTTCAGAATAGGTCTATTAGTGTTTATTCTGTTTGGAGTACATTGTGCTTTTTGGCCATGTATATTTATGTCTTTCATAAGAGTTGGAAAAATTTTGGCCATTATTTCTTCAAATATTCTTTCTGCCCCTTTTCCCTTCTCATCTTCTTCTGGAACACCCATGACATATATGTTTATGTGCTTTGTGCTGTCACTCAAAACCCTGAGACACCAATTTTTTTCTATTCTTTTCTCTATCCATTCTTCTGATTGCATGATTTCAATTGCCCTGTCTTCTAGTTTGATTATTCATTCTTCTGCCTGTTCAAGCCTGCTATTATATGCCCCTACTGTATTTTTAATCTCTACTATTGTGTCTTTCATATCCATTATTGTTTCTCTTTATACTTACAAATTATTCTTTATGCTTACACATTGTCTTCTTAATATCCTTTAGCTCTTTATCCATATTTTCCTTCATCTCCTTTAATTGATTTAGGAGATGTGTTTGAACTTCTTTGATTAGTTATTCTAACTTCTGAGTCTTCCCAGAAGTTTTAATTTGTTCCCTTGACTGAGCCATAACTCCCTGTTCCTTAATATGGCTTGTAAGTTTTTGCCAATGTCCGGGCATCTGATTATCTTGATGAGTAAATGCTAAAGGTCAGTTGCTCCATCTTCTTTTGGGTTTTATTGTTGATTGGCTTTGTGTTACAGCTTGTCTTTGACACTTGATCCAACTTCTTCTACACCTTTAGAATAGCCTGTGTTTAATTGATCAGATTTTCTCAGCTCTTCTTCATCTGATTCTTGCTCTGGATATGTGGTACAATTTTTAAGGTTGCACTTTTTGTGTGATTATTTCATCTCCAGCAGAGCTTCCTTTCCTCTGTTATTTCTCTGGGAATCTTGATCTGTTCTGTTTGTTTTTGTGTAGAATTTTCTCCCCAGCGCCTATGGTTTGTTTAAATCCTCTCCCTCACTCACTGCCCACTTCTTACACTTTTCAGTTCTGTTACCTGTAATGTCTTACAGCAGTTCACTTTAAACACCACCCTTTTTTTCTGTGAGGCTTTTCTGCCTTGTTAAGGTAACCCATCCCAGGGATCCAGGTGGGATCAATCCAGAAAGGTGGGTCACTCCAGGAAACTCCGTTTTGTGTTTAGGTGGCCCAGCCAACAGAAGCTGAATCAAGTGAGCACACTTCTTGCCAATAGTTATTCCGCAGTCTCTCTTCCCTTCCCTCCCTGGGGGCCCTTCTGTATGCAGCACAACTTAGAGGCTTGTGGTCCATCCTAGGTCTCTGCTGACTTAGCTTCCTGTGCCTGGATATGTGTGAGGTTCCTACTTGCTGCTGTGAGTAGCTCTACAGTTTCCCTCTGAAGTGGGAGAGACCTGGGCTGCTGACTCTGGATGACTCCCAAGCTGCAAGGAACTGTGTGGGAGGGGTACAGACCGGCGGGTCTGGGATGGAAATTTCCTACCTGATTTTTTTTCTTTTTCTTCAATTTAGTGTTTGTGGAGTCCTTCTCCATGCTCTACTGTCCTCCAGAGTTCTAAGCAAGTGGGATTTGTCCTTTTATTTGCTGATTCTCTGGGAAGACTTTTTCAAGTGGTGTATTACATAGCCATGTTGATGACGTCACCTCTGCTGGATATCCTTTGTTTGCCTCTCCAAACCATTTTCCACTCTACTCCACTCTGCTTTCTTCCTAAGGATGACTGTGCAGATTCTCCCAAGACGTTCCTTTGCCCTCTAGCAGCTGAATTTGGTCAGTGCAAATCATAGTTTAAGCAATCAAAGGAAGATGGGAGCATTTATTCCCTTGGATCCAATTCTGCAGGGTTGCTAGCCTGGCTGTGTCCCACTAAAGATGGCAACCCCAATCAGGTGGCCATCTCCACTCAACCTCTTAGCCACCAGGATTGGGAAACCATTCCCTCCCTCCCCCCTTCAGGGGTACTAACAGCATCACACTTCCACCAGTACTAGAGTACTGCAATTTCTTTTGTAGTTTCCCTAAACCTATGGTTCTCAACAGTTTAGGCATCCCACAACTACCTGGGAGACTAAAGCCTAGAATGTAGGACCCACCCCCAAATGGCTGATTTGGTGTATCCGGGGATGTGCCAGAAAATTTGCATTTCTAACCAACTTCTCAGTGATGTGGATGATGCTGGTCTTTTTGGAGAGTGAACCACTACCTCCAGCTGTAAATACAGACCTTTGGTAGTCTCTTTTGTAAGGGCACCTTCCATTTTCTGTCATAAACACTATTTCTCCTTAACTTTGGGAAATGATAGTTATTATCTTCTCATCAGCACAAGGCAATTTACGAGAGATTACTGAAATGATTAGATGATTGTGTCTAGGATTAATCCTGCTGGCCTTGAGGAGACCTAGATCTCACTTGGGTGACAGTGAGTCTTGGAAGTTAGTGTGAAGTAGTAACAGAGTCCTGTTTATTTACTTGACAAATATTCAGACACTATGTTAAAAGCTTTCCAAATATGTATTCATTTACTCCTTGTGATGGTAAGTTCATGTGCCAACTTGGTTAGGTTACAATGGCCAGTTGTTTGATCAAGCAAGCATTGACCTGATTGTTACTGTGAGGGTATTTTGTGGATTTAAATCATTAATCAGTTGATTGCATCTATAGCTGATCTGCAGCTACAATCAACAAAGGAGATTGCCTTCAGTAATGAGAGAAGTCTCAACCAATCATTTGAAGGCCTTAAAAGAACTGATGTTTCAGCAGTCAGAAGGAAGAATTTCTATCTCTATTTCATCCAGCTAGCTTCTCCTGAGGAATTCATCAAAATCTTTATCCAAGTTCCCAACTTGCGGCCTGCTTTATGGAATCTGGACTTGCTAATCCCTGTGGTCATGTGCCCCAACTCCTATAATAATTCCCTTAATATTTATATAAACATACACATACACCCACATATATATTCTGTCAGTTCTGTTTCTCTGGTGAACCCTAATAGAGATCATGGTATGGAGAGTGGTTCTTGAGAAATAGAATCTTAAGGAGGAGATTTCTAAGATGGATCTAGGGTCTTGGGAATTAGTTCTCTAATCTGATTAGATTAAAAGGCATTAATTAACTGTATTTCCAATGATAAGATGGCACCAATAATCCATGGCATGAAATGGCAATAGAGATATACAAAAATATCACCACTGGATATGTCTACTCAAATGCTTTTAAGAGGCATGGTTCTGGATGACAGTTTATTTGATACCTTAACAGATTTTTGTAGTTAAAAAGAATAATGATGTTTGCTGGTTATTCCTAAATATGTTGGGTATATTGTTAAAGAAAGGGATGCACTCAAGTCTTCAAATTCCCAGTTCAAGTGCCACGTGAAGGACATGAAAGTTTCTATGTGTGCCCTGAAAGAAACTTATTTCTTGTAGACACACACTTGAGATTTCTGAAAACCAGACCCAGAGTCTCATTGCACGAGTGGCTAAATTACAAGATAATTGGAATTCCCAACCTTGCAGGGTGTCTGATATTAAGATGAGGGCATTAATTGGGAAGGAATGGGAACCTGAAAATTGGAATGGGGACATATGTCACCCAGTCTCCAGTTTGCCCAGAGGAGTCAGCCATTCTGCCTCCATCTGAAGAGATTAACCCTGCTGTGCTTGATAAGCCTGTAACTGCCTCCCCTGAAAAAACAGCCCTCACACCTCCTCCTGAAAAGACTATTTTTACCAGATGAAACTGTAAAGAAATGCCCTGGGGGTAGTTGGTTTGCAAGACACTGCTAATTTTTCTTATGAATCTCCCCTACTATCCTTTTTTTCCCCCCCAGATCTATAGCTAGAATTAAGTACCAACAGTCCCTGAAAGGTGGGGTATAAAGTGTGACCCTTGAGGAGGTGTACCACACTCCAAAAGAACTAAATGCTTTTTCCAATTTATATAAAGAAATCAGGGGAATATGTGTGGGAATGGATATTGAGGGTGTGAAATAATGGGCGGAGGAACATAAAGTTGAATCAGGCTGAATTTATTGATATGGGTTCACTAAGGAGAGATTCTGAATTTGATGTTATAGCTCAAGGGTTTAGAAAGGGCTCTAACAGTTCGGGTAGCTGGCTGAAGCATGGACCAAAAGTTGGCCTCCACTGCCTGAAGTCAAAATACCAGAACTGCCCTGGTAAAATGTAGATGAAGGGATTCAAAGGTTTAGAGAGACTAGAAGGTTAGAGTGGATTTATCATGTTAAGACATGCTCGGCCACCCCAGGAATGCCCAGAACACACACCTTTTACCAAGACTGTAAGAAATAAATTCATGGGAGCAGCTCTATCATCCCTGAAGAGCTTCTCTGTAGGTCAGATGTTACTATGGGAACTGCTGCCACTGAACTTAGATCCTTAAACACAAAGGGGATCATCAAACCCAGGTTCACAGGAAACAAGTGGCAGCACTTAATCACCAAAGACAAGGTAGGTGTGGCTACCACAATGGACAATAAATAGAGTCAAAGCAGTAATCAGAATATCTGACTTGCAGAGACCCATGGTGCTAACTAGTTTGATCGTGGAGTGCCTAGAAATGAAATAGTTGGGCAATATATTAAATTCTTACTTGATCTATACAAGCAGAAGAGTTCTAGGTCAAGTGAACAAGTCTATCTTGAATCACAAAAACAGAGAGTCACAGCCCCTCAATCAATTCCCAAATTTGAGAGTTTACAGACCCAGAAGCCCTTGAATGAAGGAAAGACTGGATCCCTTTGGGAAGGACCATGCTACACTGCCAAAATTTTATACTGTTAATCTTCCTCTCAGCCTTCCCCAAAGGGATTACAGCTTTTTGCCAGGATTACTATGCACTGGAGTAAAGGAAATGATCACACATTTCAGGAATTATTAGACACTGGCTCAGAACTGACAATAATTCCAGGAGACCCAAAACATCAGTGAGGTCCACCAATCAGAGTAGGGGATTATGGAGGTCATGCAAGGTTAGAACTGGAGAAGCCCTGGAAATCATATTGTCTTTGTTCCTTGTTTTGCAAATCAACCAGCAGAAGCCCAGAGAAAGAAACTAACCAGCACTTTCCAACTCCTCTCCTCTGCACTTCTGCTGACTTTTCTCTACTCCTTTCCTCTTCTCTGATAATAGCATCTTTAGAAATTTCATTATCAAGGGCATAATTGGGGATGTCGAAATATTGATTTAGTCTCATCTCCCCGCTTTGGCAGCTGTGGACTTTGGGACCTACTGAAATGAAGTGAATGATATCTACTGCATTAGTTTTCTATGTCTGCTTAACAAATTACCACAAACTTAGTGTCTTAAAACAACACAAGTTTATGATCTTAATGTTCTGGAGGTCAGAAGTACAAAATGGGTCAGCAGGGCTGCATTCTTTCCGGAGGCTCTAGTAGAGACTCTCTTTCCTGGCCTGTTTTAGTTTCCTAGGCTGTTCAAAACAGATAAACATGAAATCCGTTGGCTTTAAACAGAGGTAATTTATTAGCTTACAGTTTGAGGCCGTGAGAATGTCCATATCAAGGCATCATCAAGGCCATGCTTTCTTCCCAAAGATCTGACCAATTGCCAGCAATCCTTGGTTCTGCCACGTGGCGGCGTCTCCTGGTCTCTCCCTTCTCTTCTGAGTTCTGTTGCTTTTGGTTGCTTGCTCCCATGACTGGCACGCGCCCTCTTGCTCTCTCTCCCCTCTTGCTCTCTCTCCCGCTCGCTCACGCGCGCGTGCTCGCTCTCTCTCTCTCTCTCTCTCTCTCTCTCTCTCTCTCTCCATTCATTCCATTTATAAAGGACTCCATTCCATTATAAAAGACTCCAGTAAAAGGATTAAGACCAATCCTGAATAAGGTGGGCCACACCTTAACTGAAGTAGCCTTGTCAAAATGTCCTACTTACAAAAGGTCCACACTCACAGGAATGGATGAAATTTAAGAACATGTCTTTCTGGGGTACATACAGCTTCAAACCACCACATGGCTACTTCCAGGTTCTAGAGGCCACCTGAATTCCTTGTCTCCTGGCCCCACCTTACTCTAATCTGCTTCTATCATCACAGCTCCTCTGACTCTGATGCTCTGGTCTCCCTCTTATAAGTATCCTTGTGATTACCTTGAGCCAACTAGTATAATCCAGGATAATCTCCCATCTCAAAATGCTTAATTTAATCACACCTACAAAATCCCTTTACCATGAGATAACACATTCACAGATTCCAGACATTAGGATATGGACATCTTTGTGGGGGGTGGATTCTGCCTATCACAGCAAGTATTAGGTGTACTTGTCTTTGATGACGTCTTCTATTAATATCTTGGTGTATAAGTAAAACATTTTATTGCTATTAAACTTTCCCAAATTTATGTCTTCTCTCCACCATTATTAATGTGGTTTCCCTAAGGCTAGAGATGCTTTCTTATGAGCCTTTTGTCCCCTCTAAGCTCTAGCTCGGAACTTCACACATAGTAGGTGCTTAATAATAATGATGGATCCAATTTGACTTTGTCTAAGAATACACTGCATTAGAGGATAATGCAGGTATGGATCCCTGATATTTTTCTCCTCAGAACATATGCATCAACTTCAAAAAATTTTAGTAAGCATTAGTGCCAGCAGCATATTTTAAAATTGGCTATTGTGGGTACAGACCAATGCATAAAATAAATATTTACTCTCCTTATTAAGCTGTTGGAAATTTGTAATTCTCTGTTTGTCATTCTTATATGTTTTCTCTATTTTCTTCTGTATAGCCTTTGCCTGGTTGACTCTAAAAGTCATCAGTTAATCCCTCACATGTGGAAAGTTAATTTTTTTCTCCACATGCTAAAACTTAAGTGATGCTTTACAATGATGATGACATATGACTGAAATGTAATTTGACAATCAACATATGCAAACTGAGCAGCAATCCACAACTTGTATTTGGGAAGTCCCTATATTATCAGTACTACTCATTGCCTCCTTAAACATTCTAAAGTAAAAGATAAAAACAGCCAAAAGATCAAACAAATGAAGCCTTAGTGGTGACTGAAAATGGCCCCAAAACTTGTTCATATGCAAAATGGATTTCTAAACAGATCACAAGTATTTAGAGGAGCAATGAGGAACCATCCATACACTGAGGACCCCTCAACTGGTCACTTCTATCATTTTGAGATAAAACTACATGATGTGTTTGCAAGACAGACTAGTCCCTATCAGAATCTTGGCAGCTCAGTGTTAGTGGCTGGTATAAACTCACACTGACAAACTATCACCTTTGAGAACCATTTTTGGTATATTAAATATATATAAGATGCCTTCACCTTTATGAGCAGAGATGCTCTGACTGACCCTTGTTCAGTTGAGGATAAGTGGTGGCACAGATTCATCATTGTCTCTTTGTTCCTTCCCACTTATGAACAAAGTTATAGATTTTTCAGTGATGAGCTAGGAACCGCAGGTAAAATAACGTAAAATGTGCCTGCCCTAACATATCAAATATGTACCTATGAGTCCATTAACTTCATAACAAACTATTAAAAGAATGAAGAAAGGGATGAAAATAATGCTCAAATTCAGCTGTTAAGGTATGCTGGGGTGTTTGTGTTTATACACACATACACATTTCACAAACCAATTCAAGAAATAACTTCACAGAGTTCTACCAATCTTTCTACATATTTCAGCCAAGAATGACAGCAATTGTGCTGAAATTCAAGGCAATACCATCTGCGAGAATATCTGTACATGTCAAGGGGTTTAGTTGTACAACTATAGTTCTCTTGCAGTTGCTTCAAGGATTCTCAGCTATGGCTGCTTTTGCAGGGCCTTGATGTTTAAGCATGTCAGTATTCAATTTAATTCACCCCTTTCTGATGAACTCTTTCATTGTAGGATACCAGACCAGGTTCCTGGGCTGTATATTACAACTTTGTAAATGGTATTAAACAGAGATCAACAGGTCCCATTTTGAGAGCCAAGGATTTGTCACAAGTATATTTTCTTTTCCATTGAATTAAATTAGAAGTAATTTTGAATGATTCAGGGCCCTGCCTTCTTACAAAGTTTCAATTATGAGGAAACTGTCAATCAAGGAAGCTTTTTCTGCTATCTCTTCTCAGCCAGATTTAGTTTCTCTTGCTTCTCCTCAACTCCCAAGCTGTGTTCTATTCTTGCTCATATTCCATGTTAAATAATAAATAGCTGAGGAAGTTGTTGAAGGAGGAATCTTTGCAAGGAATGTTGGTGTCACAACAGGAGACAAAATTTCTGAAGAATAGGCTATACTTTTGAGCTGACAAGAGGTAGGGCTGACAACCTCTCCAGAACTCCCAAAACCAAGGTAAACATACCATATCGTAGCTTAGTCCTAGAAAGCAGTTATCAAAAACTGCACTTTTTTTAATGTACCTGTAGGAAAACCCAGAAGAGTTACTTGCCTTCCTGATTTGTATTCCAGAAAGTAATAAAAAAAATTTTTTTTTAAAGAACTCATACATTTAAAAGAGTTTTGAAATTCTTTATTCCAACTACCTTCCTCATTCTCTCATTGGACCTACTTTTTTCTCTAAAAGGAAATTATGTCTGCAAGACTAGCTGGCACATGCAGATTCAAACATCTGTGTGCCAGATTGGAATGGAGGGTTTTCACGGATCCTGTTCTGTAGCAAACTGCAGACCAATTCATTTTAAATGAACTGAGCAGAAGAATGACAGGAAAGGGGGCTTGGGATGGGGGGTGGGAGAGTGACACTCTCCAGAAGAGGGTAAGTGTCTTTGTTTTCTGTTCTCTCCTGTTATCTCTCTTTCTTCTCAAATTTCTCTGTTGTCGTTCTGCCCCTCCTCCTAGCCAGTTTCTAGTTTTAGAGCACCATATTATCATTGAGTGATAATGACTACTTTATTCCACAAATGATAGTTATACTTCTCAGAGAAATGTTTTGTATAGAAAATATTCACCTGATGAAGTCTCCCCTCCTGTACATAATTAAGGGTGCAATGGTTTAGACCAGGGTTTCTCGGCCTCAGCACTACTGATATTTGTGGCTGGATACTTCCTTGTTGTGGGGCGCTGTACTATACCTTGTACAATGTTAAGCAACAACCCTGGCCTCTATCCTCTAGATGCCAGTAGCACCCTCCCTCCCAGTTGTGACAACCAAAAACGTCTCTAGACATGGCCAAATGTCCCCTGGGGAAGGTGGAGGAATCGCCCCCACCTGAGAACCAATGATTTAGAAAAATATGTATTTCTTATTTCCTCAGGGTTTTTATGAATATAACTAATTCAAAGTATAAAACTTCTACTAAAAGTCTTGTGCTGTAGCTGCATGATATTTTTATTCCTAAATCAGAACTGGTTTCTTATTATTTCAAGCATCCTTAACAGTCTTCCTAGTCTAGATAATATGCCGTCCTTATAACGTTAAGATATTGCCATTTAGAGTTCATGTCACTGTCAAGCTTGATGCTACAGTCCTAATCACCAACTATATGCTCCAACTTGTCTGTCAACTATGTAACCATCACAACAGCAATATCCGAACATCCTCCCCCACCCTTTAATGTAACTCCATCTTCTATCTATTTTCCATTCTGTTTCATTCTGAACTTTTTGTTTTGTTCTCCAGCCAGTTTCTCATTTTTCCCAGGGTTCCATCAAGAATTCCTGCTGTCTTCAGTTTAAGCAGCCCACTACATGGAACGGTATCAAAGGCTTTCTGAAAATTGAGATTATCCATGTTGCACGCATTACCATTTTCCAATTTGTCTGTAAGCTGCTCCAAAGTATACAAAAGAGCCAGTGAGGTTAGATAGATAACATCTTTCTACTTAAAACCCCCACTCTCTGTCTTTTTGAGGCTAAAACCCCCATCTGAAAGGGAAAAAGATGCTCGTCAAATATGTTTTGAACACGTTCCAAATATTTGGTAGTTTGGCATCATGTCGACAGCCATCTGGAAGATGATATAATTTTTCCTTCTGGACATTTTGGTGGTACACAGACGGAGCTTCTGTGTCTTCTTGGATTTTACTATTGACTGTGGCTGGTTCAGAGATAAGTAGCATTTATTGAGCCCTTACCAAATACCATGCATTCATCATCTATTTGAGTCTCATGATCATCCCATGAGTTAAGTGTTTTTGTTCCCACTTACAGAGAAGGGCAATGAGTGTCCAAGACTGAGGTCACCAAATAACTGGCAGGTCCAAAGTTGGACTGGGTGTTCTGACTCCTACTCCTGTCTCCCATCTCTACCAGCATAGAGGAAAGAGCACAGAGTCCCATGCCCAAGACATGTTTCATTCTCATTAAGTAACTCTCCATCCTCACTACTCAAAGGTGATCCTTAGACTAGCTGCTTCAGCATCACTTATGAGCTTGTTAAAAATAAAGAATACAGACCTACTGAAACAGAATCTACATTTTAACAAGACCTCCCACCAATTCCTATGAAAATTAAATTCTGATAAGTGCTGCTCTTCAATTCGATGAATATGGAAAGAAAATCGTCCATTTGGTCATCATGCAATATAAGATCTCCAGCAGCTTGACCTCTTCCTGTTGCCCCTGCCTATGTTCCTCCACTGTGGTACTACTATACCCTCCTGGACATGGCATTCTTCTTCATATTTTAGGCCAGATAAGACCAATAGGTTTCAACTCTTCCAGTACCAATAAATCCATAGTAGTTTCCTGGATCTTTGTGTTGAGAAGGATCCTAAATCTCTATCTGGCCTAGGCTGAGAAGAAACAGATGATTGCCATGGGGGTGGGAAATGGAAAAGGCAAGCATGCATGCCTTGAATTTGCCATTCTTCGTCTGGACAATCCTTTCCTGCTTCCCACTATCAATACTTATGCATTTATTACCTCATTGTCTCAACACCACTCTAAGTAACTGCATAGAAAATCTGATGAGCCAATTCAAGCTAAAGGTGTTGATTACTGATAGCAAAGTATTTAAAATTCTCAAGTTACCATATACATTCTAATAGAGCTCTTTAATTATCTGATACAAACACACAATAAACGGCAGAGTCTGGAGTCTCATTGTGTCTTTTGCCATCTTTCCATTCTATTCAATTCAGTCAACTCAGGATCACAACATGCTGGTGGGCATTACAAGAAGCTTCATCATCTTTTTGTAAATTGATGGTACTGGTGAGGAAGGACTCCTTGAAAGAGAACGTAATGGGCCAATTCACATCTATCAACTCCATCAAGAAGGAAGAAGCAGAACCTGCCTACGGGGAACAAAATGGAGGGTTGTGTGGGACAACTGACCCTGCTTCATAGACTGGTACCACCAAGAACAACAGTTCATCAACTTAGGTCTAGGAACCAAGAGCGCTGGCAAGTCACTTGAGACTGAGTGACCATAATTACAGATCACATTGAGTAGAGTGCTACCACATACAAAATACTTTCTCATTGTCTCTTATCAATTAATCCGTTGAGTTCTTTTGCTAAACTTTGCTTTGTATTTGATATTTTTTAGATCTTTCTATATTTTTTACTAGGGTTAGAGTCAGGATAACTGAATGTGATTCTTTTACGGTGGGTCTTTATGAAAGGAACAAAAAGATTCATTGAGAATCCTGATTCTGTTCTAGGAAGTGAGTGGAAAAACAGTATGCAAATAGTAATAGACATGCAGGGGCCACAAAACCTATAAAATCCCAAGTATCTCTCTAGGGATATGTGAAAACTTAGCTAGGATAGAATTGTGCCATCTGTCTATTTGCTTATTCAGTCAGTCAGTCAACCAACAAGCATTTGGGTACATACACAAGTACGAGGAACCAGCACTGACTAGGACAAGGGGAACAAAGAAGAGTAACAGAGTTTCTTCCCTCTGGAAATTCACAATCTCCACTAATTCTGCTCTGAATTCTTCCTCTTTCACCATCTGAATGTCATATGTTTCTCCTTTCCTTGCTAATCCACAACTAGGCTGATTACGCAGGTCCATGTCAAGCCATTTGCATCCTTTTATCTGGGTTGATTCATGAATGGAGGCGTTCTCAGTCTCTTTGCCTACTGTAGTTCATCAAACTTCAACTTCAACAGTATAAACATCTTCTTTGCAAATCTATTTTAATTACGTGCTGACTACATGAATGCATTCTCCTTGTAAGACAATCAAACATATGGCTCCATTAAAAGTCTCCTTTGATATTCCTGGCACCTGTGTTCAGTCCCAGGCTCCTCTACAGAGGTGATGCCAATTCTCAGTCATTTCAGACTCTTCAACATCCTTCTAGCAATTTCTGTTCCTATTTGCATCTCACCAAACACTAAAATACACCTGGCTTGGCTAATATTGTCACTCTGTCAATACCTTCTACAAAATGCTTTCCCTGTTTAGAGAGAATGGTGGACCTCTCTAGCTTGAAGGACAGAGATAATCAGGGTGAGAAGGGATATACCCAGAACTAAATGTTGCCTGAGATTCTCCTTTCCCAGCCTGTACTGACTTTGTCATTTTCACCCCGTAGATTCCTTCAAGCAGCTATGGGCTGGAGTTACCAGCTAACCCTGATTGTAGAGTTCTGCCTTGCTGGAGTCTGGTTGTCTGACCATCCTATCACAGCCACGTTATTTTAGGGTAGGCTTTAGAAGGGAGAGATATAGATGGCATGGGGCTGACCTACACTAGGCACCCAGTTTCAGGGGTTGGAGGCCTAAAGTCAAACTCATCTTGGCTAGTGTATCTCTCCTTTTATTCTCAAGTTAAACTCAGTGGCAGTTCTCTAATGCCCTCTGTTCCCTTACCTTTGAGCATGCCTCGCTGGCAAGAAATTGTATTCCCTTTTGCCTGGGAATCTGCTTTCAAATTTTCCCTATATTAAAAACAGGACACCACTGGAATGGTGAGTGTTCACAGAAAAGTGTTGTATTTCAAAAGATGCTAAAAAGGGGAAACGGATGTGGCTCAAGAGGTTCGGCGTCCGTCTACCATATGGAGAGACCGGGGTTCAATCCCCGGTACCTCCCGGTAAAAAAAAAAAAAAAAGATGCTAAGAGTCTAAAAGACCAAGGCAAGAACACTAGATAGGAATTGAGGGCCAAGGTTTGACAGGCAGGCCCATTACTTCCGTCACTTTGAATAATGCTCCAGTTTTAAGGTAATGAGAGTGTTGATCTGTAAGCAGATTATTTTTACTTTATAAAACTTTATATAAATGTATCACTTTGATATTGGCTTGGTTATTGTATTGTCTAGACACATGATACCAGCAGATAAAGCAAGACCAGTAAATTTCTTTAATTTCTGAAGCTAGATTGCTGCTGTCTTACTTTAGTATTAGTTTTCTATTGCTGCTGTAGCAAATTAGTACAAAGTTCGTGGCCTAAATCAAGACAAATTTATCTTCCAGTTCTGGAAGTCAGAAGTCCAAAATGAGTCTTAAAGGGCTAATATCAGAGTGTTGGCAAGGCTGGCAGGTGATGGTTTCCTTCTGCAAGATCCAGAGCAGAATCCATTTCCTTGCCCTTTATAGCTTTTAGAAGCTATCTGTATTCCTCAGCTCCTTCCACCATCTTCAAAGTTCATCACTCCAACTTCTGCTTCCATCATTTCATCTCCTTTTTCTACTACCTTCTTGCTTCCTTCTTATAAGGACCTTTGTGATTACAATGGACCCACCACATAATCCAGGAAAATTTCCATTTAAAATCCTTAATTTAATCACATTAGCAAAGTCTCTTTCACCATGTAAGGTAACATTCACAGGTTCTGGAGGTTAGGATGTGGACATCTTTGGGGTGGACATTATTCAACATACTACACACCAAGACTTCATAGGAGAAGAGGCCAAGCAAATAATGGGAGAAGATGCTCCAAACATAAATCCTGGAAAGTGCAAAGGAAGGGCAGGAAGAGCAACGGAAGAATTTTAGGCATCATTTATGAATTAGAGCAGAGAAAGACCCAAGAGTTCAGTCTGGGCCAAATTTGAGCTGGAAGACCCTGAGCTCGTCTACATGTGATGTCCAAATGGTTGGCTAGAATAGTAGTGAAGGTATGTGGAGTGGTTATCATGCCCCAGCATTTACACATTTTGTCCCATGTAAATTGTCTCAGCCAACATCTAAGGTAAGTACAATATTAATTCCATTTTACTGAGGGAAAAACTGGCACAGAAAATAAAATAATATGTTCAAGGAAAATCTGAGACTCATACAAGGCAGTCTGACTCCAGAACTGATTTTTAAACCACCATGCTGGGCACAAGCTTGGGGGTCAAAAGAGGAATCTAACTGGAGACATGGGGGGCAATAAAGATACTAAAAGCAACTGAAGCCATATTAATTCATGGGAAATGGCATAATGGTTCTTAATCTTTCTTAAGACTCTAACACACTGATTATACTAAAAGCCATTGATCGTACACTTTGGATGGCTTGTAAGGTATGTGAGTATATCTCAATAAAACTGCTTTTAAAAAAGGATCTAACTGGGAGGCAGCTGTGGCTCAAGTGGTTGGGCTCCCATTTACCATATGGAAGACCCCGGGTTCGATTCCCAGGGCCTCCTGGTGAAGGCAAGCTGGCCCGCAGGGCACGGTGAGCTGACAGCCCTCACAAGGCACAGTGAGCTGGCACAGCAAGATGACACAATAAAAGGAGACAAGCAGACACAGAAAAACACACAGCAAATGGACACAGTAAGCACAAGCAGCAAGGGGAGGGGATAAATAAATAAATAAAATAAATCTTAAAAAAAAAAAAGATCTAACAAACCGCGTGTATCTTTGATTCAGAAAAATGCAAATTCACATACAACTGCACATGCAATCTCAGGGGGTTTGAGTACTCTAGGTATTCATGGATGCCAGGTTAAGAATCTCTGATGTGTAGTCATCTGGGGAATTTATTCAGTTGGAGCCTCACTTCACACCTCTCACCAAAATACATTCCTGATGGACTAAAGATTTGACCGTTACAAAAGAAAATATGGGAGAATTTTTAAAATAATCTTTAAGTGAGAAAGGTCTTTCCAAACATAACCCCAAAATCTCAAACTTATGAAAGAAAACACTAATAAAGTCAACAAAATAGAAATACGTGTGTGTGCGCGCGCGTGCGCACACGTTTGTGTGTTCTGTGTGGAAGTAAAACCATAAAGAAAACCAAACGGCAAATGACTAAGTGGGAAAAATATTGGCAATTCATATCAAAGACAAAAGGCTAATTCTCTTAATATTAAAAGCATTCTTAAGTTGATAATAAAAAGACCAATAACCGAAGAGATGTGAAGAGCAAGTTCACAGAAAATGATATACAAATGTTTTTTTTTAATCTCTAAAAAGATGCTCAACTTTATAATAAGAGAAATACCATTTTCAAATATCAATTTGACAAATATCAAGAAGACTGAGTCTTGGAGAAGATAGGGGGGAGAATACCATATGCACATTGCTATTGGGAAGGCAATGTGTACAATCTCTAGCCCAATACTGCAATGTGCAAACAAATCACCTGGAGAACTTGTTAAAATGCAGATTCTGGTTCTGTGAGTTGAGAGTAGGTCCTGAGATTTGGCCTTTCTAGCCAGCTCTGAGGTGGTGCTAAGACTGCTGATCCAGAGACCACACTGTATTAGACACTCTAATAATTTATCAATATTTAACAAAATTTTAAAGGCACATACTCTTTTTTTTTTTAGAACAAATAATTTTTTATTGAGGTAAAATTCACATAACATAAAACTCACCATTTTAACTATTTTAAAGTGTATAATTCAGTGATTTCCAGCACATTCTCAACGTTGTACAACCATCACAACTATCTAATTACAGCACATTTTCATCACCCCAAAAAGGAGCCCCATACCTGCCAAAAAGTCACGTACCATTACCCCTCTTCCCAGCCCCTGGCAACTACTAATCTGCTTTCAGTGTCTATGGATTTGCCTATTCTTGCCAGTTCATATAAATGAAATCCTACATGTAGTCTTTTGTATTGTTTCTTTCACATAACATGTTTTCAAGGCTCCATGTTGTAGCATGTATCAATGAATCATTTCTACTTATGGCTGAATATCCCTTTGTATGGATATGCCATATTTTGTTTATCCATTCATTAGTTAATGGACATTTTGGTTGTTCCTATTTTTTGGCTATTGTGAAAAAGGCTGCTATATACATTTGTATATGACATTTTTAATCTCAATTCTCCTGGGTATATACTTCGAATTGGAATTACTTAGTCATGGTGTATAGTAATCCTTTTAATATTCTACTGGATTCAGTTTCTTAGCATTTTGTTGAAGATTTTTGTACATGTACTTGCTGGCAATACTAGTCTATAGTTTTCCTTTCTTGTGCCATCTTTGGTATTAAGGTCATATGGGCTTCAGAGAACAAGTTAGGAAGCATTCCCTCCTCTATTTTTTTTTTTTTTTTTTTTTGGCAGAGTTTACAACTGATTGTTTTAAAAAGTGTTTGACAGGGTAAATGCTTACATTTCTTTTCTTTTTTCAAAAGTCTTTCTAGGACAGCTCTTCAAATTTTGAGAGTTTAAGTGAAAATCCAGTAACCAGTAAAGCCATCTGGTTCTGGACATTTTTGAGTCAGTTTTGGCAGTTTGTTTCTAGGAGTTTATCCATTTCGTCTAGGTTACCTAATTTGTTGGCATACAGTTTTTTATTGTATTTTCGTATAATCCTATTTAAATCCTGTAAATGTTGGTAGCAATGTTCGCACATTGCTGATTTTAGTAATTTGAGTTTTGTTCTTAGTCAGTCTAGCTAAAAGTCTGTCCATTTTGTTTCATTGAGTCTATTGTTTCCCTATTTCACTTATCTCCACTCTAAACTTTATTTCCTTCCTTCTGCTTTGGGTTTTCTCTTCTTTTTCTAGTTCATCGAGGTGGAAGGTTAGGTTATTGGTTTGACATCGTTCTTTAATGTAGGGACAGCTGTAAATTTCCCTCTGAGCACTGCTTTTCCTTCATCCCATTAGTTTTGGTATGTTTTGTTTTCATTTCCATTCACCTGCATGCATTTACTAATTTCTTTGATGCATTGGTTAAGAGTACGTTTTCTAACTTCCACATATTTGTCAATTTTCCATTGATTTCTAATTTCATTCCATTGTGGCCAGAGAAAATACTTTGTATGATTTCAATCTTTTAAAATCTAATGACACATTTTGTGGCCTAACATGATCTATCCAGGAGAATGTTCCATGTGGACTGAGAAAAATGTTTATTCTGCTGTTATTGGGTAGAGTGTTCTATGTTAAGTCTATTTGATTTATATGTTATTCAGGTCTTCTATTTCTTGGTTTATCTTCTGTCCGGGTGTTCTATGCAACAGAAAGTTGGGTGTTGAAGTCTCCAGCCACATTTGTTATTTTTCCCTTCACCTATATATGTTGGGACTCTGCTGATAGGTACATATATGTTGATAAATGTTATATCTTCTTGATGGATTGCTCCTTTTATCAATATATAATATCCTCCTTTATCTCTTACAGCAATTTTTGCCTTAAGGTCTATCTTGTCTGATATTAGTATGGCCACTCCAGTTCTCTTTCAACAGTTGGCATAGAATATCTTTTTACATTTCTGTCACTTTTAATACATTTGCGTCTTTGGTGCTAAAATGAGTTTCTTGTACACAGGAATAGTTGACTCATGGTTTCTTTTTTTTTTTTATTTAAGATTTTATTTTTATTTATTCATTCATCCCCCCCTTGCTGCTTGTGCTCGCTGGGTCTGCTAACCACACCATGCGGGTGGGTTTGCCTTCACCAGGAGGCCAGGGGAACCGAACCCGGGGCCTCCCATATGGTAAACAGGAGCCCTACTGATTGAGCCACAGCCGCTTCCCTGACTCATGGTTTCTTCAATCCATTCTACCTTTTAATTAGAGTTTAACTGATTTACATCTAATGTAATTATTGATAAGGAGTTAGGTTGCCATTTGCTTTCTAGGTCATATTTTTATTGCTCAATTTCTCCACTGCTGCCTGTTATGCAAAAACTGCTCTTATATGGATCCATTCCCCACCCCTCCTGTTAATTGTTATAAATTACAGCTGTGTATGTAGCAATTCTCTGCGTTCCTTTAGTTCAATGATCATGTCTGCAATTGTGGCATAAGAGACATCATGTTCTGATTCTAATGCCTGGGGTTTTGCAGGGAGAGTTTCTATTTTCTTTTTTTCTTTTTCCCAATGTATAGCCCATACTTTCTTGTTTGCCTGCCTTGTAATTCTTTGTTGAAAACTGGACCTTCTGAATATTACAAATGCATAAACTCTGGAATCAGATTCTTTTCACTCCTCAGTTTGTTTTTGCTGCCTTTTGTGATGGCTGTTTATTGACTTTTCTGAACTAATATTGTAAAGTCTATATATTCTTTGTTTTGTGTAGCCACTCTCTGTTTGGTTAGCTTAGTGATCAGTTGGTGGGTTTGACAATTTCTTTAAAAGACCTGGGACTAAAAAACAAGAACAACAATAAAAACCTCCTGGTCTTTGGCCGGTGGGCTCTGTGTGTTTGGGCACACCACACCTTCGATACTTAGGGGTGCAGTTTACAACCCTACCTTAGCCTTCACATGCTGTTGGCACTGAGCCTGAAGGTCAGTCAAAGGTGAGGACTTAGGGCCTTCTCAGGTCTTTTCTCAGCATGTGCCCCACCCTCGGAATGCATATGGCCTTTTAGAGTCACAAAAGTAAGTGGGGAGCTTTTAAGAGCCCTTATTCTTCAAAGTTTTAAGATCCCTAACCTTTCTTCCCAGACTGTTGTCTAGTGTTTGCCTCAACTGTTATTCCTTGCCCCAAGTGACAGTGACTAATATATTTGCCTTTAAATATTTTTGAATGAGGGTGCTATCTTCAAGACTGCAATGAGGTGCAAGAAGAACATTTCTGAAAGGAAATTCTCTGGGAAGAGATGGGTGTAGATGACATAGGGAACATGAGGAGGGAAGTGGTGTGAGAAAGGCCTTGGCCAGACTGCAGTGTTTTGTAATCCAAGTTCTTTTTTTTTTTTTTTTTTTTGAAGAACACAAGGAAACCTCTAAAAGATTTAAAGCAGTAGAGTATCATAGAAGATTTATACTTTAAATGGTCGTTCCCCACCACCACCACCCCCGGCCCATGGAGAACAGATTGTGTAAAGCACAGATTGCATGCAGGACCTCTCTCCATTTAGAAGGTTACTGCCCTAATCCAGAACAGTGATAGTAGCTTGAACCAGGGTAGTGGCAGTATAGATGGTATAGAAAATGAATGCATTGGGAAGCTATTTAGGAGCTATGTCTTAGGAATTACAGACAAGGCTTAGAAAATGGAAGTGTCAAAAATACCTCCAAATTACAAGAGCTGATCAGGAAGTAGAATTGGTAGAACCCTGGGGGTGAGGAAGAGGAGTGAACAGGTGGTATGCAGCTCTATGGCTTGAACAATCAGGTGCCTGGTGATACAGCTACTGAGAATCGCTGAGACACAGCAGGAGGTTTAGGATGAAAGATGATGAATTCCATTTTGAACCCAACACATTTGAGAAACTTTTGGTATTCCATGGAATATATATTTGCACCCTTGGGCTGCCATAATAAATTATCACAAACTACGTAGCTTCAAAAAACAGGAATTGATCTCTCACAGTTCTAGAGGCTAGAGGACCAACACCAAGGGGTCGGCCGAGTCATGCTCCCTCTGAAAGTTCTAGGGAAGAATCCTCCACTGGTCAGATTTCATTAAGGGCCCAACCTACTCCAGGAAGACTTCATCTTAACTAATGACATTACATTTGAGGGGTGGGACTTCTTATCTTTTTGAAGGATACTACTCAACCCCACAACACACAAGTACAAGGCAAGCAGGCAGTTTAGTGACGGGAGTCTTGTCACTTGGGAGAAGTCTGGAGGAGAGACAAAGACAGGGGGAGTCACATGGTTACACAGGTTACAGTAGACCCCATTGGTGGGGTTAAGATAAGACTCCGGGGGAGCACCATTATTAAGAACTAGGCTTGTCAGGTCTGACCCTCTCTCACATTAATTAGAGTCCAACTTCTTTCAGCTACGTGTTTATGTAATAATAATAGACCCTGTCAGTAGAGATAGGTTCAACCATTGCCCTTCCCGGGTAGGTGGAGAGTGAACAGTTACTAAATTCTTCCAATAGAGTGGGGCCAAGTATTGAGTAAAAACCAGATGAACTATTTTCACACTGCAACCAATTTTGTAATCTTTCTGTTCCGTTTTGAGAGCTGGTCTTTCACCATTCTTTCTAGCCTCCTATTGCAACAAACACACACACAATGGAACAGTACACACAATCCTAGCTAACTGCGAACCAGGGATAAGATGAGGATACTCATCATAGATAAATATTTATTTGTCATTATTACACTTTTATTGGGTACCAATAAACTGAAAAGTTAAATTTGGTACAAAGACTGGGGAACCCTTTATGTTTCAAACCTTGTTAAAAATAGTTCTCAACTAACCAGGCTCAGTTACCTGTTTTCTTCCCATTCAAAATAGTGGCCATGTCACTGGGTGACTATTACATTCCTCAGGACTCTTCATTGCAAGTGACACAGAAACCCATCTGAAACTAGCTCAAGTTAAAGAAAAAAGAATTTATTGCCGTGATAGCTGGGTGGCTCACTGGATCCAAGAAAAAGCTGCAGAATCTAATAATTCAGGGACCACCACCATCAGGAGACTATCCATGAGGACTTCAACAACTTCTCTCTGCTCCTCTTTGTGGATTAGTTTCATACATTGTTACTGCAGACTGTCCTCTCCATGGGGTGGGGGAGATGCCACCCCAGTCCCAATTTAACTGCTTCCTGTCTACTTGAGTTGCTTCATTCCCATGTCCAAGTAGCAACTCCAGGGAGGGATTCTTACTAACCCTGCACCCCACCAAAGTGATTGTCTTTTGCCCCATCACCTTTGTGGAGAGATGGGATATTATATTGGGCCAGGCCTGGGCCACGTGCCTAACCTGGGGCTAGGAGAAAGGTCTGTTACCAGAAGAAGGACGATGGTAACTCCTGCAAGGCAGACTAAACACAATCACTGCCATGATCCAAGCAACTGTGATGATGAGAATCTAATCTTCTGGGTGGCATGAAAAAGTATCTGATAATACCTCAATCAGTGCTGTAAAGGAGAGGATAATTCTTACTGGGGAGGATTGTGTATAGAAGTGGGAAAAGATTGGGACCTGAATCACATCTGTCACTGAACATCCCCTAAAAGTCTGAATGTTTCAAAATGATTGTATGTGCAGTAAATAATGTCTGAAAAATGGGATATGGAAATCATTTTAAGATACTTTAGAGCAGGGGTTCTTAACCTTTTTTGTTCCATGGACCCCTTTGCCAGTCAGATGAAATGAATACTACTATAATTTATTTATTGTATACATTCCTAAATGAAGGAAATGCCAGATTTCAGTTAGAGGTCAGAGAAAATAAGGATAAGAAGTTGATTTTTTTCAATTCAAGTTCATAGACCATGGGTCCACAGACCCCTGGTTAAGAACCCCTGCTTTAAAGTTTGAATTTGCCACGTTTAGTCTAGGTTTTATTATATGTAACAAAAGCATAAAGAAAGATAATCTAGGTCAATAATTTTTACATTGGCGATTAAGTCCATTTCTTTCATGATCCATTAACAACTGACTCCTGTGGTATTTTCTTCATGAGATCCTGTTTTAAAAACAAAGTTGACATGACATCTTAGAAATGTTAATTATACATTTGAGTAAAGAGGGGGCATACACATAGCCATGATTCCTGGGAGAACTGAAAGCTAATAATACTCAAGTAGATTCATTCTCTATACCACCCCTTCCTTAAAAACTTAAAAATACAAATTAATTACAAGGACTAAAAGGCCATTTTTCAAACATGATCAAATCAAGAACACTGCTTTCAATTTTCACTGACTGGAATGTTAAAACAAATGATCTGAGAAACAAACAATTTTCAGAACACAGTGTACGGCAAAAGTCGCACTTGATATAAATTCGGTTCCCCAGTCAAGGTTCACCAATAATTTGAAATATACAATTAATAGAAGTGGTCTTATTACTCATAATACAAAGCCACTTTTTATATGAAATCAGTCAAGGGCATGGTCATTTTACTCAGAAAAACCATCTGAGCCTTAAGTAAAGCAAATTACAGGTGAATAAAGACATTCAATGCTTCCTTTAATGAACTGTACAGTTACTTTGACCTATTACAATGTTGTTACCAGCAACAACCTTGGTGTAATATCCTACCTTTGGTTCTATTCCTTCAAACAACTTAGTTTTTTGGATGAGTTGTTAAATAAAACTAACATACAGGAATGCTCTAAAAAAAAAAAAAAAAAAAAAAAAATGCAATGCTTCCTTTAAAATTCTTACACCAAACTTCAAATGTGCTTTACTATTTCACAGGCCTTGGCATTTGGAGACTCTAATTATTGTTTTTATTAAGTCAAATTTTATAAAACTCTTTACTGTAAATTCTTCTGAAATTCTAACTGTAAGGATACTCTTCTAATCTGGCTATTATAGCTGATATGATTCTCAATATCATAAAGAATGAAATGATTGCCTACAAGGTCAGTGTCCTTTTGTTATGGAAATAGTATTCTCTGTGCTAGTACTAATTTGATATGTCACAGGTGCAGAGAGCATAGATTATAAAACAGTATAAAGACAGAGATATTTAAAACCACTTCAGAGTTTTACCAGCCTTTTCAAAGTTTCCAAAACCCTTTGGGGTAATTAGCAAGTAAACTGAGAAAGTAACAGGACTTGGGAACTGGAATCAGGTTGGAAAACACAGTGCCGTTCTCATATTGATTGATGTGCTATCTTGGGCAAGCTCCTTAGTGCCTTGAAGCCTCAGTTTTTGTGTCTCTAAGTCAGAATAATAATACCTATGTCAACGGATTATTTATGGGGCTACATGAAATGACAAATGAAAAATCTGACATGTAGCCATTTGATAAATAGCTGCCATTATTATTTGGCTTGTTACAGGTAGTGCACCTGCACTTCAAACATTTAATCTTGAATAAGAAGGCTGAGAGCCAAAACTTATTTTGGGGACTTGTCACCAAGGACAAATCTTGTGCGAACAATGGCTTTATCCAAACTTGCCAATGGATGAAAGTGATCATCTTCACCATATTCAAAAGCACCAACTGCTCCTACTTAGGTATAGTGTCAAGAGAAGCAGAATGTTAAATAACTATCTCCCACAGCTCTGAATTCGTCAGAACCCAATTATATGCTGAGTTTGCCCATTCATGTTCCTGATCATACAACAGGAAAGCCTGCCTTGCTTCTCCCCTCCACCAAACACTAGGATTAGCCTATACAGTAAGTTCAAACTCTTGGATCTGCATTATAATCCGAATTGCATTTCAACCCTTGCCCTCAAATATTTTGATTCAGTGGGTCTAAACCACATGTTTAAAAAGCTCCCCAAGTGACGCAATGAGCAGATGCCAACGAGCAGGGAGCAAAGTGGCTCAAGAGTTGGGCAACCACCTCCCACATGGGAGGTCCCAGGTCAGGTTCCCGGTGCCTTCTAAGGAAGATGAGCAGACAATGAGTGGACACAATGATCAGACGCAGTGAGCAGACAGGTGAGGGAGCCACCTGGTGGGGGGGCTACTTCAGCTTTGGTTCGTCCAGTCCTCTTTCCTCCTGGATAAAATTTATTCATATACCAAATCATAAATGTATCCCCCTCTTCCTGACAGCACCCAATCCAGAGGAAAACACTGCTTCCTTAACCCCTCCCCCAAATCACCTAAGGCAAGCCCAGTCCTATAATAAGGCTTTTGTATCACCCCATCACCAAGACGCTCCCACAGTTCCCATGTGTTCCTCTCCCTTGCTGCAAGGGGCAATAAACCCAACTTCTGCAACTCCAGGATGGAGGTTATTGCCCCTATTAGTATGGAACTCTTTCCTCCTAATGCAAATGCGGTGTAAAGAGCTTGGAATTACATCATTTGAAAAGTCAGGGTTGGAGCCAAGAAACAAAGAAGGTCACCCTTAAAGACACAATATTAGTATTAGTATTATTACTACTAATAATAGAGAAGGGCTTTACACTTGACTAGAGAAGCACTCAGGAGAATTAAGAGGCATTGCAACTTTTGTAAAAGGGTAACCTATGACTGTATCAGAATATGTGAAACACAATACACATTCTTGGAATGTAGGTCTCCGTATTACCTAAGATAACGCAAAATGTCTCTAGTTGAAGTTGTAAGGTCATAGGTTGCTCCTAGTTTATAAATGGGTTGCCCCAGAAATTCATTTAAAACTTATTTCTAACATAAAATACAGATTCCTAGAGACATTACATCACCGATGGTGATGCAGTCTACCCTTCATCCCTGAAGCCTAACTGACACTGAATACATGTGAAGTACTATTTCAAATGCAGCTAACCATGGGAAGTGACACCCTGTCTATGGAAGAACGCATTCTCACCACCATTAGCATTATAGACCGTTCTAGGTGCCAATAACTAAACTCTCTACAAACACCGAAGAGGGGCGCCCCGGGTGTTTGGGGGCTGGAAATCACTTAAAAATGGCTTAAATAAAGCAGGGATCTATTCTGTCACACTGAAAGAGGTCTGGTTCCGCACTCAGGTGAGCGGGCCCTACCTTTCGGCTCTGTCATCCTGAGGGCTTCAGCGAGGCCGGCTTCGTGGTGCCAAGATGGCTGCAGGCCTCACCCACGTGTCCCGCAGACAAGAACTTCCAGTGAGGAAGAGGAGAGTCCAACAGAGAAGGAAGCACTTTGGGTCTCCTCTACGTGTGCCCCCCTTGAGGCCAGGAATAAAGGACGTGTTAAAGTAAAATATTTGAATGGATAGGATGGTGTGTAACTAAGACTGTTTAAAAAGTAATAATAGAGGAGGCCTTTACACCCGGCCAATCCCTGACTGACAAACCCAGGCAACAAGACCGACTCTCGGGAGAGGCCTGCTGGACTGGAAGGTGGCGCTTTAACGCCCGTCAGCCAGGAAGAAACGCCTGAGGCAGGGGTCTGCCACCGGAAATAGCCCCAAAAGGCAATGCCGCCCAGCGAGCCAATCAGAAACTAGCCCTGGCTCGCTTCCGCCTTGGCCCTCTGTACGCCACCTCTTTCCCCTCCCTCCGTGGAGTTCCTTACGGGTCCTCTCCCGTGTGAGGCTACTTTGTTGCCCAATAGACTTTAACAAAATTTATACATGGCCTCGGCTTATGTTTTACATACATATCTTGACTTTGTGCGTCTAGCACACAAGGAGACTCAATAAATTTTGTTGACTGAATTAAAAGGGGGGACAAGGAGAAATGGATGAGAAATGGCAACCGTGAATAGTGTTTAATGAGCATTTATGATGTGCCAGTCGTGGACGTTGACTAGGCTAATTTAATGTGCAAACAACCTTGTGAGGTAGGGACCACTATTAGCTTCATTTGAAATGTGAGGGAACAGAGGCTAACGACTGTCCAAGTCACAAGCTAGGAAGTGACAAGTGCGGGACTGGATCTCACAGAGGGGGCTCCGTTAGCTTTACACCGCTGCCCTCTCGGCTGCAAGGCTACTTCCCGTTTGTGGGATGTGTAGTTTTCAGGCTCCTGAAGGCTTTCGCACTTCTGGGGCTTTTGAGGAGGATGGGGGTGGAGGAAGACATGCTTAATAACGAAGAGATACAGAAGAAACCATCTAAAATCTTGTTGCTGAATGGAGCCTGGAGCGGAACTCTTCATCTCTGGGCAAAAAGAACAAATAGGCCAATACTGCAATTAAGGTGACACATGACAGACAAATTACCTGAGCCCCAGAGCTCCCCCAGCCATTCCTGGGGACCACCACCACCACCTCTTTTCCTCATCCCTGATAAGCCATCGCTCTGGCCAGAGCCCCTGGGGAGGATTCACTGTTTCCGTCCTGGCTTCTTCACTGTATTACCCCAGACACAGGTCATTATTTGGCCACCTTCCTCCAACCTGTCCTCCTTCGCATAACCCTTCTTCTGGCCAATGGAAGTACCGAATCAGTCACCCAACTCCTTGGGCAAAAAACCCTGGTATCTTCCAAGATTCCTCCTTCCCTCAACTCCTTCTCACCAATTGGTCACTGAGGTTGGTGGATTCTATTTCGTAAATCTGTAATTTGTTCATTCAATCATTTAAAAAATATTCATTGTATGGCGTGAGTATACAACGAATGACCTGGATGAGACCTTCCAGCTTCTGGGCGCTTCCCATCTTAAATGAGACATTTTGCAAATTAGCAATTCTACCACAGAGTAGTAAATGCAAGAAAAGGGTAAGTGGAGGGGTACCTGACCCGCTCTTGGGAGGCCTGAGAGTTTTCTCCTGGTAATGATCAAGCGGAAAAGTGCCAGATGCTTGCCAGGAAGCCGGTGAAGGGCGAGTAAGGAAGGCGAGGCAAGTGCACATTTCCGGAGGCGAGAAAAGAGCGGAGGGGGAACTGGCAGTTGACCCCAAATGCAATGATGAGCTAGGGCCGTCGGTCAGCCTCGAAGCTGACCTTCCAGCCTGCCTTCATTCAGTTTGCGCGCTGTCCAAAGACTGTTTGCCCTTCAAGAGGCGTCTCCAGTCACTTGTCCTTCGTCCCTCTCAGCTCCTGAGCATGCCCTATATGTGCAGGCGCGGCGCTAGTGCCGGCCTCAACACTGCTTCCCGCCTTTTGGGAGTTTCCAAGCTCCCGGGGAAGGTAGAGACCTTCAGTGCCTGGGAATGTGAAACTGCGGGACGCTGAGACCTACGATGTTCACGGCCTGGGAATGAGCCGCCCGCCCCACTGCCTACGCCTAGCACTGGGGTTCGGGGCTGCTGGTGCGCCCGCGTTCTCGTCACTGCTCGGAACGCACTTCTCCTGCGCCCCACACTGTCCTCCTCGCGCCCCGAGCCCCCAGCGGCGCGCGGCTCTGCTAAAGTGGAGGTCGCTGCGCGTGCGCCTCCGTAGGCTCTCCCCGGCTCGCAGGGGAGCTCGCCCGGGAGCTCGCGGAGGACAGGCGCCGCTCTGCGTCCCGGCCGCCCGGCCCAGCCAGCTGGCGCGCGGCGGCCCCTCACCCCGAGCGCGCCCCAGGGCGCAAGCGCGCCCTCGGCGGAGCCCGCGCGTCCACGGGGCGCAGAGAGCTCGCCCCCGGGCCGAGAAAGAGCGGTCCCAGCATGTGGTTAGCGCGCCCCCGGGCGGAGACAGCGCCGTCCCCGCGTGTAGAGAGCGCGCCCCCGGGCGGGGAGAGCGTGGCCTGCGTGGTGCCCGCGCGCGCACGTAGGCGCGGTCTGGCGGACGCGGGGACTTTCCCGCATCCCGCGTCACACTGCCTTTCCGTATAGAGGGGTGGGGACGATTGCGGGACGACTTCGTCTGGGGGTCGCGCTCCTCGCCCGCACCGCTTCCCGGACCCCCGGTGGGAACGTGCGGGTAGGGCGCGCTCCCGCCGGGGACCTGGGGGCGGGAAGGGCCGTGAGCGCGCGCCCGGCCTGTCCGAGGCCCCCGCGGCGGCGTGGGGCGGGAGGGGGCGGGGCCGAGGGGGCCGGGGGAGGGGCGGCGGGAGCGGCGCCACGGCCCCGCCCCCTCCGCTGTCCCCGGGCCGCGGCGCCGCACCTCCCCGCCCCCACCCTCCCCGCCCCCACCGCGCTGCGCCCCGCCCGGCCTGGACTCGCTCCCTCCGCCACGATGAGCAGATGAGCTCGAGGGAGGGCATGAAATTCCAATTCCACTCGGGGGAGAAAGTGCTGTGCTTCGAGCCGGACCCCACCAAGGCGCGAGTGCTGTACGATGCCAAGGTGCCGCCGCGGGCCGGGCGGGGAGGAGGCGCGGGCGGGG
>JAKSZT010053860.1:3784157-3803215 GCA_026826555.1 Tolypeutes matacus | reverse complement strand
CCGGGGCCTGGAGGCGGGCGCGGGCGGCGGCCCCCTGGGCGCCGCGCGCGGGGAGCGCGAGGCGGGGGCGCCAGCTACCCGCGCTCCTCAGCTTGCGCGGGGCAGGGGGCGGCAGGGGGCGCTCGCGGGGCCGCGCCCGCGGGAGTCGGGGACGGGGCGCTTCCGTTTCCGCTTCCGCTCGGCGCGCGGGGCCGCGCACGCGCCGTCGGGGGCCTCGCGCGTGCGGTGCTGCGAGGCCGGGACCCTGGCGTCGGTTTTCGCACGCGACGCCAGCGTTGGCCGCGCGTCGAGGAGCCCTGTCGCCGGCGGGCCTGGCCCTTCGCCTTAAATCGCTCCTCGTCCTGCGCGGCCCAGCGCGAGGGCCGCCTGCGGGACGCCCTGACCGACGGACCCAGGTCCTGACACTAGCTCCTCCGCGCTGGTCGCTTACTCGCGACGTCCCTTCTTGGCACCCCAGACGTGACTGGGCCTGATCCGTCCCGTAGGCCGTCATCCTACTCCGACGGCAGTGAGGCCCCCTGCCTTCGCCCCTTAGTGCCTTTCAGCCCTTGCCTGTTTAGGCCTCGAAAGATTTACAGGTCTGAGGCAGGCTTGAGTGGAATGCGCCCCCGGCCCGTCCACCTCAGGCCAGGGGAGCTGAGTCCCACCCTGCAGCGCCTCGGGTGTTCGAGGCGGGAGGGAGGGCGCGCCTCTCTCCGGAGGATCAAGAAGAGAGCAGTTCAGTGCCTCTGGCGTGGGGCTGGCCCCGGACCCTCGGGCCATGTGGGCGAAGCCGACGGCGGCTGGGAAAAGTGCGGCCCTCGGGTGCATCTCTGTGGATACCTGGGCGGCACTGTCCCTCGGGACCTCCCCACAACCCCAGGGCTATGTGTGTTCTACTTTCGGACCCTTTTCCTGCAGCCCCTGTCCCTGTTCTCTCCCCTCTCCCACCTAACCATCCCTCCTAACCATCCCCGACCCTGCGTCTCCCCAGGGGGAAAATGGGGCATCGTTTTTCCCCAAGCGTCGTTCCGGAGACACTGCAGGGGTTAGAGGGTATGGAGGAGTCTCCTGGCCGGGGACTACAACTCCCAGACGCCGCAGAGTTGCAATTCTCTTGTCTGGCCGGGACTCTCCTCAATGACAGATTCACCGACCAATGGCTACCGAAGCTTCACCCTGTCTCGAACTCAGAGACCAATCACGGGGACGTTGGACGGATGCTTCCTATTTTGAGGCATCCACTCAGGGAAAAAAAAATGGAATTGAAAATGTTTCAACCCAGCTCTCAGTCTAAAAAAGGAGAGAATGCTTTCCTGTTTTTGAAAAAAAGCACTATGAACTAGTTTTCCTGATTTCGCTTCTGATATTCTATATGTTCTATCATTTGTGAGCAATTTTTCCTGGTTGCAGATTGTCGATGTTATTGTTGGGAAAGACGAAAAAGGAAGAAAGATCCCTGAATATCTGATCCATTTTAATGGTTGGAACAGAAGGTGAGTGTACTTGTAAAAGCAAACTGAATATTGGTCATCTTTGCAGTGAAGGGGCATTGCAAATTTCTTTTAACTTTTAGAAACACTTGAAAACTTTCATTTCCTGTTTTTGCTTTGTTATCAAGCTTCCCTTTACTAAGGAATGAGCATTTTTAACTCGATATTAATTGGATTCTCTGTGGGTAATTGTAGAAACCTCAGTCTTTCCTGTTGGAATGAGTAACTTTTTCAGTTTATTTGCATCCTGTTTTTTATTTTAGAATATTTAAATAATTCTGGGACACTTCTGTTCCTGTGACTGTGCTTTTAGCATTTATTTCAAGATCAAACTTAAAATAGTAAATTTTACATTGTTTCCCTTTTTTGTTTGATTAGCTGGGACAGGTGGGCTGCTGAAGATCATGTGCTTCCTGACACAGATGAAAACCGAAGATTACAGCGGAAATTGGCAAGAAAAGCTGTAGCTCGCCTGTAAGAACCTGAAAAACCTCATGATTATTAATGTGTTTTCTCTTAGTGTTTAGAATTTTTTTATATATAATTAAAAAAGTGATAATATGATTTAATAATTTTACACATTAAAGTGTAGATAACAAGTATTTCTATTTTGTTTTAAATGCAGCAGGTACAGAATAGTTACTGTATAATATTTTGAAATGGAGATTACCATTTATGTTCTAAAGTTTAATTATTTTTCATTTAAAAAGTAAGTATATTGTAGCTTGTATTTGATCTCAAGACCCTTATCAGTCAATCTCAAGTTTTATTTCAGTTGTGTTTATCTTTTGTAGGAGAAGAAAAGGAAGAAAGAAGAAGCGCTGTAGGTTGCCTGGTGTTGACTGTGTCTTAAAAAGCCTCCCCATTGAAGAAAAAGATGAAAATGCTGAAAACTGTGAGTGGCTAGACTTCACTTTGTTTGGCTAAAGAACTTTCATCTTGTCTTTTTATGTCACAGGGCTGATGGAAGGATTCAGTGAATTTATAGAAAGGGAAACATCTTAAGCTCATTATGTGTAACATTTATGCCCCCATCCCTCTCCAATCTTTGACAATTCAAGTAGTAGTCAATATTATTCTAAGGTCTCATCAGAGTCCTGCTCATTGTTGCTGTCTTCACAGACATTGTCTTTATACTAACATCTCTCAGGTACATTCTTATGTTTTCATCTTGGTACCTCCTGGGCCTTGGCCCAACTTTGGAATATAACAGAGAACTATAGAGGATCCTTGTTGACTGAGTGTGTTCGGATCATTAGCGCATGTGAAACTTGCATCCACTGAAATTGGTATTATATTTATAAAGTTAAATTCTTTTTCTGAGGATAACAGTATTTGTGTTCGGCATTTGAAGTATATATAGGATTGCAGTTTAATACTACCAGTAGGATGTAAACTGTATCTAAAGATTTGTCAGTGTAAGGATTAGGGAAGTATATAATGCAGGTTTGCCTGCTGTTTTTTTTTTATATAGCAATAAGCAGTTCCTCTGCTGACAGTAGTGAAGAAACAGATGCGGGAATAAGAAGTGAAGAAAGTGATATTGAAGAAAAGACTGAAGTGGTATAAAGTTTTTGTAAAAACGCTTTCTTTTTAGTATATGTTTTAGTGGTAAAATAATTTTCATAAAATACGTTTTTTACTAGATAGTATAAATTTTTACTTGACATTTAAGGAAAAGCAGCCCTTATTTATAGTCACCCTGAGTACTTTCATTGGCTATTTGTTGTGTCTGCAGGTTGTAATGTTGCCTCTTTCTTTCCAATGAAATCTTCAACTTAATTTTTATAATGATTATTAATTTTTTACTGAGGTATCTCAGAGTCTTAGCAGCAGCTTCTCTTTGCCTCTAAAGTTAACGTAAAACCCATTCATAAACAGGGAAGAGACAAAATAATCATTTGAAATATGCTTAGTGCCCTCAAACAAGTTAACTTTTGGTTTTTAACGTGCCTTTAAATAGAACACGTGGTGTAATTAGTATTGTAGGTGTTGAGGCTTCACTGGGTTTGTGTCATTAGTACTTCTTTGGATATAGGCTCTCCTGTTATAAATTGTTAAAAATTGAATTGTGATATTGCAGAAAGAAGAACTAGAGCTGCACACAAAAAAGGAAATGGAAGAAAGAGCAATAACTATAGATATCCCTGAAGTTCTGAAGAAGAAGCTTGAGGATGATTGTTACTACATTAACAGGAGGAAACGGGTATACAAGAAGAACTTATAAACGATAGACTTGTTAATAGAGCTGTCAGCCATATTTTGCAATTGCAAGTTTTAAAGTACTCTTGCTGTGCTGATTAAATTAAAGCTAACAGTTCTCAGCCCTGGCTGCCCATTAGAATCCTCTAGGAAGCTTTCTAAAATCCTGATGCCTGGGCTTTTACCAAGAGATTATGACTTAATTGATCTGAAGTGTGGGCCAGCAGTGGGTATGTAAAGTTCCCAGGTCATTCTTTTTTTTTTTTAAGATTTATTTTATTTATTCCCCGCCCCCATCGTTTCTGTGCTCGCTGTCTTGCTCTCTGTGTCCATGCACTGTGTGCTCTCTGCGTCTGCTTGTCTTCTCTCCTCATCTTCTCTTTAGGAGGCACCAGGAACCGATCCTGGGACCTCTGATGTGGGAGAGAAGCACCCAATCGCCTGAGCCACCTCAGCTCCCTGGTTTGTTGTGTCTCATTGTTTCTCCTCTTTGTCTCTTTTTTGTTGTTGTTGCGCCAGTTCTTCACACGGGCCAGCTCGCTTTCACCAGGAGGCCCCAGGAAATGAACCCAGAACCTCCCATATGGTAGGCGGGAGCCCAGTCACTTGAGCCACATGCACTTCCCCCCAGGTCATTCTAATGGGTTCTTAAAGATTGAGAACTACTGCTTACATTTATTTGAAAACTTAATACTGTCAGTAACAATCAATAGAAAACAAAAATTAAAGAGTATCAGGACATATTTCTCTGAGACCTTCTACTTGAACAGAATTGGCTTTTATTATTGAGTTTAAAAGTTAATGTAGACATGGCCAGTTTTTCTTGGCATAAATGGTTTATACTATGGAATGTATATATCACATCTGTTTTTTTTGTGTTGTTGTTGTTTTTTACCAGTTAGTGAAATTGCCGTGCCAGACCAACATCATAACTATTTTGGAATCCTATGTGAAGCATTTTGCTATCAATGCAGCCTTTTCAGCCAATGAAAGGCCTCGTCACCATCACACCATATCGCATGCCAACATGAATGTGCACTATATCCCAGCAGAGAAGAAGTAAGTACTGGTGTTTTGCATTTTGTGGTTCTCTCAGCATGTTTGAGAAGTGACTTCAGCTAAACAGGTGGCAGTTTTCTCCATTTCAGTTATTTTGAATTTATTTTACAATTTCTCATGATCATTTCCCGCATTTTCATCTTTTAGCTCATAAGCTCAGAGAATGGAGGATTAGAAAGTATATCAAGTTACAAAAGACTTTGGAAGTAATTTAGACTCACTGCTCTTTATTTTATACATGAGAAAACTTGGTCTTAGGGAGTTTATTATTTCCCCAAGTGCACCAGACCAAGACTTAAGAGCATGCTTAACCTGATCTGTTTTAGAAACAACTGACCACAACTGTCAATTTTTTTTCTTTTATAATTACTGTATTATACTATTTATAAATAACAAAACTCTAAACAAAAATTGCCCACAGATCTGCCCTGTAGACAAACCAAAATTTAAAAGTTTTCATTTGCTTTTGTCACCTTGTAGTCTTTATATGTATATTCAGTTTATATATATATACAATACAAGATAAAATGATATTTTCTGTATTCATTTAATATTATGCAATGTTTATTTTTTTTCTATTTTACTTTCTTTTTTTTGTTTTGTTTTTTTGATTTTTGTCTTTTCCCCCATTCTCACCCTTAGTAACTAATAACAGCCTGGAGTAGAGTTTTTCATACCTTTCTCCACAATCATATAATTAGAAATGTAGGATGTTTTAAAAATACATATATTATCATAACACTTTTTTCAAAATAGGTTTCTGCTATATTTGTTTACAACTTGTTTACTTAATAGGGCAGTGAAAACTCTCAAATTCATTGTACAGATCTCTAGTTTTGCGTTATAATATTCCATGGTATGGCTATCCTATGGTTTAACTGAGGGAATGGCAAACTGCCCCATGGACCAAATCCTGCCTTCTGTCTGGTTTTGTGAATAAAGTTTTATGGGAACACAGCCATTTGCTTACGTGTTGTTTGTGGCTGCTTTCACCATGTAAGGGCAGAGTTGAGGAATTTCCACAGAAACTATATGGCCCACAAAGTCTAAAATATTTATTATCTGGCCCTTTACAGAAAGGGTTTGCTGACCCTCAATTTTGTCATTCATTTTTATGTTGGAAGGCCAGATGTGGCTGTGATTCATGGATCAAATAAATATGTTTTTTATTATAATAGCACTAGCATATTTTTTTCCCAAAGGCTGTGGCAAATCTTACTACCACAATTTTAATCCTTTCCTATAGGAAAATGTATGGTTCTTTTTTCTTTATCAGCATCTAGGTTTTCTCTTTTGTTCTCTTTTAGTTTCAATTTTCTTTCATTTTTAAATCACTTAAATCATTACTTCTTTTATAATTTACTTTCATATGTGTGATATAGGAGTGAATTTGTTTTTATTGATCTGGATAGTTAATTATGCCAGCACAATTTATTGAAAACCCTACGATCATTTCCCAATGAATTAAAGTATCTCCTTTCTCTTACTAAAAAATTTCATAGGACTCTCTTGAATTCCTCTGAAATGTGTCTTTTCATCTTTGAATACTGATAATGAAAAGTCTTCTCACTCTTTCATGATTTCCTTGGTTATCTTTGGACATTTATTCTTCCTTAATGAACTTTAAAATAATTCTGTCCACTTGTCCCCTCAAACCTCAGAAATTCTTGTTGAAATCATATTAACATATATAGTGTTTTTTGGGGAGGATTGTACTTAGGATACGCCTTCCCATTTAAGATGTGGTTTGCTTTTTTTGTTGTATTCAATTCTTGTTTTATATCCTTTAATTGGTCTTTTTTGGGTTTTTCTCCCAATTAGGCCCTACGTCTCTCTTATCAAATCTATTCCAAAGCAGTTTTCCCCCTATAGTTGTAGTAATGGATTTTTGCTAATTGTTCAGCTCTCTGTCTCCCATCCTTGTAACCACGTGCATGGATTTTTGAGATGCGTGTCCATGTCACGGTTATTCTTTTCTGATTATGGAATACAAACTGTAACCTTGACCTTAATAACCTCACGTTCTAGTTGAGGAAAGCATTCCAGTTTCATTGGTTAAAACCAGATGCTGTCACAGGTAGGTCTGGAAGGTAAAATTTAATGATACTAGAAGCACTTCTCACTTTTCAAAGATTTTCCCTTTTTTGAAATAGTCAATAAATATTTAGGTATCTGGATGCATTGAAAAGTATCTACTGTCTCCGACCCAAGACCAGTTTTTTAAGTGTTATTATTTAGGGCTATAGCTCTTTCCTGAGAAGCACCAAAATAGGCGAGGAGAATTTTATCAAAGCTTGTTTTTCAAACAGCTCTTTATTACATTCAGAGTAATCTTCCCAATATGCTACTTTGTACATACAACCCACCTGAAGTAGAACCAGAAAAGTAGATTGTTAGAGTTGAAACAGATATTAAGACTTCATTGAGGTCAGCCGCCCTTCAGTTCAGGGATTGCAGTCTTGCCACCTTCTGGAACGCATCCTGCATGGACTCTTCATTTGGCATGTAATGTATTAATTTGTGTTGAGTATAGTAAATTGAAATTACCAGTGTACTTTCTGCACTTTATGTTGTAGCTGTATTTCCTTGTTTTAACTCTTAGCATTGACACATTCATTTTGTTCTTTATGTGTATGTGTAATATATAGTGTTTAAGTATGAAACTGTACCTTATTAAAAATGTGCACTTCATTGTGAAATTTGAAAGGTACATAACTATTAAATTTTTGCATTGCTAATCTCTTCCTTTTATTTCTCCTAGTGTTGACCTTTGTAAGGAGATGGTTGATGGATTAAGAATAACCTTTGATTACAGTCTCCCATTGGTTTTGCTCTATCCATATGAACAAGCTCAGTATAAAAAGGTGACTTCGTCAAAATTTTTCCTTCCAATTAAGGAAAGTGCCACAAACACTACCAGGTAAGTTAGAAAGCCTGCAGTTTGACCATCAAACTTTAGCAGTCATATAGTTACATTATTTATTTTTTTTTTTTTTTAAGATTTCAGTCCGATGCTATGGTGCCAACAAATATGCAGTAGGGTAAAAGATTGATAGGTGCCAACACTTGTGATTTTCTTTTTTTTTTTTTAAGGTATGCTAAGTCCATCATTCCCTTTTAAATGGCTCTGAAAGATTTTACCAAGTGAAGATTCTAGTGTAGAGAATTTAGGTTGGATTCTGAACAGCCATCCCCATCTTCCTGAAGATACTGAGATAGGGTGAAGAGAGCACAGGCAGATGCTGTAGGTTTGAATTTAGCTCCCTCACTTACTATTGGTATGACTTGGGGAGGTTCCTTCTCAGTCTCTTCCTTCTGCATCTGCACAATGGAATGAATATGCCTCCACAATTAGTTACATTAAGTGAGACTTGATAAAGAGCCAGCCACAGTTGGCCTTCGGTAAAGGTTAGCTCCCTTCCCTCTCTGACACGTCACCGCTTTCTTCCCTTAGTGAATGAGCATGCTTAAATTGTTGTTGCTTGGGGGGTGAGGGGAATCCCCCAACTTAAGTTTTTACCCTTCATCTCTGATAAGCTACTGCCCTATCACTCTTACTTTCCTCTCATTTCCACTCATCTATCTGTCTATTTATCTCCTAACCATCTGGCTTTATTTTGCCTCTACCCCTTGACCAAAGTCTTTTCTCCAAGGTACTAGTAAGTTCCCACTTGGTACACACTGCACCTTACATTGGCCACCTTCCTCCTCTCTCCCCTTTGTCCCTTCCCTTCAAGGCTCTGTCTCTCATGGTTCTCTGTCGACTTTGTGGCAATCTCTTTTCAGCCTTTCTTGGATTTGGCTTCTCTGTCTCTTTCCTTTCCACAGTTGGTTTCACCTCAGGTATAGACCTGTTTTGAAGTCCACATGCTGTATTCCCAGTCTTGTGGTTCTGAACATCCAGGGTGGACTCTGTATTGGACAAAGCTCTTCTGATGCTTGTGACTTTTTTTTTCTAGTTCTACCAGTAGTTACATTCTCATGAAATTATATATTAATCTCTTATTTTCTGGGCTAGAGTTTCTCAACCTCAACTCTTGACATTTTTGGACTGTGTAATTCTTTGTGGTGGTCCTCTGCATTGTAGAATGTTTAGCAGCAAACCGGACTCTACCCTCTAGATGCCAGTAATACCTCCCCAGTTGGATAACCAAAATTGTTTCCAGATATTGTCAGCTGTCCCCTGGCAGGGCAAAATCGCTCCCAGTTAAGAACCACTGTTCTAAGAAATATAAAATGGGCATCACCATCTTAAAGCTACATACCTCTCAGGGAAATTGAAATAATTAGTATGACTTATTATATTTAGTTACTTTATATTAAGAAAATATTTGCATGGTACATATTTGAATTGAAGATTTATAATCCTCCTGGAGTCCCATTTGTTTCCTGTTCTGTCTTAAGGAAGTCACTGAATAACACTTACATGTTTTACAAAAACTGTGGATGTCATGTTTTGCAGAGACTCTGTGGATATTGTCTGTAAAATCTCCTCTCTACTTCCACAGGAATCAGGAGGAGCTGTCTCCAAGCCCACCTTTGTTGAATCCATCCACTCCACAGTCCACCGAGAGTCAGCCAACCACAGGTGAGCCAGCCACACCCAAAAGGCGAAAAGCTGAGCCAGAAGCATTGCAGTCTCTGAGGCGGTCTACTCGTCATACCTCCAGCTGTGACAGGCTGTCTGAGAGTAGTGCATCACCTCAACCCAAGCGCCGGCACCCAGACTCATCTGCCACCATGCCCAAGCTGTTCCTGCACCTGGAAAAGAGTAAGTTTCCTGTGGGGTTTGGGAAAGCTATGCCATGGAGGGCTGAACTCTCTTTTTTGCTTACTCTGTGCCAGGCACTGTGCTCAGTTTATGTGTGTGTCTCCTAATATGCCCAAAGTACTGTTATGTCCCTACTTTGCAGAAGAGGAATCTGAATCACAGAAAGATGAGGTAACTGGGCAAGGTTACATACAATGAAGAAGTAGTGGAGCCAGGATTTGACTGTTTCCTATTCTCCCCCTGCCTTCACCCAAATGGCTTCCTTGTCTGTCTGCTAGCTGTCTCTGTTCATTGTCTCTGCTTGTTGTCTTTAGGAGGCACCAGGGAACTGAACCCGGGACCTCCCATGTGGGAGGCAGGTGCCCAGTCGCTTGAGCCACATCTGCTCCCAGCTCGTTGTGTCAGCTTGTCTTCTTTAGGAGGCACCAGGAACTGAACCCAGGACCTCCCATGTGGGAGGTGGGCGCCCAACTCCTTGAGCCACATCCGCTCCCCTAAGCTTTTTTATTTTAACCATCACTCTACTGATTCTTTTGAGCAAGCTAAATTATTAGAATCTTTTGTTTTATGTAGAGAATTCTTAGGATTATTTCAAAATGAGCAACCCTTAATGGGTTTTATTCTTAATAGATTGTTTGGCATTCTTTTTTGTACTGTTTCGATTGTGTATTCTAAATTTTGATTTGAGAGTTCTCTTCTGAAATAAAGTGAGAATGATCAGATCCCCATTGTCCCTTCTTACGTCATCTCAGCCTCAACTAAACTCCATCATATTTGCTTACCTTGATTTTGAGCCATTATTTTTTAAAAGATACGTACATTATATAAGTGTTTACTATTATTTGCAAAATACATGTAAGATTTCTTTGCTATAGTATAAAACGTATAAGCCAGTAATAGTCGCTTTATATCTTTGTAAAAGCTTATAAGTGAATGAACTGTTTTGTGACTTCCAAATTAGTTCTTCAATTTTATGTTAGCCTAAATCAGAATTTCAAATCAATAACCATTAATTTGTATGTACCTAGAATTACAGTTTTCAAAGATAAATAGAAGAAGACATCTTGGCTCCCTATTAGAGCTAGTTGGAAGTCAAAATATATCAAGATAAAATGAATTAGAGGCTAATTTGTTTATATATAATTCTTAGGATGTTCAGAATTAAAAAGTAGAGTTCAGCATATAGACTGATGGACTAGACTGAGTCAGCAAACTTTTTTTATAAAGGACTAGATAGTAAATATTTTCGAGTTTGCAGGCCATATGCCCTCTGTCACAACTACTCAGTTCTGCCATTGAAGTTCAGAAGGATCCATAGACAATGCATAAATGAATGACAGTGATTGTGTTCCAATAAAACTTTCTTTTAAAAGCCAGACAGTGGGTCAGATTTGTCCCCAGACCCTGCTTTGCTGAGCCATGGATTACGGTAGACTTCATGAAGGAAAAGATTTGGGACTGGGTGTTGGGAGAAGTTCACGACTTGGATTGGAGTGGAAGGACATTCTGGGAAGCAGGGTTTGAAAGACTGACTTTGATAAGGGGCCTGTGTTTGGAAATGCCAAGAAATGGAGTCAGGTAAAGTGGGGCTGACTTCTGGAGGGCATTAAGAGTAGCAGTCCAAGGAAACTTATGTTTGACCTATGGGCAAGGGAAACTCAGTTCTTAAACAGGAAAGTAATGAAAGAATATTAACTAATGCTAGACTGAAGAAATATTTTTGCCTTGCCCTTTTTAATTTCCAAAGTGCTTTCATTCTGATTTCAGTTGTATCTCATCATGAACATCTGGAAGATCTTGCTGTTGTTTCTGACATACAGATGAAATGAGGCTATGTGACACATCCAGAGTAGGCCAGGACTAGATCTTGAGGGTGCTTTAGTACCTCTTATGGGCTGTCATCCTTCTCTGTGTTGGAGTGTTTACCAGGAGCAGTTTCCCTGATCTGAGAGCTTTATGTACATTGTTACCTCATTTAATTGTCACAACAGTTCTGTGTGGTAGAGTAGAGGTGCGTTACTCCATTGCACAGCAAGGTTGTGTGCCTTGCCCAGGGTTCTGCATCAGAGGTGGAGTTGGGATTTGAATCCGGGAAGTCTGGCTGCAGTCCATACTGTGTGGTTCTTTGGGTCATCTTTGCTGGGTATGGATCCAGATAATTTGCCATCCATAATGCTAATTGTAAGTCTAATTTGCATCTTTTTCCCAAAGGAGGATGAAGGGATTCACATTTGCTAGTATGTCCCCCAGAGCTGCCATCAGCCAGCATGGCCTGCTTAAGCTGTGCAATACAGTACTTCTGGGTTTAGGCCAAAATATGGTCCACACACTCAAAAGCTGCAGTCATTACTGGCCAAGAAATGGGGAGGGAGCAGGTAGTTCAGGGAGACACAAAGGCAGTGTTTTAACTGGAGGAATCAGGGCTTCCCAAATGCTCATTGAGAGTGCAGAAGAAAGTATCTAGGACAGGGGTTCCTAAGGGGTCCGTGAGGTTGAATTGAAATTCAAAACAGTATTATTCTTGTGGGGACGAGTTGGTGCAGATGTGATATATTTATTAAATAATACACAGTATAGTGTGGACTTAGTAAGCGTTCTGTGGTTTTCACCTGACTGGCAAAGGGGTCCGTGGAACAAAAAAGGTTAAGAACCCCTGCTCTAGGAAGTACTGGCTGAGGACCTGTTAGGTGGTGTTTCCTACCTACTCCCACTCCTAGAGAGAGGAGCATATTGGGCCTTCACCTGAAAGTGTGGGTCTTCTATCCCAAGACCTTATAGGCACTGAGCCTGTTGTTGTCAAGTCCCTCAAAACCAAGTTTACATTTTTTAGAAAGCAAAAACTCATAGTGCCCAGGTAGGGCTTAAGAATCAAGGGGTGACATACTGTTCTCTCTCACCTCATAAGGCTAAATCATCCCTGAAAAGCTCCTCATGGATGAATTTTTGTAAGTCAAAAAAGTAATTACTTTCCTTTGCAACAGAAAGAAATGTAATATATTCCTGAGCCTCAAAATTAAAAACCCATTTATACTAAAACAATAAATGCCATTAGATTGGATACAGTTACTTCAGATTATTACCTTCGCTATCTTAACACTCATTAATCAAGTGTTTTCCCAATTTAATTGAAATATGGCTGTTTAATTGAAATACTGTATGATTGTGTTACTATGAACCAAATATATTGTGTAACTTATTGTATGATTCAAAAAAAATTTTATATGTATCCAGTACATTTGAGAAATGTTATGATTTTATTCAACTGTGTTTTCTTTTTAGTTTTTAATTGTTTATATTTTTAATAATTAAATGTACAAAATAACGTTTAAAAAAAAAAGAAATATGACTATTCAACCTACACTAATTAATCCCTGTCGTTGCTGTGTTTTACTTTACATTTAGGACCACATTGACAAATAAAATATGTGGTGCTCAGTGTTATATGGTTCTACTCTTTAGTGCAAAAAGGTCATCCTAGCCAGGAAGCCCCCTCTAAACTCCCAAAGCTTTCCTAACAGTGGTGCGCTCTGTCGAACTGCCTGTTCACTTGTGTAAATTCTGTCCCTGACTTATATTATGAGTTCCTTGAGAGAAAGGACTGGCTTGGTGTTGGTTTCACCTCCATCTCCAGCTCAGACTTTGGCACAGAGTTATAGGTGCTTAGTAAGTATTTGTTGATTGAAAGAAGATTGGCCCCTTCCCCCAGCTCTATGCAACCACTAATCTACTTTCTGTCTCTATGGATTTGCCTCTTCTCACAGTCATATAAGTGGAATCATATAATATTTGTCCTTTTATGTCTGGCTTCTCTTAGCATAACGTAGTATGAATCAGTACTACATTCCTTTTTTTCCCGTGTAACATTTCATATATGATTTTTTATAATAGAAAAATTCTTACTGTCAAAAATTCAAAATTCCTGCAAACCAATTTTAGATTTATGTTCTGCAGTTTATACTGGTCCTGACAGCAGTCTTTAATTTAGTAGCTATATAAGTTGCAGATGAATAATAATATGTTTTTCTTTTGAAGAGACACCTGTACATAGCAGATCATCGTCACCTATTCCTCTGACTCCTAACAAGGAAGGGAGTGCCGTGTTTGCTGGCTTTGAAGGGAGAAGAAATAATGAAATAAATGAGGTAAAGAGTTAGTGTTGCTGTTCATCCCCAATGATTCTTTCACCATTTTGCAGTTGCTTAAGTCCTGTGGGAGGAAATAAAGGTTTGTTGAAGCATAATGTTGCTTTTGCTATAAATGTTAACAAACTTTTTCCTATGATTATATTTAACATTGTGTTTTTGGTTTCTAAAATGAGAAAATTGTTAGGGTTTCAGCCTTACATTTATAATCATCTTTTATTTTGAATAAGTACAATTATTGAAATATCAGTATTTTCATATTGGAGAACAGGCGTTGGCAAACTTTCTGCAATGGGCCAGAGAATAAATATTTTAGGCTTTTTAGACCGTAAGGTCAAAACTGCTCAATTCCAAAAAGCAGCCATAAAAAATACGCAAATCAGGGGGTCTGTGAGCTTGAATTGAAAAAAATCAATTTATCTTTATTTTCTCTGACCTCTAACTGAAATCTAGCATTTCCTTCACTTATGACTGTATTCATTTCACCCAACTGGTAATGGGGTCCGTGGAACAAAAAAGATTAAGAACTCCCGATGTAAATGAATCGGAGTGCTGGGTTCCCATGAAACTTTATTTATGGACACTGAAATTTCAATGTTACAAAATTGTCATGTGTTTGTTAATATTCTTTTTAATTTTTTTTTCAACCATTTAGGAATGTAAAAATAATTCTTAACTTGTGGGGTATAATAAAACAGGCACTGGGTGGGTAGATTTGGCCTATGAGTATGCTTTGCTCACCTCTTTAGATTTTTATTCTCCTTTATGATTAACAGTAATACTACTAGTTGTTCCTTTTGCAGACATGCTGTATGCCAAGCATTGTGCCAGACATGTGACCTAAATTACCTCTAATTCTTGAGAACAATGACCTTGCCAGGTTCCATTTTACAGATGAGGAAACTGAGACTCATGGTGAAACATGCCCAGGGTCCCAGGGCAGTACACAGCACGTCTGTCTTACTGATGCCTCTGGTCTTTGCTTTATAACATGTTATTCGCAGTTTCTTATCAGAGCATTTGCTTATTTGAAACAATCTAGAAGAACCCCAGACCATTTGTGTTATTGCATAACAGTACAGCCTCTAATAGAAATGTAAGTTTTCATTTTTAACAGCAAAAGTACACGTTAGATGAGAATTTTGAGGATTTTATTCAGTAAATAACTATGTACTTGACAGTGTACATCTGTAGGTGGTGAAGGCAGGGGTCAAAGAATCAAGCAGGTTTCCTTTCTTCCCTTCAACACAGTGGTTTGGCCCAAGAAGACTGGAACCCTGAGGGACTACCCTGACATGCTAGGTCAGGGGTGGTGGCACAGAGGAGTAGGGCCTAGGGCTTGGTTCTGACACTGGATAGGTTCTCCAGTTGGGATCATATCCTCCCATTGGGAAGAAAGAGCTCTGCCTGAGAGCAAGGAGTGCATGAGGAAAACAAAGCAGAGAGCTTAATGGGAACAGACAGACTGCTTAAAGTCCAGGGCATGTGATAAACGAGCAGGGCTGACAGCGAGTCCTGGCTCTCACAAGCGGGCACCCTCCATGCAGGACTTGAGGCAAGTCACTCACCCTTCCTGGGGCTCGGTTTGCTGCACAAAAGTACTTGGGAAACTAGCCATCTGTCTACAAGATTCTCCAGCCCCCTTGGCTTTTTGGGTTCTAATTTAGTTGGGAAGATGACACATGGATCTGCAAAGATCCAAAAAATAAATTAAAAAAGTAAACCAGTGTACATCCTGAAGCCTAATATCAGTATCATTTTGTATCGGTGTAATTTCTAGGTTCACTTAAATTTTAAAACTCTGTAAGAACCAGTTAAGTGCTGTGGGTGGTGAGTGTTCAGGGGTCCAGAAGAAGTCTTATTCCATTAGGATATTCTGTAAATTTCACATGGGAGGGAGGTTGTGGTTGTTTTAATAAGAAGGGTAGGATTTGACAAGGAAGATCGTTTACTAGGCGGAGTGTATATTTGATCATGAGGAACGGGGATCAGCAGATTCTTTCTGTAAAGGACCAGATAGTAACTATTTTCAGCTTTGTGTCCCATACAGTCTCTTTCAAGAGTACTCAAATGTTCTGACATAGCAGGGAAGCAGCAGAATGATACATAAATGGATGGCCATTGGTAAATGGCAATAAAAATTCATTCTAGGGCACTAATAAATGAATGTCATATGATTCTTAACTGTCATGAAATATTCTTTTTGGTTTTTTCCAACCGTTAAAAAAGGAAGAAAACATTTTTAGTGCTCAGGCTTCAGGCAGTATTTGTCCCACAGGGCAAGCAGCTGACCCCTGATGTAGCAGCTAGAAAGCCCAATTTGTGTTCTGATGATAGTAGAGGGAGATAAGGAATTTCCCAGTAAATTCCTAAAATGGGAATGTCCCTAACATTCCCATTTTTCAGACAAGGCACTGCAGGGTTTATTATTTATGGGGAATCATGTTTCTTTCAAAAGGCATCTGAATACTCAGTGCCTGTTGCCAGTATGGTCGGCTGCGTGAGCTCGCCATCTAGTGGTTATAGGCATCGCTGCAAGCTGTAGTGAAAAGTATGATTTCTGGTAAAACCAGATGTTCAGCAGGCTCTTCACAATGACTCCCGGGACCTTAATGAATTCCCACATTAAGTGCCTCTACAGGGGGGCGGAGATGGCTCAACTGGTTGGGCGTCCGTCTCCCATATGGAGGGACTTGGGTTCGATCCCCGGGACCTCCCGGTAAAATAAAATTAAAAAAAAAAAAAAAAGTGCCTCTACATCAGTGTTTCTTAACCAGGGCTCTGCATCCAGTTCACCATGGCTCTTTCTCCCAATACCAATCCCATGCCCCACTGTATAAGGAGAGGGTCTGGACATGTGTATTTCCATTTAAGAGCTACAGGTGATTCCCATGTATACCTCCACTGAGAATCCCTTCACTATAAACCTATAGTTTTTCCCCATAAAATGGATCTTTGATAAACAGAAGCTTACAAACTGCATTGAAATGCAGGATTGAGTGAGTGAAGTAGACTCACTTGCTAACTAGCCATATGATCTGCTTTTGCACATGTGTGTGCAGTTAATTGCAGCTGATGATAACAAATTCCTGTGTTCACTTTGAGTATCACTGTCAAAGCAGTTCTGAGCTTCAGCTGTGTGCACTGGGCTAAGTGTGGTAGGTGGTATAAAGATGCTGACACTGTATCCCTGCCCCAGAGTTCTCAGCACAGAAAGAGAGGGATGGGGAAGCCTATGTGAGTCTTGAGTTGATGAGGAAAAGGGCTGAAGCTAGGACCTCTAGCATGGAGTAATATGGAACCACCTTGGCAGTTTGTCTATGGATTTGCATAATAATTACGCACATCTTCATGTGCATATATTTTTCACAAGAATTGCACTTAACTATTTTGTACCTTGATCCTCTGAAATGTAACACACCATGCTGTTCTGTGTCCTTAGATCATGCCCAGAAAGTGCATCATTACAAAATAAGGGATAAACTAATAGGTTTGTTGTCACCACTTCCCTCCGATTTCCTGACCCATCTGTGAATCTTTCCTGAGGGGCAGAGACGTTGTAAGGCTGGGGGTGGAAACATACCACTTGATTAGTGATGTCTGTCTGCCAGCCCAAGAATGTCCAATCCCATGTGCTCCTGTAAGGATTCCAGATATTGTGGTCATAGGTAATGGAATGTTAATAAGTGAATAATGAAAGCATTCAATTGGTGCTTTTTCCAGGTCCTCTCCTGGAAACTCATGCCTGACAATTACCCCCCAAGTGACCAGCCGCCTCCACCCTCCTACATTTATGGGTCACAACATCTGCTGCGCTTGTTTGGTAAGAACCTGGTTCCTGCTTTCTTCAATGCATTGTTTGTTGTATTTTGTTTTTAACACTCATTAGCTCATGTACATCTTGTGGTTTTGACTGTTAAGTATCTAACTAATGTGGAAATTTGGGAGTCTAAGAAAATTTATTGTAAGGTGACCTCTTCAATGAATGGGATGCTTCAATTTATACAAATTAGGTTTTGAATATTTGTACTACTTCTGTCTTTGTTTGCTAAGAGTTTTTGCTTTTGTTCTATGATGTGGGTGTCACTGTCGGCTCCAATAAGAATGAAAAGGGAATAGATGATCCTTGAGCATGTCCTATCCATTGTCAGATTCTAATGATTATAAATTGTTTTGCCTCTTTTTTTTTTTAATGCAGTCAAACTTCCAGAAATCCTTGGAAAGATGTCTTTTTCTGAGAAGAATCTGAAGGCTTTACTGAAGCACTTTGATCTCTTTCTGAGGTATTTTTATTACTTAATCAAAAATTACCTCTGCTATTTTATATGTGACTTTTCTAAACCTGTTAAACAAATGTGGAAGGTAGCTCTGTGATACTTTAAAAGTAGCAGTGTTACCCTAAGTATGGTTGCTTTTAACCATAATTGTAATGGAGGGGTGTTTTTGCTATTTTTTTCCCCCATAATTTATCTGGTTTCTAAGTCAAGGGTTTTCATTGTACTGAGAGAAATTTTTTAAGTCACTGGAAGAATCCAGTTGGGTAACTGCAACAGAAAATTAATTTTCTAGAATAGAAATCATTGGGATTGATATTTAGTTTTACATTTTTTATTTGGGAGTGCCTTAAGCATTGGATTCTTGTTGCATGTATATAAACTTACTTCAATATTAGCATTTTATGGGTAGATTTTGGTGTTTACTTGAGTGTTAAGATAAATGTCCACCAGTATGTGCTGACATTCTTTTAAGTCAGAGAAAGGTATTGCTTGCTTCACATGACAAAGCCAGTCATTTAATTATATGATAGGATTATGCCACATGGATGCCTTATAACTTAGCCATTTAAATACCCTGTTTTCAATACTTATCAGGTCCTTAAAGTAAAACTTATATAAATAATTGCTGTATAGGATGACACTTGTTTTCATTGTGCTTTTGCAAATTGCAGTATCCTATTTTCTCTAAACACGTTTTGCAAAATTTTTGCCCTTATACATTTTAGTATTTCTCGTGACAAAAGTATCCTAGCTCTTAATTCAATGTGAGGAGGGAGAGGGAAGGACAGTCTTACTTGGTTTATATGGGTACATCTCCTTGACTCTTCAGTTTTGTAACAGTGTGGTATTCACACTGTTTGACAATCTTTGTTTTCCGATATAAACCCTGCAGATAGAATGTAGACCAGGGTAGTTTGTATTGTATTTTTGCTAATGAATTTTAAGATTTATGCAGCTGTTTGCAGTGTCTATGGAAATTTACATGTAATTTGTTTTAATTTTCACGTATGATTTCCAAGAAGGTGAAATTATATTCTTTTAAGTACTTCTAGGTATCCATTTTGGGAACTAGTCTCAATTTTTCTCTTGGGGGTGTGTGTTAAATCTTTTTTTTTTTTTTTTTTTTTTTTTTTTT